>CM060665.1:886768-891768 GCA_030686955.1 Odontamblyopus rebecca
CTATACACACACACACACTATACACACACACACACATACACTATACACACACACACACTATACACACACACATACACACACACTATACACACACATACACACACACATACACTATACACACACACATACACTATACACATACACTATACACACACACACTATACACACACACACATACACTATACACACACACATACACACATACATACACTACACACACACACACTATACACACACACACACACACTATACACACGCACACACTATACACACACACATACACACACACACACTATACACACACACACACACATACACTATACACACACACATACACTATACACACACATACACACACACACACTCATTTGCATAAACCTAACACCACACGGCTCATTTGCATAAACTCTCAGCACTGAATAAAACAAACTCTCTCTCTCAGGTTGTTGGTGGACACGATTCCTCGAGTTCGTCAGACGTCAAACTACGAGCTCTTCGACTGAGCCGCTCCCTCTTTCCTCTTTCCTCTTTTTCCTCTTTCCTCTTTTTTCTCTTTTCTCTCTCTAGAACGATTTAAATTTTCATTCCTAATTTAGTCCTGGTTTAGTCCTGGTTTAGTCCTGGTTTAGTCCTGGTTTAGTTCTGTCTCTGAGTTTTTTATTCTCTTTTGTTTTGTTCAGTTTCTGTTTTGGACAAACTGTATTTTTTTGTCCTTAAATCTGGAAACTTAAAATCAAAGAATAAAAATGATGTTTAAAAACGTGTGTGAGATGTGAAGTTTACACACACATTTACACATTTACACACACATTTACACACACATTTACACATTTACACAGACATTTACACATTTACACACACATTTACACACACATTTACACATTTACACAGACATTTACACATTTACACACACATTTACACATTTACACACACATTTACACACACATTTACACATTTACACACACATTTACACACACATTTACACATTTACACAGACATTTACACATTTACACACACATTTACACACACATTTACACATTTACACACACATCTACACATTTACACACACATTTACACATTTACACACACATTTACACACACATTTACACATTTACACAGACATTTACACATTTACACACACATCTACACATTTACACACACATTTACACACATTTACACATTTACACACACATTTACACAGACATTTACACATTTACACACACATCTACACATTTACACACATTTACACATTTACACACACATTTACACATTTACACATTTACACACACATTTACACATTTACACCGCCATTTACACATTTACACACACATCTACACATTTACACACACATTTACACACATTTACACACATTTACACACACATTTACACACACATTTACACATTTACACACACATGTACACATTTACACACACATTTACACATTTACACACACATTTACACACACATTTACATACACATTTACATACACATTTACACATTTACACACACATTTACACACACATTTACATACACATTTACACACACATTTACACAGACATTTACACATTTACACACACATTTACACATTTACACACACATTTACACACACATTTACACATTTACACACACATTTACACACACATTTACACACACATTTACACACACATTTACACATTTACACAAACATTTACACACACATTTACACATTTACACACACATTTACACATTTACACCGCCATTTACACATTTACACACACATCTACACATTTACACACACATTTACATACACATTTACATACACATTTACACACACATTTACACAGACATTTACACATTTACACACACATTTACACATTTACACACACATTTACACACACATTTACACATTTACACACACATTTACACACACATTTACACACACATTTACACATTTACACACACATTTACACATTTACTAACACATTTACACACACATTTACACATACATTTACACACACATTTACACATTTACACACACATTTACACACACATTTACACACACATTTACACATTTACACACACATTTACACATTTACACAGACATTTACACACATATTTACACATTTACACATTTACACACACATTTACACATTCACAGACACATTTACACATTTATACACACATTTACACATTTACACACACATTTACACATTTACACACACATTTACACATTTACACACACATTTACACACACATTTACACATTTACACACACATTTACACACACATTTACACATGTACACACACATTTACACATTTACACACACATTTACACAGACATTTACACATTTACACAGACATTTACACATTTACACACACATTTACACATTTACACACACATTTACACATTTACACACACATTTACACATTTACACACACATTTACACATTTACACACACATTTACACATTTACAGATTTACACATTTACACACACATTTACACATGTACACACACATTTACATACGCATTTACACACACACATTTACACACATATTTACACATTTACACACACATTTACACATACATTTACACACACATTTACACACACACACACACATTTACACACACATTTACACACACATTTACACATTTACTAACACATTTACACATTTACACACACATTTACACATACATTTACACACACATTTACACATTTACACACACATTTACACACACATTTACACATTTACACAAACATTTACACACACATTTACACATTTACACACACATTTACACAGACATTTACACACATATTTACACATTTACACACACATTTACACATTTACACATTCACAGACACATTTACACATTTATACACACATTTACACACACAGTTATACATTTACACACACATTTACACACACATTTACACATTTACACACATTTACACATTTACACACACATTTACACACACATTTACACACACATTTACACACACATTCACACATTTACACAGACATTTACAAATTTACACATTTACACAGACATTTACACATTTACACAGACATTTACACATTTACACAGACATTTACACATTTACACACACATTTACACATTTACACACACATTTACACATTTACACACACATTTACACATTTACACACACATTTACACATTTACACACACATTTACACATTTACAGATTTACACATTTACACACACATTTACACATGTACACACACATTTACATACGCATTTACACACACACATTTACACACATATTTACACATTTAAACACACATTTACACACATTTACACACACATTTACCACAGAAAAACATTAAGCAGAAGTTCAACAAACCGACTGTGGGACACTTCAGACTGTGGAAGAAAGAATTATTATTATTACACACACACACACACGCATACACACACATACACACACACACACACACATACACTCACACACACTCTCGCTGGTAGACACAGCTGTCTCTCTCTCTGCTGCTGTATTGTGTGTATTGTGTGTATTGTGTGTATTGTGTGTATCGTGTGTATTGTGTGTATCGTGTGTATTGTGTGTATTGTCTCTGTGCCCTTGAGCATTACACCTCGAGCCTGAGCGTCTGTTTGTTCTTCTTTATCTGCGGAACATCAGATGCAGCTCATTGTTCAGGTCCATTAGGAGCTCGAGTCGGGTTTCTGAGTCCACATCAGGACCAGGGTTAGTCCAGGGTTAGACCGGATACAGACCACTTTAGACCAGGGTTAGATCAGGTTGAGACCAGGTTGAGACCAGGTTTAGTCCAGGGTTAGTCCAGGTTTAGACCAGGTTTATTCCGTCCAGATATAGAACAGTTTAGACCAAGGTTAGATCAGATATAGACTAGTTTCTTCCCAGTTTAGTCCGGACTTTGGCACAGTCATGGGTCTCTGGGTCTTTGGAGTCCTGCTGGTCCCTGTAGTCCTGGTCCGGTCCTGTCCACAGTCCGGGTCCTGGTCTGGGTCCTGGTCCGGGTATTGTCTTCAGGTGGTGGACTCTCCGTCGTCATTCCGGGACTCAGAGGAGCACTGTGAAGCTCTGGGAGGGCATCTGGCTTACATCAGGGACCCCGGAGTCCAGGAGGAGGTTCAGAAGGTCCTGGGTCCAGACCGGGACTCGTGGATCGGTCTGAGGAATTCAACGACACCCCCAGGTAAGGCTGAAATGTCCCGCAGTGTGGCTTTAATCAGATCCATTTACTCAGTGACGTCTGAGTAGAAACATTCAGAATCAGAATCAGAATCAGAATCAGAATGTGTTTTATTGCCATATGAGTGAACAGGTTCACAACATTAGGAAATTGCTGCGGTACTTGGAGCAGGATGTAGACAAACACTGACATGCAACAAATAATAGAATAAAATAAAGCTATAGTATAATATAACAAAATTTACAAATTCAGGGCAGCGTCTCCATGGAGACGAACAGAAAAGGGACACAGTGCAGCTTTAAATGGTCTTGGTCTGGACTGAGTCTTGGTCTGAGTCTTGGTCTTGGTCTGAGTCTTGGTCTCGGTCTGAGTCTTGGTCTCAGTCTTGGTCTGAGTCTTGGTCTCGGTCTTGGTCTGAGTCTTGGTCTCGGTCTGAGTCTTGGTCTCGGTCTGAGTCTTGGTCTCGGTCTGAGTCTTGGTCTCGGTCTGAGTCTTGGTCTTGGTCTGAGTCTTGGTCTCAGTCTTGGTCTGAGTCTCGGTCTCGGTCTGAGTCTTGGTCTCGGTCTCTGCAGGTCTCTCGTGGTTGGACAGTTCTCCGGTGAACTTCTCCGTCTGGGCCCTCAGTCCAGGTCTTGGTCCAGATCTAAGTCCAGGTCTTGGTCCGGTCTGTGGTCTGGTCCTGGGTTCTTCAGGGTCTCGTTGGGCTTTGACTTCAAACTGCGAGAGAAAACTTCCCTTCGTCTGCCAGTACGGTACGAGTACTTTTAATACTACGAAAATACTATGAAAATACTCTGAAAATACTCTGAAAATACTACGAAAATACTA
>CM060665.1:899268-949268 GCA_030686955.1 Odontamblyopus rebecca
CTGAGACTCAGAGATACAGGATCTGGTCTGAAGTCTGGAGTGAACAGATCGGGGTTATCGGGATCGGCTCATACGAATGGGCTTCTGGGAAATTGAGGTGTGGCTGAAGTGAGCTGTGATTGGCTGGAGAGGAGGAGAGGGCGTGGCCATGAACCTCAGTGACTCATGTTAATGATATTTATGTCACAAACTCGACAAACTCGGACTTCATCTGGTGAAATTAGAAGCAGGAGCTCCACAGAAGAGGCTCTGAGACAGTGTGGGGTAAATCCTGCCCTGGGACAGTGTGGGGTAAATCCTGCCCTGGGACAGTGTGGGGTAAATCCTGCCCTGGGACAGTGTGGGGTAAATCCTGCTGCCCTGGGACAGTGTGGGGTAAATCCTGCCCTGGGACAGTGTGGGGTAAATCCTGCCCTGGGACAGTGTGGGGTAAATCCTCGTGTTCTGTTCCAGTGGTGAACGTGGACGTGTGGGTCACTGTGGACGGGGGGGTGAACCTGACCTCACACCTGACGACACTTCAGGCAAACCACTCTGCCAACCTGAGCCTGTCCACACAGCTCCTGGTGGGGCCCCGCTGCTTCTCCCTGAGGCTCCAGGCCCTGAACAGAGACACTGGAACTGAGGAGGCCCCCGGCCTGCAGGTGCTACACACAAACACACAACACACACAAACACACAACGTACACAAGAGACGCACAAACACACACAACGCACACAAGAGATGCACAAACACACACAACGCACACAAGAGACGCACAAACACACACAAGAGACACACAAACGCACACAAGAGACGCACAAACACACACAACGCACACAAGAGACGCACAAACACACACAACACACACAAGAGACGCACAAACGCACACAAGAGACACACAAACGCACACAACGCACACAAGAGACGCACAAACACACACAACACACACAAGAGACGCACAAACGCACACAAGAGACACACAAACACACACAACGCACACAAGAGACGCACAAACACACACAAGAGACACACAAACGCACACAAGAGACGCACAAACACACACAACGCACACAAGAGACGCACAAACACACACAACACACACAAGAGACGCACAAACGCACACAAGAGACACACAAACGCACACAAGAGACACACAAACGCACACAAGAGACACACAAACGCACACAAGAGATGCACAAACACACACAAGAGATGCACAAACACACACAAGAGACACACAAACGCACACAAGAGACGCACAAACGCACACAAGAGACACACAAACGCACACAAGAGACACACAAACGCACACAAGAGACACACAAACGCACACAAGAGATGCACAAACACACACAAGAGATGCACAAATGCACACAAGAGACACACAAACGCACACAAGAGACGCACAAACGCACACAAGAGACGCACAAACACACAACACACACAAGAGATGCACAAACGCACACAAGAGACGCACAAACACACACAAGAGACCCACAAACACACACAAGAGACACACACACACACAAGAGACGCACAAACGCACACAAGAGACGCACAAACACACACAAGAGATGCACAAACACACACAAGAGACACACAAACACACACAAGAGACGCACAAACGCACACAAGAGACGCACAAAGACACACAAGAGACCCACAAACACACACAAGAGACACACAAACACACACAAGAGACGCACAAACGCACACAAGAGATGCACAAACGCACACAAGAGACGCACAAACGCACACAAGAGACGCACAAACGCACACAAGAGACGCACAAACCCACACAAGAGACACACAAACGCACACAAGAGACGCACAAACACACACAACACACACAAGAGACGCACAAACGCACACAAGAGACGCACAAACACACACAAGAGATGCACAAACACACACAAGAGACACACAAACACACACAAGAGACGCACAAACGCACACAAGAGACGCACAAACGCACACAAGAGACGCACAAACGCACACAAGAGACGCACAAACGCACACAAGAGACGCACAAACGCACACAAGAGACGCACAAACGCACACAAGAGACGCACAAACGCACACAAGAGACGCACAAACACACACAAGAGATGCACAAACACACACAAGAGACACACAAACACACACAAGAGATGCACAAACACACACAAGAGACACACAAACACACACAAGAGACGCACAAACGCACACAAGAGACGCACAAAGACACACAAGAGACCCACAAACACACACAAGAGACACACAAACACACACAAGAGACGCACAAACGCACACAAGAGATGCACAAACGCACACAAGAGACGCACAAACGCACACAAGAGACGCACAAACGCACACAAGAGACGCACAAACGCACACAAGAGACGCACAAACGCACACAAGAGACGCACAAACGCACACAAGAGACGCACAAACACACACAAGAGATGCACAAACACACACAAGAGACACACAAACACACACAAGAGATGCACAAACACACACAAGAGACACACAAACACACACAAGAGACGCACAAACGCACACAAGAGACGCACAAAGACACACAAGAGACCCACAAACACACACAAGAGACACACAAACACACACAAGAGACGCACAAACGCACACAAGAGATGCACAAACGCACACAAGAGACGCACAAACGCACACAAGAGACGCACAAACGCACACAAGAGACGCACAAACCCACACAAGAGACACACAAACGCACACAAGAGACGCACAAACACACACAACACACACAAGAGACGCACAAACGCACACAAGAGACGCACAAACACACACAAGAGATGCACAAACACACACAAGAGACACACAAACACACACAAGAGACGCACAAACGCACACAAGAGACGCACAAACGCACACAAGAGACGCACAAACGCACACAAGAGACGCACAAACGCACACAAGAGACGCACAAACGCACACAAGAGACGCACAAACACACACAACACACACAAGAGACGCACAAACACACACAAGAGACGCACAAACGCACACAAGAGACGCACAAACACACACAAGAGACACACAAACGCACACAAGAGACGCACAAACGCACACAAGAGACGCACAAACACACACAAGAGATGCACAAACACACACAAGAGACACACAAACACACACAAGAGATGCACAAACCCACACAAGAGACGCACAAACACACACAAGAGACGCACAAACGCACACAAGAGACGCACAAACGCACACAAGAGACGCACAAACGCACACAAGAGACGCACAAACACACACAAGAGACGCACAAACACACACAAGAGACGCACAAACGCACACAAGAGACGCACAAACGCACACAAGAGACGCACAAACGCACACAAGAGACGCACAAACGCACAAAAGAGACGCACAAACGCACACAAGAGATGCACAAACACACACAAGAGACGCACAAACGCACACAAGAGACGCACAAACGCACAAAAGAGACGCACAAACGCACACAAGAGACGCACAAACACACACAAGAGATGCACAAACACACACAAGAGACACACAAACACACAAGAGACGCACAAACACACACAAGAGACGCACAAACACACACAAGAGACGCACAAACACACACAAGAGACGCACAAACACACACAAGAGACGCACAAACACACACAAGAGAAACACAAACACACACAAGAGACGCACAAACACACACAAGAGACGCACAAACACACACAAGAGACACACAAACACACACAAGAGACGCACAAACACACACAAGAGACGCACAAACACACACAAGAGACGCACAAACACACACAAGAGACACACAAACACACACAAGAGACGCACAAACACACACAAGAGACGTACAAACACACACAAGAGACACCACACCCCACAGCCCAGCAGACCCAGGTCTAACCCAGGACTGACCCAGGACTGACCCAGGACTGACCCAGGACTGACCCAGGACTGACCCAGGACTGACCCAGGTCTCCCCTCCTCAGGTGTGTGTGCTGGAGCCTCTGGCCCAGCTGCAGGCCTCTGTCGTGGGCACTGAGCTCCAGGACGCCCCCCTGTCCCTGAACGTCTCTGTGCTCCAGGGAAATCCGGCTCAGATCTGGGTCTACGTCCAGACTCTGAACCGGACTTACCTCGAGACCAGAGTTCTGACCGGGACTAACCAGGTCTACAGCTTTGGAGCCCATACGCAAGGTAAACCCGGACTGAACCCAGACTGGACCCGGACTGAACCCAGACTGGACCCGGACTGGACCAGGACTGAACCAGGACTGAACCAGGACTGGACCAGGACTGAACCCGGACTGGACCAGGACTGGACCAGGACTGAATCCGGACTGGACCAGGACTGAACCCGGACTGGACCCGGACTGGACCAGGACTGAACCCGGACTGGACCAGGACTGAACCCGGACTGGACCCGGACTGGACCAGGACTGAACCCGGACTGGACCAGGACTGAACCAGGACTGGACCAGGACTGAACCCGGACTGGACCAGGACTGAACCCGGACTGGACCAGGACTGGACCAGGACTGAACCCGGACTGGACCAGGACTGAACCTGGACTGGACCAGGACTGAACCCGGACTGGACCAGGACTGAACCCGGACTGGACCAGGACTGAACCTGGACTGGACCAGGACTGAACCAGGACTGGACCAGGTCTTTTCTTGTGTTTCAGACGTTCAGTTCTTGAGGGTTTCAGCGTTCAACACTTTTTCCGCTGCAGAGATTCAGATCCACAACACGACTGTGAGTACTGCAATACTACTGTGAGTACTGCAATACTACTGTGAGTACTGCAATACTACTGTGAGTACTGCAATACTACTGTGAGTACTGCAATACTACTGTGAGTACTGCAATACTACTGTGAGTAGCATCCTCCTCCTGACCCCCTCCTCCTCTCCTCCTCTCCTGACGGGGGCACTCTCCTCCTCTCCTCCTCTCCTGACGGGGGCACTCTCCTCCTCTCCTCCTCTCCTGACGGGGATGCTCTCCTCCTCTCCTCCTCTCCTGACGGGGATGCTCTCCTCCTCTCCTCCTCTCCTGACGGGGATGCTCTCCTCCTCTCCTCCTCTCCTGACGGGGGTGCTCTCCTCCTCTCCTCCTCTCCTGACGGGGATGCTCTCCTCCTCTCCTGACGGGGGTGCTCTCCTCCTCTCCTCCTCTCCTCCTCTCCTGACGGGGATGCTCTCCTCCTCTCCTCCTCAGGTCCGGGTGCTGCGCTCCAATGTGGAGGTGTCTGCGTCTCCTGCGGCCGTAGTGTCCAACAGGAGCCAGGAGGTGACGCTGTGGGCGAGCGGAGTAGTTCTGAACAACAACAAGAGGCAGGAGTGGTCCTGCGGTGAGACGCCTCCTCCTGACCTCTGACCTCCTCCTGACCTCCTCCTGACCCCCTCCTGACCCCGTCCTGACCCCTGACCTCCTCCTGACCCCATCCTGACCTCCTCCTGACCCCCTCCTGACCTCCTCCTCCTCCTGACCTCCTCCTGACCCCCTCCTGACCTCCTCCTGACCTCCTCCTCCTCCTGACCTCCTCCTGCCCCCTCCTGACCTCCTCCTGACCCCCTCCTGACCTCCTCCTGACCCCCTCCTGACCTCCTCCTGACCTCCTCCTCCTCCTCAGGTCCTCCTTGCAGGTGTCAGGTCTCTCAGGAAGGAGGTGCTGTTGTTGTCTCCTCCTCGTGCCTCCCGGACCCGCTCCTCTTTTATAAATACTGGCACCGAGTTTTCACCATCAGCAGCAATGAGGAAACGAGCAGCAACAGCATCTGTGTGGGACTGAACGCCACCGAGTCCGACACACTCAAGTACTGAACCGGGACTGAACCAGGACTGAAGCAGGACTGAACCGGGACTGAACCAGGACTGAACCGGGACTGAACCGGGACTGAACCGGGACTGAACCGGGACTGAACCGGGACTGAACCGGGACTGAACCAGGACTGAACCAGGACTGAAGCAGGACTGAACCAGGACTGAACCGGGACTGAACCGGGACTGAACCGGGACTGAAGCGGGACTGAACCAGGACTGAACCGGGACTGAACCGGGACTGAACCGGGACTGAAGCGGGACTGAACCGGGACTGAACCGGGACTGAACCAGGACTGAAGCGGGACTGAACCAAGACTGAACCGGGACTGAACCGGGACTGAACCGGGACTGAACCGGGACTGAAGCGGGACTGAACCGGGACTGAACCGGGACTGAACCGGGACTGAACCGGGACTGAACCGGGACTGAACCAAGACTGAACCGGGACTGAACCGGGACTGAACCGGGACTGAACCAAGACTGAACCGGGACTGAACCGGGACTGAACCGGGACTGAACCGGGACTGAACCGGGACTGAACCGGGACTGAACCGGGACTGAACCGGGACTGAACCAAGACTGAACCGGGACTGAACCGGGACTGAACCGGGACTGAACCAAGACTGAACCGGGACTGAACCGGGACTGAACCGGGACTGAACCAGGACTGAACCAGGACTAAACCAGGACTAAACCAGGACTGAACCAGGACTGAACTAGGACTGAACCAGGACTGAACCAGGTGTGTGTGTGTCACTGGGTTCAGGTGTGTGTGGGCGGGGTAAGGTGTATTTCTGGGCGGGGTCAGGTGTTTGGGGGCAGGGTCAGGTGTGTGTGGGCTTGGTCAGGTGTGTGTGGGCGGGGTCAGGTGTATTTCTGGGCGGGGTCAGGTGTTTGGGGGCGGGGTCAGGTGTGTGTGGGCGGGGTCAGGTGTGTGTGGGCGGGGTCAGGTGTGTGTGGGCGGCGTCAGGTGTATTTCTGGGCGGGGTCAGGTATTTGGGGGCGGGGTCAGGTGTGTGTGGGCTTGGTCAGGTGTGTGTGGGCGGGGTCAGGTGTATTTCTGGGCGGAGTCAGGTGTTTGGGGGCGGGGTCAGGTGTGTGTGGGCGGGGTCAGATGTGTGTGGGCGGGGTCAGGTGTGTGTGGGCGGCGTCAGGTGTATTTCTGGGCGGGGTCAGGTATTTGGGGGCGGGGTCAGGTGTGTGTGGGCGGCGTCAGGTGTATTTCTGGGCGGGGTCATGTATTTGGGGGCGGGGTCAGGTGTTTGGGGGCGGGGTCAGGTGTGTGTGGGCGGGGTCAGGTGTGTGTGGGCTTGGTCAGGTGTGTGTGGGCGGGGTCAGGTGTATTTCTGGGCGGGGTCAGGTGTGTGTGGGCGGGGTCAGGTGTATTTCTGGGCGGGGTCATGTATTTGGGGGCGGGGTCTGGTGTGTGGGGGCGGGGTCAGGTGTGTGTGGGCGGGGTCAGGTGTGTGTGGGCTTGGTCAGGTGTGTGTGGGCGGGGTCAGGCGTATTTCTGGGCGGGGTCAGTTGTGTGTGGGCGGGGTCAGGTGTATTTCTGGGCGGGGTCAGGTATTTGGGGGCGGGGTCAGGTGTGTGTGGGCGGGGTCAGGTGTGTGTGGGCGGGGTCAGGTGTGTGTGGGCTTGGTCAGGTGTATTTCTGGGCGGGGTCAGGTATTTGGGGGCAGGGTCAGCTGTGTGTGGGCGGGGTCAGGTGTGACCTCTGACCTCTCTGCAGTCTCACCTGTACCTCCGGCTGTTCCCTGGACTCCGACATGACTCTGGCTCTGAGCTGCGGCGGCGTCTGCCCCACACACACCAAGTGGTACATCGAGGAGTACAGGGACGAGACGAGCTGGGACGTACGTACGAGAGAGAGAGAGAGTGTGTGTGTGTGAGACTGTGTGTGTGTGTGTGTGACTGTGTGTGTGACTGTGTGTGTGTGTGTGTGACTGTGTGTGTGTGTGTGACTGTGTGTGTGTGTGACTGTGTGTGTGTGTGACTGTGTGTGTGACTGTGTGTGTGTGTGACTGTGTGTGTGACTGTGTGTGTGTGTGACTGTGTGTGTGACTGTGTGTGTGTGACTGTGTGTGTGACTGTGTGTGTGTGACTGTGTGTGTGTGTGACTGTGTGTGTGACTGTGTGTGTGACTGTGTGTGTGTGTGACTGTGTGTGTGTGACTGTGTGTGTGTGTGACTGTGTGTGTGTGACTGTCTGTGTGTGTGTGTGACTGTGTGTGTGTGACTGTGTGTGTGTGTGACTGTGTGTGTGTGACTGTCTGTGTGTGTGTGTGACTGTGTGTGTGTGACTGTGTGTGTGTGTGACTGTGTGTGTGTGTGACTGTGTGTGTGTGTGACTGTGTGTGTGTGACTGTGTGTGTGTGACTGTGTGTGTGTGACTGTGTGTGTGTGAGACTGTGTGTGTGTGTGACTGTGTGTGTGTGACTGTGTGTGTGTGTGACTGTGTGTGTGTGACTGTGTGTGTGTGACTGTGTGTGTGTGACTGTGTGTGTGTGTGACTGTGTCAATTCAATTTATTTTTGTAGTGCCCAAAATCACAACAACAGTTTCCTCTAAGGCCGTTCCAAGATTCTGATGAGTAAAACATACACACAGACATATCAGAACAGGAATAAACAACATTCATGTAAAGCAGCAAATGAAACATGGTCCAGTCATCCCCTGTCCTTAGACCCTCCTTCTCAGCAAGGAAAAACTCCAAAAAACCCAGGGTCCTGGGAAAAAGAAGAAACCTCGGGGAGAACTACAGTGAAGGAGAGATCCACTCCCATGGACGGACAGGCTATAGATGTCCAGGCCCGTGGGCCAGTTCGGTATGACCACAGCTACCCAGGTGGAGGAGGAGGCGGGGAGGAGGAGAGAGGTCCAGCTGCCATCAGGCGTCTGAAAGAGTTCCACTCCACAGGGGCAGTGGGACAGGGGACAACATGTGAATAGCAATGAACAAACTACAGATGAGAACATAGTGAGTGATGCTGGTGAGAAAATAGGAGGAAACAGAGGACAGTGCTCAGGTTGCCACACTTCCCCCAGCTTGTTATCTCCTGCGGCAGCTTATCTTAGTGACATCAACTAAGTAACCTGGTCATAAGCTATTCCGAAGAGGAAGGTTTTAAGCCTGGTCTTAAATAAAGAGACTGTGGAGCCTGTTTAACACCAACAGGGAGTTGATTCCATAACACAGGAGCTTGGTAACTGAAGGCTCTCCCCCCCACTGTACTTTTAGACACTCTAGGAACCACTAATAATCCTGCATTCTGAGAGTGAAGTGCTCTATTTGGCTGATAGGGTGTGTGTGTATGTGTTGTGTGTGTGTGTTGTGTGTGTTGTGTGTGTTGTATGTGTTGTGTGTGTGTTTGTAAGTGTGTGTGTGTGTGTGTGTGTTGTGTGTGTTGTGTGTATGTGTTGTGTGTGTGTGTGTGTGTGTTTGTAAGTGTGTGTGTGTTGTATGTGTTGTGTGTGTGTTGTGTGTGTTGTATGTGTCGTGTGTGTGTATGTGTTGTGTGTGTTGTGTGTGTTGTATGTGTGTGTGTGTATGTGTCGTGTGTGTATGTGTGTGTGTTGTGTGTGTTTGTAAGTGTGTGTGTGTATGTGTTGTGTGTATATGTGTTGTGTGTGTATGTGTTGTGTGTTGTGTGTGTATGTGTTGTGTGTGTATGTGTTGTGTGTTGTGTGTATGTGTTGTGTGTGTATGTGTTGTGTGTGTATGTGTTGTGTTGTGTGTGTTGTGTATGTGTTGTGTGTGTTGTGTGTGTTGTGTATGTGTTGTGTGTATGTGTTGTGTGTGTATGTGTTGTGTGTTTGTGTGTTGTGTTGTGTGTGTTGTGTATGTGTTGTGTGTGTATGTGTTGTGTGTATGTGTGTGTGTTGTGTATGTGTTGTGTGTGTTGTGTGTGTGTTGTGTGTGTGTCTGTGTTGTGTGTGTTGTGTGTGTGTATGTGTTGTGTGTGTGTTGTGTGTGCGTTGTGTGTGTGTGTTGTGTGTGTTGTGTGTGTGTTGTGTGTGTGTGTTGTGTGTGTGTTGTGTGTGTGTATGTGTTGTGTGTGTTGTGTGTGTATGTGTAGTGTGTGTATGTGTTGTGTATGTGTGTGTGTTGTGTGTGTGTATGTGTTGTGTGTGTGTTGTGTGTGCGTTGTGTGTGTGCGTTGTGTGTGTTGTGTGTATAATCGTGTCTTGTGTGTTTCAGGAGGAAACTCGTAGTTGTTTCCTGGACTCAGGGTCTCGTCCTCTGAACCTGATGCAGGATTCAGGCTCCAGCTTCACTGTTCCACAGACTCGAATCAGCGAAGCCCAGGGACAGGGACAGGCGCTCCGGGTGGTCCTGACGACAGGTGAGGGGACAGGCGCTCCGGGTGGTCCTGACGACAGGTGAGAGGACAGGCGCTCCGGGTGGTCCTGACGACAGGTGAGGGGACAGGCGCTCCGGGTGGTCCTGACGACAGGTGAGGGGACAGGCGCTCCGGGTGGTCCTGACGACAGGTGAGAGGACAGGCGCTCCGGGTGGTCCTGACGACAGGTGAGGGGACAGGCGCTCCGGGTGGTCCTGACGACAGGTGAGGGGACAGGCGCTCCGGGTGGTCCTGACGACAGGTGAGAGGACAGGCGCTCCGGGTGGTCCTGACGACAGGTGAGAGGACAGGCGCTCCGGGTGGTCCTGACGACAGGTGAGAGGACAGGCGCTCCGGGTGGTCCTGACGACAGGTGAGAGGACAGGCGCTCCGGGTGGTCCTGACGACAGGTGAGGGGACAGGCGCTCCGGGTGGTCCTGACGACAGGTGAGAGGACAGGCGCTCCGGGTGGTCCTGACGACAGGTGAGGGGACAGGCGCTCCGGGTGGTCCTGACGACAGGTGAGGGGACAGGCGCTCCGGGTGGTCCTGACGACAGGTGAGAGGACAGGCGCTCCGGGTGGTCCTGACGACAGGTGAGGGGACAGGCGCTCCGGGTGGTCCTGACGACAGGTGAGAGGACAGGCGCTCCGGGTGGTCCTGACGACAGGTGAGAGGACAGGCGCTCCGGGTGGTCCTGACGACAGGTGAGGGGACAGGCGCTCCGGGTGGTCCTGACGACAGGTGAGAGGACAGGCGCTCCGGGTGGTCCTGACGACAGGTGAGAGGACAGGCGCTCCGGGTGGTCCTGACGACAGGTGAGGGGACAGGCGCTCCGGGTGGTCCTGACGACAGGTGAGAGGACAGGCGCTCCGGGTGGTCCTGACGACAGGTGAGAGGACAGGCGCTCCGGGTGGTCCTGACGACAGGTGAGAGGACAGGCGCTCCGGGTGGTCCTGACGACAGGTGAGGGGACAGGCGCTCCGGGTGGTCCTGACGACAGGTGAGAGGACAGGCGCTCCGGGTGGTCCTGACGACAGGTGAGGGGACAGGCGCTCCGGGTGGTCCTGACGACAGGTGAGGGGACAGGCGCTCCGGGTGGTCCTGACGACAGGTGAGAGGACAGGCGCTCCGGGTGGTCCTGACGACAGGTGAGGGGACAGGCGCTCCGGGTGGTCCTGACGACAGGTGAGAGGACAGGCGCTCCGGGTGGTCCTGACGACAGGTGAGAGGACAGGCGCTCCGGGTGGTCCTGACGACAGGTGAGGGGACAGGCGCTCCGGGTGGTCCTGACGACAGGTGAGAGGACAGGCGCTCCGGGTGGTCCTGACGACAGGTGAGGGGACAGGCGCTCCGGGTGGTCCTGACGACAGGTGAGGGGACAGGCGCTCCGGGTGGTCCTGACGACAGGTGAGAGGACAGGCGCTCCGGGTGGTCCTGACGACAGGTGAGGGGACAGGCGCTCCGGGTGGTCCTGACGACAGGTGAGAGGACAGGCGCTCCGGGTGGTCCTGACGACAGGTGAGAGGACAGGCGCTCCGGGTGGTCCTGACGACAGGTGAGGGGACAGGCGCTCCGGGTGGTCCTGACGACAGGTGAGAGGACAGGCGCTCCGGGTGGTCCTGACGACAGGTGAGAGGACAGGCGCTCCGGGTGGTCCTGACGACAGGTGAGGGGACAGGCGCTCCGGGTGGTCCTGACGACAGGTGAGAGGACAGGCGCTCCGGGTGGTCCTGACGACAGGTGAGAGGACAGGCGCTCCGGGTGGTCCTGACGACAGGTGAGAGGACAGGCGCTCCGGGTGGTCCTGACGACAGGTGAGGGGACAGGCGCTCCGGGTGGTCCTGACGACAGGTGAGGGGACAGGCGCTCCGGGTGGTCCTGACGACAGGTGAGAGGACAGGCGCTCCGGGTGGTCCTGACGACAGGTGAGGGGACAGGCGCTCCGGGTGGTCCTGACGACAGGTGAGAGGACAGGCGCTCCGGGTGGTCCTGACGACAGGTGAGGGGACAGGCGCTCCGGGTGGTCCTGACGACAGGTGAGGGGACAGGCGCTCCGGGTGGTCCTGACGACAGGTGAGAGGACAGGCGCTCCGGGTGGTCCTGACGACAGGTGAGGGGACAGGTGCTCCGGCTGGTCCTCCTCCTGGAGGAGGGTGACAGGTGTGACAGGAGCAGAAACGGTTGTGGCTCCGCCTCTGCACAGATGAGTGACTGTGAAGCACTATTGAGATGCGCATATTTAAACTCACAAATTAACATATATTTACAATAACTTTTTTATGTATTTATTGTACGTTCTTGTGTTTTCACGTTCTTGTGTTCTCGCGTTCTTGTGTTCTCACGTTCTTGTGTTTTCACGTTCTTGTGTTTTCGCGTTCTTGTGTTCTCACGTTCTTGTGTTCTCACGTTCTTGTGTTCTCGCGTTCTTGTGTTTTCACGTTCTTGTGTTCTCGCGTTCTTGTGTTCTCACGTTCTTGTGTTTTCACGTTCTTGTGTTCTCGCGTTCTTGTGTTCTCACGTTCTTGTGTTTTCACGTTCTTGTGTTTTCACGTTCTTGTGTTCTCGCGTTCTTGTGTTCTCGCGTTCTTGTGTTCTCGCGTTCTTGTGTTCTCGCGTTCTTGTGTTCTCGCGTTCTTGTGTTCTCGCGTTCTTGTGTTCTCGCGTTCTTGTGTTTTCGCGTTCTTGTGTTCTCATGTTCTTGTGTTTTCACGTTCTTGTGTTTTCGCGTTCTTGTGTTCTCGCGTTCTTGTGTTCTCGCGTTCTTGTGTTCTCGCGTTCTTGTGTTGTCACGTTCTTGTGTTCTCGCGTTCTTGTGTTCTCGCGTTCTTGTGTTCTCGCGTTCTTGTGTTCTCGCGTTCTTGTGTTCTCGCGTTCTTGTGTTCTCGCGTTCTTGTGTTCTCGCGTTCTTGTGTTCTCGCGTTCTTGTGTTCTCACGTTCTTGTGTTCTCGCGTTCTTGTGTTCTCGCGTTCTTGTGTTCTCGCGTTCTTGTGTTCTCGCGTTCTTGTGTTCTCGCGTTCTTGTGTTCTCGCGTTCTTGTGTTCTCGCGTTCTTGTGTTCTCGCGTTCTTGTGTTCTCGCGTTCTTGTGTTTTCGCGTTCTTGTGTTTTCGCGTTCTTGTGTTCTCGCGTTCTTGTGTTCTCGCGTTCTTGTGTTCTCGCGTTCTTGTGTTCTCGCGTTCTTGTGTTCTCGCGTTCTTGTGTTCTCGCGTTCTTGTGTTCTCGCGTTCTTGTGTTTTCGCGTTCTTGTGTTCTCGCGTTCTTGTGTTCTCGCGTTCTTGTGTTCTCGCGTTCTTGTGTTCTCGCGTTCTTGTGTTCTCGCGTTCTTGTGTTCTCACGTTCTTGTGTTCTCGCGTTCTTGTGTTCTCACGTTCTTGTGTTTTCACGTTCTTGTGTTCTCGCGTTCTTGTGTTCTCACGTTCTTGTGTTCTCGCGTTCTTGTGTTCTCGCGTTCTTGTGTTCTCGCGTTCTTGTGTTCTCACGTTCTTGTGTTCTCGCGTTCTTGTGTTCTCGCGTTCTTGTGTTCTCGCGTTCTTGTGTTCTCACGTTCTTGTGTTCTCGCGTTCTTGTGTTCTCGCGTTCTTGTGTTCTCGCGTTCTTGTGTTCTCGCGTTCTTGTGTTCTCGCGTTCTTGTGTTTTCGCGTTCTTGTGTTCTCGCGTTCTTGTGTTCTCGCGTTCTTGTGTTCTCACGTTCTTGTGTTCTCACGTTCTTGTGTTCTCGCGTTCTTGTGTTTTCGCGTTCTTGTGTTCTCGCGTTCTTGTGTTCTCACGTTCTTGTGTTCTCGCGTTCTTGTGTTCTCGCGTTCTTGTGTTCTCGCGTTCTTGTGTTCTCGCGTTCTTGTGTTTTCACGTTCTTGTGTTTTCACGTTCTTGTGTTCTCACGTTCTTGTGTTCTCACGTTCTTGTGTTTTCACGTTCTTGTGTTTTCACGTTCTTGTGTTCTCGCGTTCTTGTGTTCTCGCGTTCTTGTGTTCTCGCGTTCTTGTGTTTTCACGTTCTTGTGTTTTCACGTTCTTGTGTTCTCGCGTTCTTGTGTTTTCACGTTCTTGTGTTTTCACGTTCTTGTGTTCTCGCGTTCTTGTGTTCTCGCGTTCTTGTGTTCTCGCGTTCTTGTGTTCTCACGTTCTTGTGTTCTCGCGTTCTTGTGTTCTCACGTTCTTGTGTTCTCACGTTCTTGTGTTTTCACGTTCTTGTGTTCTCACGTTCTTGTGTTCTCATGTTCTCATGTTCTTCAGAGGAGCCAGTGCCTCAGTTCACCTCCTTCACGCTCTGGAGCTCCAGCCCGACGCCCCCTCCTCCCTCGACCTCTGCCCCAGACTCGAGCTCCTCTGCTGGGCTGAGCTGCTTCGTGTCGCCCCCGTCTGGAACCATCCTCCAAGTGTTCAACATCAGCTGCACCTCCTCCTGCTCCTCCTGCTCCTACTGCTACAGGAGCACCTCCGGTACCTCCTTCTCTGCACCTCCTCCTCCTCTGCACCTCCTCCTGCTCCTCCTGCTACAGGAGCACCTCCGGTACCTCCTCCTCTGCACCTCCTCCTGCTACAGGAGCACCTCTGGTACCTCCTCCTCTGCACCTCCTCCTCCTCTGCACCTCCTCCTGTTCCTCCTGCTCCTACTGCTACAGGAGCACCTCCGGTACCTCCTCCTCTGCACCTCCTCCTCCTCTACACCTCCTCCTGTTCCTCCTCCTCCTCCCTCCCTGCTGCAGTGTGTCAGATGCCCTCCCTCCGCAGGTCAGACCCTTCGGTGTGGGGGGGGCGTGGTCTCGTCCCTGTTCCTGCCGCTGGGGGAGGCGGGGCTGAACTGGAGTGTGACGGTGAACGTGACGGAGAAAAGCGGCGCCTTCCGGACGTCCACCACCATCACAGCCACGGTCAGTGAGCCACAGACCTGCAGAGGGTCTGAGGAATCTAGAGATCTCTCCTGGGCCCTATTCAAACCCTCGTTCTAGGTAGCAGTACGAGTCTGTACGAGGCTCCGCCCCCACAGTACAAGTCTGTAAGTTCGTTTTATTGTCAGTTTCTTCACTTGTTCTGGACAAAAAAGGAATAAAATGAGATTTCTCAGTGTCCCACGAGTACAGACACAAATAACACGACTCACACGAGTCTAAACCAGTGGTTCTTAACCCAGGGGTTCAGTGAGTCAGTCTCAGGTTCAGAGTCAGTCTCAGGTTCAGTGAGTCAGTCTCAGGTTCAGAGTCAGTCTCAGGTTCAGAGTCAGTCTCAGGTTCAGAGTCAGTCTCAGGTTCAGTGAGTCAGTCTCAGGTTCAGAGTCAGTCTCAGGTTCAGAGTCAGTCTCAGGTTCAGAGTCAGTCTCAGGTTCAGTGAGTCAGTCTCAGGTTCAGTGAGTCAGTCTCAGGTTCAGTGAGTCAGTCTCAGGTTCAGAGTCAGTCTCAGGTTCAGAGTCAGTCTCAGGTTCAGAGTCAGTCTCAGGTTCAGAGTCAGTCTCAGGTTCAGGGTCAGTCTCAGGTTCAGAGTCAGTCTCAGGTTCAGAGTCAGTCTCAGGTTCAGAGTCAGTCTCAGGTTCAGGGTCAGACTCAGGTTCAGAGTCAGTCTCAGGTTCAGAGTCAGTCTCAGGTTCAGGGTCAGACTCATATATTTGCTGGTGTCTCGTTTATCGGCTGCAGAAGTTTTGTACAATAATCTGTGACTGTGGTGATGGAGTCGGGTCATTTCTTTAATATTTTCCCTTCAGACGAACTGTGTGGAGCAGGAGCGTTTGTGGTTCTCGTCCAAATGGTAAAAGTGCAAAAGGCTCTGGAGCATCTGTCTGCAGCCTGGTGTTTAGAGAGAGTTCAGCATCCTAACAGCCTGGTGTTTAAAGAGAGTTCAGCATCCTAACAGCCTGGTGTTTAGAGAGAGTTCAGCATCCTAACAGCCTGGTGTTTAGAGAGATTTCAGCATCCTAACAGCCTGGTGTTTAGAGAGAGTTCAGCATCCTAACAGCCTGGTGTTTAGAGAGAGTTCAGCATCCTAAGAGCCTGGTGTTTAGAGAGAGTTCAGCATCCTAACAGCCTGGTGTTTAGAGAGAGTTCAGCATCCTAACAGCCTGGTGTTTAGAGAGAGGAGAGAGTTGGAGAGAGCCTTTTGGGCGAAGCATGTTAGTGAGTTTGGTGGTGCAGGAATGGAAGCTCCTGTAGCTCAGAGGGCAGGAGGATGAACAGTGTGTACGGTGAGGCGGGTGGTGTGTATGGTGAGGCGGGTGGTGTGTGTGGTGAGGCAGGTGGTGTGTACGATGAGGCGGGTGGTGTGTACAGTGAGGCGGGTGGTGTGTGTGGTGAGGCAGGTGGTGTGTACGATGAGGCGGGTGGTGTGTGTGGTGAGGAGGGTGGTGTACGGTGAGGCGGGTGGTGTCTATGGTGAGGCGGGTGGTGTGTGTGGTGAGGAGGGTGGTGTGTGTGGTGAGGAGGGTGGTGTATACGGTGAGGCGGGTGGTGTGTGTGGTGAGGCGGGTGGTGTGTGGTGAGGAGGGTGGTGTGTGTGGTGAGGCGGGTGGTGTGTGGTGAGGCGGGTGGTGTATACGGTGAGGCGGGTGGTGTGTGTGGTGAGGCGGGTGGTGTATACGGTGAGGCGGGTGGTGTGTGCGGTGAGGCAGGTGGTGTGTACGGTGAGGCGGATGGTGTGTGCGGTGAGGCGGGTGGTGTGTACGGTGAGGCGGGTGGTGTGTGTGGTGAGGCGGGTGGTGTGTACGGTGAGGCGGGTGGTGTGTGTGGTGAGGCGGGTGGTGTGTACGGTGAGGCGGGTGGTGTGTACGGTGAGGCGGGTGGTGTGTGTCCCTCCTGACGAGCGCTGTCCCTCCTGACGGGCGCTGTCCCTCCTGGCAGGTGCTGGAGATTCCTGGGGGCCCCTCTTCCATCGTGCAGGCCTCGGTGCAGGACTCTGTAGACCTGCTCCGGTCCTGGTCTCAGATGAGCCCCGAGGCTCTGGGGACGCTCCTGCGATCGGTGGGCGACACGATCAACGACCAGAGCGACGAGCAGGGCCTGGAGAGGAGGACGGAGGTACAGGGAGGGCATCTGACACACTCTGACACACGGGGAGGGCATCTGACACTCTGACACACGGGGAGGGCATCTGACACACGGGGAGGGCATCTGACACACTCTGACACACGGGGAGGGCATCTGACACATGAGGAGGGCATCTGACACACTCTGACACACGGGGAGGGCATCTGACACACTCTGACACACGGGGAGGGCATCTGACACTCTGACACACGGGGAGGGCATCTGACACACGGGGAGGGCATCTGACACATGGGGAGGGCATCTGACACACTCTGACACACGGGGAGGGCATCTGACACACGGGGAGGGCATCTGACACACTCTGACACACGGGGAGGGCATCTGACACATGAGGAGGGCATCTGACACACTCTGACACACGGGGAGGGCATCTGACACACTCTGACACACGGGGAGGGCATCTGACACACTCTGACACACGGGGAGGGCATCTGACACACGGGAGGGCATCTGACACACTCTGACAGACGGGGAGGGCATCTGACACACTCTGACACACGGGGAGGGCATCTGACACACTCTGACACACGGGGAGGGCATCTGACACACTCTGACACACGGGGAGGGCATCTGACACACTCTGACACACGGGGAGGGCATCTGACACACGGGGAGGGCATCTGACACACGGGGAGGGCATCTGACACACTCTGACACACGGGGAGGGCATCTGACACACGGGGAGGGCATCTGACACACTCTGACACACGGGGAGGGCATCTGACACACTCTGACACACGGGGAGGGCATCTGACACACTCTGACACACGGGGAGGGCATCTGACACATGAGGAGGGCATCTGACACACTCTGACACACGGGGAGGGCATCTGACACACTCTGACACACGGGGAGGGCATCTGACACACTCTGACACACGGGGAGGGCATCTGACACACGGGAGGGCATCTGACACACTCTGACACACGGGGAGGGCATCTGACACACTCTGACACACGGGGAGGGCATCTGACACACTCTGACACACGGGGAGGGCATCTGACTGTTTGTGCCACAGTTGAGGACGGCTCTTCTGGACCTCGTGCTGAACTCGTCTTTAGTCTTTGAAAATCCAACTCAGATCCAAGTCCTGATGTCAGGACTGTGCTCAGTGATCAAGAACCAGGAAGAACTGAACAGAACTGCACAGGTACGAGTACTACTACTACTACTACTACTACTGCTACTACTACTACTACTACTACTACTGCTACTACTACTACTACTGCTACTACTACTACTACTACTACTACTGCTACTACTGCTGCTGCTGCTACTACTACTACTACTGCTGCTGCTGCTACTGCTACTGCTACTACTACTACTACTACTGCTACTGCTACTACTGCTACTGCTACTACTACTACTACTGCTGCTACTGCTAATACACTGCCACTGCTGCCTACTGCTACTACTACTGCTACTGCCACTGCTAATACTGCTACTGCTACTGCTACTGCTACTGCTACTACTGCTACTGCTACTACTATACCACTACCACTACCAACATGCTACACTGCACTGCTACCGCTACTGCTACTACCATAATGCAATAATAGCAATGCTACATGCTATCACATATAATAATAACTGTAACAACAACAATAATATATCGCTACTGACTATACTAATAATAATATATTATGTATAATAATAATATACTGATACCAACATACAACCAACAACTATAATATGAGCAATATGACATATGACAACAACTACTACCAACAACGATGACAACCAATGTTACTGTATGTAATGCTACATGATACCGTTAATATGCCACAATAATGAATAATAACAGCTGTATATCATAACTAATAATAACTAATATAATAATAATAACAATGCTATATGACAACCATAATGATTAATATTACCCAATAATGCTATAACCAACTGCAACAAAATTCAACTGAATACTGATAATCAAGTGACAATACTGCAATAGCTCGCTACTACAACCAACCAACTAATGACATGGTAATACTGCTACCAGCTCAACAACTGCTACCAACAATAACAACCAACTACAATGACAATGATATAACAATATGGCCACTACCAGCTAATATATACTACCAACAATGCTTAACAACAACAACCGATTATACTACCAATAACCAACAACTACAACGTAGCGAACCATACCGTTAATGACAACAATAACTACCACCGCTACCAACAACAACAACCAATGACAATTGACAATACTAAACAACCACTCAATCACCGTTACCGCTACTACCAATATTGTTCTCATGTATGCCACAATAACAACCAATAACCACTACTCACTACAACTAACTAATACCGTTTCATGCTACCATGTATAATACTCTACTACCACTACTACTTTTCACTACAACTACTCTACCACCACAATACCACTACAATTTACTAACCAACCATACATTACCAATAACATAACTAATATACAATTTATTAATGCTACACACATTACTTTATTAATAACCAACAACAATAATAAACTAATATTAATTATCAATGTTATCAACAACACTATTATTGTTATTACAACAACCAATGCTGACAGCTTGACTGCTATTGACAATATTTTAATAACTACTACTACTGCTTATTATTACTACTATTATTACTTTACCTATTATATTACTATTACTATTGTTGTTACTGTTATTTAATATTGTTGCTTATTGTTATTGCTATTGCTATTACAACTGTTACTACTACTACTACTTCTACTGCTATAACTACTTCCTGTACTAGTACTTAATTCTTTCTTGTGTGTAGTACTAGTTTAGTGTACTTGTACTCATGTGTAGTACTTGTACCAGTGGTGGCTGGTGAATAGAGGGCACTGCACTCCCTAACTTAACCTTGATTTAAAATATTAATTAGTAAATCAATTATAGTTATTTTGTATGAGGCCCCTCTTGGGTCTGCTGGACACCTCTGAACCACAGACTGTTCTCCACCAGCGCGGCAAGATGACAGTAATTGTCGCCTATGCGCCCACCAACATCAGGCTGCCAACCAAGCCCCACCACGACATCACCATCATCCTCACGGACGCCAGTGCCGCTCTGTCTAGCTGCGACCGGCCCACAGGCTCACCTGTTGGCACAACCGCCTTTTTCTTCTCTGCCGCCATAACAACCTCTGTGTTGCTGATACCTGGTTTCCTCAGAAACTCTTCCATCACTGGGCTTGGTACAGCTGATGGCAGAACCAGGAAAGCGCTGGACCACATTCTCATATCTCAACGCTGGAAGTCGTTTGTCACCAACTGCTGTGTTTATAGAGGAGCAGAGCTTGGCAACACCGACCACCGCCTGCTGGTGGCCCAGCTTAAGCTAAAGCTGCGAGCCAACAGCACACCAAGACCCCGCCTCGCCTGGACTCCTCCCTACTCACTGATCCAAACATCGCCGCAGACTTCAGCCGCTCCGTCCGCCGTACCTTTGAGGCCCTGGTCCCGGACAAAGTGACTGACTGGATGACCTTTAAGGAGGGCGTCATTCAGTCAGCTCACAATGTCCTCAGATGCTCACGACCTTCCCCGAAAAAGCCTTAGATATCGGAGAGGACACTTGACATCATCGACCGCCGGCGCGAGGCCCGACTCCGGGGCGACCTGTTGGAGTACCGGCGGCTGAACCACCTGTGCAATGTGTCTTTAGCCGAGGACCATGAGAGGTTTTGGGAGGCAGAAGCTGAACACCTAGAGTCTCCGGCCAACAACAACATGAGCCGGGTCTTTAGTCTGCTGCGTCAAGCCCGTAATGGTCCACGCATCAAGACAGCCCTGGTGAAAGATTCTGATGGCCATGTCTTAACGACTGAAGCAACCTGCCTCGAATGCTGGAAAGAGCACTTCAGCCTCCTGCAGCACGGCTCCATCCCGGCTGATTCCATCACCCGCTGCAAATGTTGCATCCACCAGCAACACTTGCAGCACAGACCCTGTCACCCCAGAGGAAGGAAGTCAGAGCTGCTCTGAATAAAATCAACAACAGGAAGGCCACAGGCATCTGCGCCATAACTGCTGAGATCCTGAAAACTTGTGGTGATGTAGTTGTCGAGTGGCTCACCCACATATTCAGCCAGGTGTGGGAGACAGAGAGGCTTCCCAGCGACTGGATCAGAGGGCTCATCCTACCCTTCTGGAAACGCAAGGATGACAGGCTGCTGCAACCACAGAGGCATTACCCTTCTCAGGAGAGCAGGAGGAGAGAGCGGGTCACACTGACACAGTCGCCCCTGTCGTTTCTGGGCAGAAAAGTGTGACCTGGGCGTAGTGCAGAGGGCTTAAGTCAAGGGTGGGCAAACTACGGCCCGGGGTCCACATACGGCCCGTTAACGTTTTAATCCGGCCGCCAAACATGAATGAACTGCAATAAAATTTATTAGTTTTATTTTCCCTGCAATTCTGGCATTTCCCAATAGATGGCGCACTCTAGATACAGTGATACATAGAACCAAATTATCCACTTGGGCCGTGGCTCAGTGCCCGGGGGGTAGAACTATATCTTGAACACGACTTCCTCACTCATGGTCCGAAAACCTTCCCATAAAGCACTGCGGCCAAGTACATATCTAGTGTGCCGCACACCTCCTCTTGTACGGCGTGGACACTGCGCGTGGATCGTGTGCTGTCGCGTTCGCTGTGTGGACCGAGCTTCCTCCTGTGCCTCTAAACCAGAACTAACACCAGGACTAAGACTGGTCTAAACCAGGTCTAAACCAGGTCTAAACCAGGTGTAAACCGGATCTAAAACCAGGACTAAACAAGCATTAAATCAGGACTAAAACCAGGTCTAAACCAGGTCTAAAACCAGGTCTAAACCAGGACTAAAACCAGGTCTAAACCAAGTCTAAACCAGGTCTAAAACCAAACCAGAATTTGCAGGAGGCGGTTGCTACATTCATGTAGTTTTAAAAAAACATGACAATATCAAGTAATCCAGTTACTTATTTAAGTAATTTAATGGATTACGTTACAAACTCCATTTTGGGCTCTGTAATCTGTAATCTGTACTCTGTAATCTGTAATCTGTACTCTGTAATCTGTAATCTGTAATCTGTAATCTGTAGGGAATACAGTTTACAGTAACCTTCCCAACACTGTCAACAGAATTATCAAATGTGTCACAATGAAATGGAATTCAAAACTTCTGAAACGGAAAATGTAAATTTTTGAAGTGGAAAATCATCGGCTGATATATGGAGCACATGTTGAACTGAGACGTTTGAATCTGCCACATGTAAATCGTTGGATCCTGTGAGTTATTTTCGTCTTATTTCCTGGGCTGATGTAGTCAGACCAGAACCCTCCGTCCATCTGCTCCTGGTCCGACTCTTCCATCAAATTTCAGAACCTTTGTGGCCCTCGAGCCAAAAAGTTTGCCCCCCCCCGGCTTAAGTCCCCCCGGTGCACTGGGGCTAATATGGACTGGTGTAACTTTCAGACTGAAGTGGGGTTAGGACGAGTTTTAGAACAGCTCCTGCACTCGGCTCCAGGACCTTGTGGACCGGACTGGACCGGGACATATTGGAGACAGAACCAACAGTGGGTAGAGGACACACTCTGCATCAGTCCTGGAGAAAGTACGAGGCTTGTTTTCGTTTGTTTGGGGCAAATCTGAGGAGCCGCTCCGGTGTTTCTGCCGTGAGCTGTAGGAGCGGCGCTGATGCCAGGATCTGACCATCACATCTGCTGCAAGTTCAGCCAATAGTGACGAAAATGTCTGTTTCTGGCATTTGTTATAATTTTATAGCCTGTACATAATACATATATTTATAATACATATTTACATGATACATAATACACCCCCCAAAAATTATACCACTAACCGCCACTGACTTGTACTCGTGTGTAGTACTTGTACTCGTGTGTAGTACTTGTACTTGTACTCGTGTGTAGTACTTGTACTCGTGTGTAGTACTTGTACTTGTACTCATGTGTAGTACTTGTACTCGTGTGTAGTACTTGTAGTTGAGTGTAGTACTTGTACTCGTGTGTAGTACTTGTACTTGTGTGTAGTACTTGTACTCGTGTGTAGTACTTGTACTTGTACTCGTGTGTAGTACTTGTACTCGTGTGTAGTACTTGTACTCGTGTGTAGTACTTGTACTTGTGTGTAGTACTTGTACTCGTGTCCCAGGTCACGGCGGCGTTGCTGATCTCAGACCTGAGCTCCAGACTCGTCCAGATCCCGGTCGATCCAGAGTCCGAACCAGAACTTCAGTCTGCAGCAGAAAGTATCGTGGAGGGAGCGAGTACTCTACTGCAGTACTGCATTCAGGTACTACTACTACTACTACTACTGCAGTACTGCACTCAGGTACTACTACTACTACTACTACTACTGCAGTACTGCATTCAGGTACTACTACTACTACTACTACTGCAGTACTGCATTCAGGTACTACTACTACTGCAGTACTGCACTCAGGTACTACTACTACTACTGCTACTGCAGTACTGCACTCAGGTACTACTACTATTACTACTACTGCAGTACTGCACTCAGGTACTACTACTACTACTACTACTGCAACTACTACACAGTGTTAGTTCAGCGTCCTTTTTCTGCATAAACAGTAGTTTGAGTGTCAGTGTGGGGTCAGAGCGCCCCCTGCAGGTGAAGTGTCAGTGGGGGGTCAGAGCACCCCCTGCAGGTGGAGTGTTGTCAGTGGGGGTCAGAGCGCCCCCTGCAGGTGGAGTGTCAGTGGAGGTCAGAGCGCCCCCTGCAGGTGGAGTGTCAGTGGGGGTCAGAGCGCCCCCTGCAGGTGGAGTGTTGTCAGTGGGGGTCAGAGCGCCCCCTGCAGGTGGAGTGTCAGTGGGGGGTCAGAGCACCCCCTGCAGGTGGAGTGTCAGTGGGGGGGTCAGAGCGCCCCCTGCAGGGGGAGTGTCAGTGGGGGTCAGAGCGCCCCCTGCAGGTGGAGTGTCAGTGGGGGGTCAGAGCGCCCCCTGCAGGTGGAGTGTCAGTGGGGGTCAGAGCGCCCCTGCAGGTGTAGTGTCAGTGGGGGTCAGAGCGCCCCCTGCAGGTGGAGTGTTGTCAGTGGGGGTCAGAGCGCCCCCTGCAGGTGGAGTGTTGTCAGTGGGGGTCAGAGCGCCCCCTGCAGGTGGAGTGTCAGTGGGGGGTCAGAGCGCCCCCTGCAGGTGGAGTGTCAGTGGGGGGGTCAGAGCGCCCCCTGCAGGTGGAGTGTCAGTGGGGGGTCAGAGCGCCCCCTGCAGGTGGAGTGTCAGTGGGGGGTCAGAGCGCCCCCTGCAGGTGAAGTGTCAGTGGGGGTCAGGGCGCCCCCTGCAGGTGGAGTGTTGTCAGTGGGGGTCAGAGCGCCCCCTGCAGGTGGAGTGTTGTCAGTGGGGGTCAGACACATGTGGCGTGTTTCAGGAGGAGGTGTCCAGTGCCCTGCTGGTGGCGCTAGAGAACACTCAGAACGCCCTGGCACAAGGACACACCTTCCCCTCCGTCATCCAGCAGGGGGACATCACCCTCATGGTGCAGAGGTGAGAACTATTACTGCTGTGATTACTATTACTACTATTACTGCTGTGATTACTATTACTACTATTACTGCTGTGATTACTATTACTACTATTACTGCTGTGATTACTATTACTACTATTACTGCTGTGATTACTATTACTACTATTACTGCTGTGATTACTATTACTACTATTACTGCTGTGATTACTATTACTACTATTACTATTTTTAGTAATTGGTTTAGTCCTGGTTTAGACTTGGTTTAGTCCTGGTTTAGTCCTGGTTTAGACTTGGTTTAGTCCTGGTTTAGTCCTGGTTTAGACCTGTGTGGAGTTTGCATGTTCTCCCCGTGTCTGGATGAGTTTCGTCCGGGCTCCGGTTTCCCCCATCAACAAAACCTGCTGTAGGTGTGAAAGTGAAATGCTCTGGTTCTGCTCTTCTGCTGTAGAACCTCACGCTCTGGTTCTGCTCTTCTTCTGTAGAACCTCACGCTCTGGTTCTGCTCTTCTGCTGTAGAACCTCACGCTCTGGTTCTGCTGCTGCTCTGCTGTAGAACCTCACGCTCTGGTTCTGCTGCTCTTCTGCTGTAGAACCTCACGCTCTGGTTCTGCTGCTCTTCTGCTGTAGAACCTCACGCTCTGGTTCTGCTGCTCTTCTGCTGTAGAACCTCACGCTCTGGTTCTGCTCTTCTGCTGTAGAACCTCACGCTCTGGTTCTGCTCTTCTGCTGTAGAACCTCATGCTCTGGTTCTGCTGCTGCTCTGCTGTAGAACCTCACGCTCTGGTTCTGCTGCTCTTCTGCTGTAGAACCTCACGCTCTGGTTCTGCTGCTCTTCTGCTGTAGAACCTCACACTCTGGTTCTGCTCTTCTGCTGTAGAACCTCACGCTCTGGTTCTGCTGCTCTTCTGCTGTAGAACCTCACACTCTGGTTCTGCTCTTCTGCTGTAGAACCTCACGCTCTGGTTCTGCTGCTCTTCTGCTGTAGAACCTCACGCTCTGGTTCTGCTGCTCTGCTGTAGAACCTCACGCTCTGGTTCTGCTGCTCTTCTGCTGTAGAACCTCACGCTCTGGTTCTGCTCTTCTGCTGTAGAACCTCACGCTCTGGTTCTGCTCTTCTGCTGTAGAACCTCATGCTCTGGTTCTGCTGCTGCTCTGCTGTAGAACCTCACGCTCTGGTTCTGCTGCTCTTCTGCTGTAGAACCTCATGCTCTGGTTCTGCTGCTCTTCTGCTGTAGAACCTCACGCTCTGGTTCTGCTGCTCTGCTGTAGAACCTCACGCTTTGGTTCTGCTGCTCTGCTGTAGAACCTCACTCTCTGGTTCTGCTCTTCTGCTGTAGAACCTCACGCTCTGGTTCTGCTGCTCTGCTGTAGAACCTCACGCTCTGGTTCTGCTGCTCTGCTGTAGAACCTCACGCTCTGGTTCTGCTGCTCTGCTGTAGAACCTCATGCTCTGGTTCTGCTCTTCTGCTGTAGAACCTCATGCTCTGGTTCTGCTGCTGCTCTGCTGTAGAACCTCACGCTCTGGTTCTGCTGCTCTTCTGCTGTAGAACCTCACGCTCTGGTTCTGCTGCTCTGCTGTAGAACCTCACACTTTGGTTCTGCTGCTCTGCTGTAGAACCTCACTCTCTGGTTCTGCTCTTCTGCTGTAGAACCTCACGCTCTGGTTCTGCTGCTCTGCTGTAGAACCTCATGCTCTGGTTCTGCTCTTCTGCTGTAGAACCTCACGCTCTGGTTCTGCTCTTCTGCTGTAGAACCTCATGCTCTGGTTCTGCTGCTGCTCTGCTGTAGAACCTCACGCTCTGGTTCTGCTGCTCTTCTGCTGTAGAACCTCACGCTCTGGTTCTGCTGCTCTTCTGCTGTAGAACCTCACGCTCTGGTTCTGCTGCTCTGCTGTAGAACCTCACGCTCTGGTTCTGCTGCTCTTCTGCTGTAGAACCTCACGCTCTGGTTCTGCTGCTCTTCTGCTGTAGAACCTCACGCTCTGGTTCTGCTGCTCTTCTGCTGTAGAACCTCACGCTCTGGTTCTGCTCTTCTGCTGTAGAACCTCACGCTCTGGTTCTGCTGCTGCTCTGCTGTAGAACCTCACGCTCTGGTTCTGCTGCTCTTCTGCTGTAGAACCTCACGCTCTGGTTCTGCTGCTCTTCTGCTGTAGAACCTCACGCTCTGGTTCTGCTTTTCTGCTGTAGAACCTCACGCTCTGGTTCTGCTGCTCTTCTGCTGTAGAACCTCACGCTCTGGTTCTGCTCTTCTGCTGTAGAACCTCACGCTCTGGTTCTGCTCTTCTGCTGTAGAACCTCACGCTCTGGTTCTGCTGCTCTGCTGTAGAACCTCACGCTCTGGTTCTGCTGCTCTTCTGCTGTAGAACCTCACACTCTGGTTCTGCTGCTCTTCTGCTGTAGAACCTCACGCTCTGGTTCTGCTGCTCTTCTGCTGTAGAACCTCACGCTCTGGTTCTGCTCTTCTGCTGTAGAACCTCACGCTCTGGTTCTGCTGCTGCTCTGCTGTAGAACCTCACGCTCTGGTTCTGCTGCTCTTCTGCTGTAGAACCTCACGCTCTGGTTCTGCTCTTCTGCTGTAGAACCTCACGCTCTGGTTCTGCTGCTCTTCTCACGCTCTGGTTCTGCTGCTCTTCTGCTGTAGAACCTCACGCTCTGGTTCTGCTTTTCTGCTGTAGAACCTCACGCTCTGGTTCTGCTGCTCTTCTGCTGTAGAACCTCACGCTCTGGTTCTGCTCTTCTGCTGTAGAACCTCACGCTCTGGTTCTGCTCTTCTGCTGTAGAACCTCACGCTCTGGTTCTGCTGCTCTGCTGTAGAACCTCACGCTCTGGTTCTGCTGCTCTTCTGCTGTAGAACCTCACGCTCTGGTTCTGCTGCTCTGCTGTAGAACCTCACGCTCTGGTTCTGCTGCTCTTCTGCTGTAGAACCTCACACTCTGGTTCTGCTGCTCTTCTGCTGTAGAACCTCACGCTCTGGTTCTGCTCTTCTGATGTAGAACCTCACGCTCTGGTTCTGCTGCTCTTCTGCTGTAGAACCTCACGCTCTGGTTCTGCTCTTCTGCTGTAGAACCTCACGCTCTGGTTCTGCTGCTGCTCTGCTGTAGAACCTCACGCTGTGGTTCTGCTGCTCTTCTCACGCTCTGGTTCTGCTGCTCTTCTGCTGTAGAACCTCACGCTCTGGTTCTGCTTTTCTGCTGTAGAACCTCACGCTCTGGTTCTGCTGCTCTTCTGCTGTAGAACCTCACGCTCTGGTTCTGCTCTTCTGCTGTAGAACCTCACGCTCTGGTTCTGCTGCTCTGCTGTAGAACCTCACGCTCTGGTTCTGCTGCTCTTCTGCTGTAGAACCTCACGCTCTGGTTCTGCTGCTGCTCTGCTGTAGAACCTCACACTCTGGTTCTGCTGCTCTGCTGTAGAACCTCACGCTCTGGTTCTGCTTTTCTGCTGTAGAACCTCACACTCTGGTTCTGCTGCTCTTCTGCTGTAGAACCTCACGCTCTGGTTCTGCTCTTCTGCTGTAGAACCTCACACTCTGGTTCTGCTGCTGCTCTGCTGTAGAACCTCACGCTCTGGTTCTGCTGCTCTTCTGCTGTAGAACCTCACGCTCTGGTTCTGCTGCTCTTCTGCTGTAGAACCTCACGCTCTGGTTCTGCTTTTCTGCTGTAGAACCTCACGCTCTGGTTCTGCTGCTCTTCTGCTGTAGAACCTCACGCTCTGGTTCTGCTCTTCTGCTGTAGAACCTCACGCTCTGGTTCTGCTGCTGCTCTGCTGTAGAACCTCGCGCTCTGGTTCTGCTGCTCTTCTCACGCTCTGGTTCTGCTGCTCTTCTGCTGTAGAACCTCACTCTCTGGTTCTGCTTTTCTGCTGTAGAACCTCACGCTCTGGTTCTGCTGCTCTTCTGCTGTAGAACCTCACGCTCTGGTTCTGCTCTTCTGCTGTAGAACCTCACGCTCTGGTTCTGCTGCTCTGCTGTAGAACCTCACGCTCTGGTTCTGCTGCTCTGCTGTAGAACCTCACGCTCTGGTTCTGCTGCTCTTCTGCTGTAGAACCTCACGCTCTGGTTCTGCTGCTCTGCTGTAGAACCTCACGCTCTGGTTCTGCTTTTCTGCTGTAGAACCTCACACTCTGGTTCTGCTGCTCTTCTGCTGTAGAACCTCACGCTCTGGTTCTGCTCTTCTGCTGTAGAACCTCACGCTCTGGTTCTGCTGCTGCTCTGCTGTAGAACCTCACGCTCTGGTTCTGCTGCTCTTCTGCTGTAGAACCTCACGCTCTGGTTCTGCTGCTGCTCTGCTGTAGAACCTCACGCTCTGGTTCTGCTGCTCTTCTGCTGTAGAACCTCACGCTCTGGTTCTGCTTTTCTGCTGTAGAACCTCACGCTCTGGTTCTGCTGCTCTTCTGCTGTAGAACCTCACGCTCTGGTTCTGCTCTTCTGCTGTAGAACCTCACGCTCTGGTTCTGCTGCTCTGCTGTAGAACCTCACGCTCTGGTTCTGCTGCTCTGCTGTAGAACCTCACGCTCTGGTTCTGCTGCTCTTCTGCTGTAGAACCTCACACTCTGGTTCTGCTGCTCTTCTGCTGTAGAACCTCACGCTCTGGTTCTGCTCTTCTGCTGTAGAACCTCACGCTCTGGTTCTGCTGCTGCTCTGCTGTAGAACCTCACGCTCTGGTTCTGCTGCTCTGCTGTAGAACCTCACGCTCTGGTTCTGCTCTTCTGCTGTAGAACCTCACGCTCTGGTTCTGCTGCTCTTCTGCTGTAGAACCTCACGCTGTGGTTCTGCTGCTCTTCTGCTGTAGAACCTCACGCTCTGGTTCTGCTCCTCGGCTGTAGAACCTCACTCTCTGGTTCTGCTCCTCGGCTGTAGAACCTCACGCTCTGGTTCTGCTGCTCTGCTGTAGAACCTCACGCTCTGGTTCTGCTCCTCGGCTGTAGAACCTCACTCTCTGGTTCTGCTCCTTGACTGTAGAACCTCACGCTCTGGTTCTGCTGCTCTTCTGCTGTAGAACCTCACGCTCTGGTTCTGCTCTTCTGCTGTAGAACCTCACGCTCTGGTTCTGCTGCTGCTCTGCTGTAGAACCTCACGCTCTGGTTCTGCTGCTCTTCTGCTGTAGAACCTCACGCTCTGGTTCTGCTGCTCTTCTGCTGTAGAACCTCACGCTCTGGTTCTGCTCCTCGGCTGTAGAACCTCACGCTCTGGTTCTGCTCCTCTGCTGTAGAACCTCACGCTCTGGTTCTGCTCCTCGGCTGTAGAACCTCACACTCCGGTTCTGCTCCTCAGGGTTCCTCCAGACCAAGTCCAGACCCAGGGCCGGATCCCAAACTGCTCCTGCCCCTGGTTCGACCTCCAGTCTCTGCCTCAGGAGCTGTTCCAGGACGAGTCTGTGGACCTGAAGGTGAGAAACACCCAGAGCTTCTGTCGCTCTGACCCCGCGGATCCATCTGCTCTGATCGAGATGTTTCCAATCACACTGACCACGTTCAAATTATGTCTTTTAATTCCAAATAAATAGTTCTGGATTAAAATCTTCTCCTTGGAGTTTGGAAATAACATGGAAACAGGTTAAATGGTCTTTATTTAATGGGGCTCAGCGTCTGGGGGTGGGGGAGGTTCTGATTGGACAGCGACACAAACGTGTTTACGGAAGAAACGAACAAACGAACAAAAGAAAGAAAGAAAAAGAAAGAAGGAACGAAAGAGAAAAACAAAAGAAAGAACAAAAGAACGAATGAATGAAAGAGCGAATGAATGAAAGAACGAAAGAACAAAAGAAAGAACGAATGAATAAAAGAACGAACAAAAGAAAGAACAAACGAATGAAAGAACAAATAAATGAAAAAATGAATGAATGAAAGAACAAAAGAAAGAAAGAACGAATGAAAGAACGAACAAAAGAAAGAACGAATGAAAGAATGAACGAATGAAAGAACGAATGAATGAAAGAACGAATGAATGAAAACGAATAAATGAAAGAATGAAAGAAAGAACGAACAAAAGAAAAAGGAACAGAAGAAAACCCACACTTCCGCTGCTCCGGCTTTTCTGTCATCTCGGTTTGTCGTTTCGCAGCCGACACAAACACGATCCAAACTTTTTCCTGTTGACTGCAATGGTGCAAAGCATCATGGGATTTGTAGTTGTGATTAAAGTTGTTGTGGGTGAGCTGTGCTTCCTGTTGTGTCCAGATGATGGTGCTGCAGAAGAACCCGTTTGAGTGGAGCCCCAGAGCGAACGTGTCGGCGCCGATCGTATCGCTCACTCTGGGGAAGGCAAACCACAGCGGCATCCCCGTGCACGACCTCAAGAAGGACATCCAGGTACCAGACCGGTTTAGACCTGGTTTAGTCCTGTTTAGACCTGTTTAGACCTGGTTTAGACCTGGTTCAGTCCTGGTTCAGTCCTGGTTTAGACCTGGTTCAGTCCTGGTTCAGTCCTGGTTTAGTCCTGGTCCAGTCCTGGTTCAGTCCTGGTTCAGTCCTGGTTCAGTCCTGGTTTAGTCCTGGTTCAGTCCTGGTTCAGTCCTGGAGCTGTGCTCTTCTCTTCTTTGTGTTTCAGATCTTCATCCCAAACCCTCAGTCCCACCACATCAACTCCACCCTGCTCCACCTGAGCAACTTCAGCTCCACCATCCTCCACCTGCCGCTGGAGCCCAGCACGCTGGTCCTGAAGGTCCGACTGGGTTAGACCGGGTCCAGACCGGGTCCAGACCGGGTCCGGACCGGGTCTAGACCAAGTTTAAGTGTCCATTTCGATGTTTAGATGGTTTAGACCTGGTTCAGTCCGAGGTTAGTTCGAGTTTAGAAGTCCATGTTTAGATGTCCATTTATATACAGCAGAGGTGCCCGATACGCCCATCGCCGGGGAAGATCGTAGTGTACGACTCCAGACCATTTCTTGTAGTCCCGTAGAGCGTTTCTTTACGCTCTTGTAGTCCCGTAGAGCGTTTCTTTACGCTCTTGTAGTGCCGTAGAGCGTTTCTTTACGCTCTTGTAGTACCGTAGAGCGTTTCTTTACCCTCTTGTAGTACCGTAGAGCGTTTCTTTACGCTCTTGTAGTGCCGTAGAGCGTTTCTTTACGCTCTTGTGGTATCGTAGAGCGTTTCTTTACATTCTTGTAGTCTCGTAGAGCGTTTCTTTACGCTCTTGTAGTCCCGTAGAGCGTTTCTTTACGCTCTTGTAGTCCCGTAGAGCGTTTCTTTACGCTCTTGTAGTGCCGTAGAGCGTTTCTTTACGCTCTTGTAGTGCCGTAGAGCGTTTCTTTACGCTCTTGTAGTCCCGTAGAGCGTTTCTTTACGCTCTTGTAGTCCCGTAGAGCGTTTCTTTACGCTCTTGTAGTATCGTAGAGCGTTTCTTTACGCTCTTGTAGTCCCGTAGAGCGTTTCTTTACGTTCTTGTAGTCCCGTAGAGCGTTTCTTTACGCTCTTGTAGTCCCGTAGAGCGTTTCTTTACGCTCTTGTAGTATCGTAGAGCGTTTCTTTGCGCTCTTGTAGTCCCGTAGAGCGTTTCTTTACGCCCTTGTAGTCCCGTAGAGCGTTTCTTTACGCCCATGTAGTGCCGTAGAGCGTTTCTTTACGCTCTTGTAGTCCCGTAGAGCGTTTCTTTACGCTCTTGTAGTCCCGTAGAGCGTTTCTTTACGCCCTTGTAGTCCCGTAGAGCGTTTCTTTACGCCCTTGTAGTGCCGTAGAGCGTATCTTTACGCTCTTGTAGTGCCGTAGAGCGTTTCTTTACGCTCTTGTAGTCCCGTAGAGCGTATCTTTACGCTCTTGTAGTCCCGTAGAGCGTTTCTTTACGCTCTTGTAGTCCCGTAGAGCGTATCTTTACGCTCTTGTAGTCCCGTAGATCGTTTCTTTACGCTCTTGTAGTCCTGCAGAGCGTTTCTTTACGCTCTTTTAGTCCCGCAGAGCGTTTCTTTACGCTCTTGTAGTCCCGAAGAGCGTTTCTTTACGTTCTTGTAGTCCCGCAGAGCGTTTCTTTACGTTCTTGTAGTCCCGTAGAACGTTTCTTTACGCTCTTGTAGTCCCGTAGAGCGTTTCTTTACGTTCTTGTAGTGCCATAGAGCGTTTCTTTACGTTCTTGTAGTCCCGTAGAGCGTTTCTTTACGTTCTTGTAGTCCCGTAGAACGTTTCTTTACGCTCTTGTAGTCCCGCAGAGCGTTTCTTTACGTTCTTGTAGTGCCATAGAGCGTTTCTTTACGTTCTTGTAGTCCCGTAGAGCGTTTCTTTACGCTCTTGTAGTCCCGTAGAGCGTTTCTTTACGTTCTTGTAGTCCCGCAGAGCGTTTCTTTACGCTCTTGTAGTCCCGTAGAGCGTTTCTTTACGCTCTTGTAGTCCCGCAGAGCGTTTCTTTACGCTCTTGTAGTCCCGTAAAGCGTTTCTTTACGCTCTTGTGGTCCCGCAGAGCGTTTCTTTACGCTCTTGAGGTCCCGTAGAGCGTTTCTTTACGCTCTTGTAGTCCCGAAGAGCGTTTCTTTACGTTCTTGTAGTCCCGCAGAGCGTTTCTTTACGTTCTTGTAGTCCCGTAGAGCGTTTCTTTACGTTCTTGTAGTGCCATAGAGCGTTTCTTTACGTTCTTGTAGTCCCGTAGAGCGTTTCTTTACGTTCTTGTAGTCCCGTAGAACGTTTCTTTACGCTCTTGTAGTCCCGCAGAGCGTTTCTTTACGTTCTTGTAGTGCCATAGAGCGTTTCTTTACGTTCTTGTAGTCCCGTAGAGCGTTTCTTTACGCTCTTGTAGTCCCGTAGAGCGTTTCTTTACGTTCTTGTAGTCCCGCAGAGCGTTTCTTTACGCTCTTGTAGTCCCGTAGAGCGTTTCTTTACGCTCTTGTAGTCCCGTAAAGCGTTTCTTTACGCTCTTGTGGTCCCGCAGAGCGTTTCTTTACGCTCTTGAGGTCCCGTAGAGCGTTTCTTTACGCTCTTGTAGTCCCGCAGAGCGTTTCTTTACGCTCTTGTAGTACCGTAAAGCATTTCTTTACGCTCTTGTAGTACCGTAAAGCGTTTCTTTACGCTCTTGTGGTCCCGCAGAGCGTTTCTTTACGCTCTTGAGGTCCCGTAGAGCGTTTCTTTACGCTCTTGTAGTCCCGCAGAGCGTTTCTTTACGCTCTTGTAGTCCCGTAGAGCGTTTCTTTACGCTCTTGTAGTCCCGTAGAGCGTTTCTTTACGCTCTTGTAGTCCCGTAGAGCGTTTCTTTACGCTCTTGTAGTCCCGTAGAGCGTTTCTTTACGCTCTTGTAGTCCCGTAGAGCGTTTCTTTACACTCTTGGACCGTGTTTGGAGTCAGTCTTGTCTCAGACTTGAGGTCTGAGCATATTTCATTGTAGCCGCTGCTGTCAGAGATAAACTCACACAGCGTCTGCAGCCTGTGGCTCGTGTGGAGCTGCAGAGACTGAGCGTCACCACAGCGGCGCCTCCCCTCACGTAACAGCGTCACAGGTTAAACTTCTGTCCATCTGCCTCCCGTCAGCGCACCGCTCTTCGCCTTTTCACACTCGCTCCTCCTCCACGACCGGATCAGAAGAGACGAAACACAACGCAAAAACCAAACTAAATTTATGTTACAGTTTGGCACGAAGAAGTCATACAGCCCAGAGCAGGTGCACAGCCCAGAGCAGGTGCACAGCCCAGAGCAGGTCTACAGCCCAGAGCAGGTCTACAGCACAGAGCAGGTGCACAGCCCAGAGCAGGTGCACAGTCCAGAGCAGGTGCACAGCCCAGAGCAGGTCTACAGCCCAGAGCAGGTCTACAGCACAGAGCAGGTGCACAGTCCAGAGCAGGTGCAGAGTCCAGAGCAGGTCTACAGCCCAGAGCAGGTCTACAGCCCAGAGCAGGTCTACAGCCCAGAGCAGGTCTACAGCCCAGAGCAGGTCTACAGCCCAGAGCAGGTGCACAGCCCAGAGCAGGTCTACAGCCCAGAGCAGGTCTACAGCCCAGAGCAGGTCTACAGCCCAGAGCAGGTGCACAGCACAGAGCAGGTGCACAGCACAGAGCAGGTCTACAGCCCAGAGCAGGTCTACAGCCCAGAGCAGGTCTACAGCACAGAGCAGGTGCACAGTCCAGAGCAGGTGCACAGTCCAGAGCAGGTCTACAGCCCAGAGCAGGTGCACAGCCCAGAGCAGGTCTACAGCCCAGAGCAGGTCTACAGCCCAGAGCAGGTCTACAGCCCAGAGCAGGTGCACAGCCCAGAGCAGGTCTACAGCCCAGAGCAGGTCTACAGCCCAGAGCAGGTGCACAGCCCAGAGCAGGTCTACAGCACAGAGCAGGTGCACAGCCCAGAGCAGGTCTACAGCCCAGAGCAGGTCTACAGCCCAGAGCAGGTCTACAGCCCAGAGCAGGTGCACAGCCCAGAGCAGGTGCACAGCCCAGAGCAGGTCTACAGCACAGAGCAGGTGCACAGCCCAGAGCAGGTCTACAGCCCAGAGCAGGTCTACAGCCCAGAGCAGGTCTACAGCCCAGAGCAGGTGCACAGCCCAGAGCAGGTGCACAGCCCAGAGCAGGTCTACAGCCCAGAGCAGGTCTACAGCCCAGAGCAGGTGCACAGCCCAGAGCAGGTGCACAGCCCAGAGCAGGTCTACAGCACAGAGCAGGTGCACAGCCCAGAGCAGGTCTACAGCCCAGAGCAGGTCTACAGCACAGAGCAGGTCTACAGCACAGAGCAGGTCTACAGCACAGAGCAGGTGTAAATGTGCAGGTGTAAATGTCACTGCAAAACCGGTGAGAGAATCTGACTCCAGGTTTAAAAATCCTCCCACTTCCTCCAGTTTCTGTCTAGTTTAGTCCTGGTCTGGTCCTGGTCTAGTCCTGGTCTAGTCCTGGTCTGGTCCTGGTCTGGTCCTGGTCTAGTCCTGGTCTAGTCCTGGTCTGGTCCTGGTCTAGTCCTGGTCTGGTCCTGGTCTGGTCCTGGTCTGGTCCTGGTCTAGTCCTGGTCTAGTCCTGGTCTGGTCCTGGTCTGGTCCTGGTCTAGTCCTGGTCTAGTCCTGGTCTGGTCCTGGTCTGGTCCTGGTCTAGTCCTGGTCTAGTCCTGGTCTAGTCCTGGTCTAATCCTGGTCTCTGGTTGCAGATGGTCCCTTCGGAGGCGTTGGCGTTTCGCGTTTACCTCGGGGAGGAGCCGCCCTCAGAGACGAGCCACATCACGACTGCAGACCTGCCCCGAGATGCCCCCACCCTCAGTAAGACCAGGACTAGACCAGGACCAGACCAGGACCAGGACCAGACCGGGACCAGACCAGGAACAGACCAGGACCAGGACCAGACCGGGACCAGACCAGGACCAGACCAGGACCAGGACCAGACCAGAACCAGGACCAGACCAGGACCGGGACCAGACCGGGACCAGACCAGGACCAGACCAGGACCAAGACCAGGACCAGGACCAGGACCAGACCAGAACCAGGACCAGACCAGGACCGGGACCAGGACCAGACCAGGACCAGCCCCGGTCTAACCCTGTGTGTCCCAGGTGAGCAGTACTCGTGGGTTCTGCCCCCGGGGCAGCTGGGCGGGCGCTCGGGGCAGCTCTTCCTGCTGGTGCGCCCCCTGGTGGGACCCGGGGTGAAGTCCATCAACACGACTCTGAGCATCACCACCGTCTCCACCAGCTGCAGCTTCTGGAACCACGAGCTACGAGACTGGAGCACGGCCGGCTGCAGGGTAAGGGAGGGCATCTGAGGCACGGGGAGGGCATCTGAGGCACGGGGAGGGCATCTGACACATGAGGAGGGCATCTGACACATGAGGAGGGCATCTGAGGCACGAGGAGGGCATCTGACACATGAGGAGGTCATCTGACACAGGGGAGGGCATCTGACGCACGGGGAGGGCATCTGACACATGAGGAGGGCATCTGACACAGGGGAGGGCATCTGACGCACGGGGAGGGCATCTGACACCTGCAAAACCACTGTCAGTCGTTTGTGCTGCAAAAAGTTCAGTTTGTGTGATTCTGGTTCTTCAGATATTCACAGTTTTATTTTGGTCGATGACGTCGTCCAGAACCTCAGAATGTGAAACAGCCTCAAAACAGGAAGAAAATTACAGAAAACCTTTGTATTTGGTTTGTGCTGTTTTGTGCTGTGACAGTTTTCTATAATTTCTATAACAAGAAACAAAAGGAAAGAAAATTTAAACAAGGACGATCAAATTTGTTTACATGACCGAAAAGGAGTTGGAGGAAGTAAAAAAACATATTAAATCCCACTTCTATCTTGAGCTCCTCCGACACCTGAGGGTTTAACCCCTGAAGACCTGAGGGCAGTTTTAGTACATTTCTCCTCGCCTGGATTTTTGTCTTAATGTTTCTTTTAAAACTGCCCCTTTTACCCCTAATGAAGTGTTCTACCTCCTTTTGTTCAGTCCAACCTGTTATTTCACAATCTGCTGCTGTAGTTGTGTCATGAGGCTGTGAGAAAAGCTACAGGACCAGAAATAGAGAAATAGAAAATAAAATTCACACTCTTTATACAAAACCCACAGCAAACATGTAGAAACAACTTTTTGGACATAAAAATGCTTAATTTAGGGCCTGAGCTACAAAAATGCAAAATCTCAAGTCTGTAAGTAAATTAAAAATCTCCTTATTGCCCTAAAAACAAAAAAAGTGCAGTGGCTCCATGACTTTCCTGGTCCAGTCCTGGAAACAGCTCCTGTCAGGACCACGGCCAGAGCCACAGCACTTCTGCATTTCCAGGGTGGAAATTACATTTGGATTTGTTCATTTGGACTGAAATAAACCTTTAAATAAAAATAGAAAGAGATGCACAATTACACACACCAAGATGTGTCATTTTCCATGTGTGTGAGAATTAACTCCACTTAGAGCGACTTTTTCCCTCGTTATAAACACACACAGTCAGAGGAGTCGACCATCTTGACTCACTTCACTCTTTGGCAAAGTTTGGCTCCATCAAAATGGACGGAGCGCATGAGTTTGGGGAAAACAAAGTTCCTATTGGACACTCGTTTTGCTCCCGTCATCACACAGCGTGAGTGTGACGTAGGATAAAGCCGCAGAAATGTACGGAAACCTCTATGTCTGCACTTTCAGAGGGGAAAAGGACGTTTCTGTCTTTTACCGTTAAAGTTCTGCGATTATACAAACATGTTCCTCTGAGTCGGTCTTTGAGGGTTAAATGGTTTGGTTCATACCTGACTGGTAGAACCTTCAGTGTGCTTTCCAACCACGTGATGTCAGTGGTGATTTGCCATGTGGAGTTCCTCAGGGCTCGGTTCTGGGGCCACTTCTGTTCCTGTTCTATGTTCTTCCCCTGGGCTCAGTTATGCAGCAGTTTAGTGATGTCATGTTCCACCTTTTTGCGGACGACATTCAGCTCTACTGCTCCTTTAAGGCCTCGGAAATGCACAAACTCACATCCTTACTCAGTTGTTCAGTTGTAGTCCTGGTTCAGTTCTGGTTTAGCCCTGTTTTAGTCCTGGTTCAGACCTGGTTTAGTCCTGGTTCAGTCCTGTTTTAGTCCTGTTTTAGTCCTGGTTCAGTCCTGGTTCAGTCCTGGTTAAGTCCTGGTTCAGTCCTGGTTCAGTCCTGGTTCAGTCCTGTTTTAGTCCTGGTTTAGTCCTGGTTCAGTCCTGTTCTTGCAGGTGGGTGCAGGCACCTCGGCGGCGCAGACCCAGTGTCTCTGTGATCACCTGACGTTCTTCGGGGGCTCGTTCTTCGTGGTTCCGAACCTCGTGGACCCGACTCGCTCGGCCGAACTGTTCGGGACCTTCACGCAGAACCCGGTGGTCGTCTGCCTGGTGGGGGCGCTGTTCCTCACCTACGCTGCCCTGCTGCTGTGGGCCCGGCGCCAGGACCAACGGGACTCACGCAAGGTACTTTAGACCTGCTGTAGATCTGGTTTAGCCCTGGTTTAGACCTGGTTTGGACCTGGTTTAGACCTGGTTTAGACCTGATTTGGACCTGGTTTAGACCTGGTTTAGACCTGGTTTGGACCTGGTTCAGTCCTGGTTTAGTCCTGGTTCAGTCCTGGTTCAGTCCTGGTTTAGTCCTGGTTCAGTCCTGGTTCAGTCCTGGTTCAGTCCTGGTTTAGTCCTGGTTCAGTCCTGGTTCAGTCCTGGTTCAGTCCTGGTTTAGTCCTGGTTCAGTCCTGGTTTAGTCCTGGTTCAGTCCTGGTTCAGTCCTGGTTCAGTCCTGGTTTCTTCTCTGGTTCCAGGTGAAGGTGACGGTTTTGGCCGATAATGATCCGTCTGATAAATTCCAGTATTTAGTGACTGTGAGCACCGGGCACCGGAGAGGAGCCGCCACATCTGCACAGGTGACCCCTGACCTCTGACCCCCGACCCCTGACCCCCGACCTCTGACCCCCGACCTCTGACCCCTGCTCCAGTCTGACCCATGGATGTATAATAAGAGCAGGATAAGCCCCGCCCCCTCTGTGAGCGCAGACGTGAGGCCGAGTGAGGAACTGCAGCTGCAGCACAAGAGAAACTCTCCCACAGAAGCACAGAGCGTTTTCTGATGAATCCACCTGAGTTCTTCAGGGCGTTTTCTGATGAATCCACCTGAGTTCTTCAGGGCGTTTTCTGATGAATCCACCTGAGTTCTTCAGGGCGTTTTCTGATGAATCCACCTGAGTTCTTCAGGGCGTTTTCTGATGAATCCACCTGAGTTCTTCAGGGCGTTTTCTGATGAATCCACCTGAGTTCTTCAGGGCGTTTTCTGATGAATCCACCTGAGTTCTTCAGGGCGTTTTCTGATAAATCCACCTGAGTTCTTCAGGGCGTTTTCTGATGAATCCACCTGAGTTCTTCAGGGCGTTTTCTGATGAATCCACCTGAGTTCTTCAGGGCGTTTTCTGATGAATCCACCTGAGTTCTTCAGGGCGTTTTCTGATGAATCCACCTGAGTTCTTCAGGGCGTTTTCTGATGAATCCACCTGAGTTCTTCAGGGCGTTTTCTGATGAATCCACCTGAGTTCTTCAGGGTGTTTTCTGATGAATCCACCTGAGTTCTTCAGGGCGTTTTCTGATGAATCCACCTGAGTTCTTCAGGGCGTTTTCTGATGAATCCACCTGAGTTCTTCAGGGCGTTTTCTGATGAATCCACCTGAGTTCTTCAGGGCGTTTTCTGATGAATCCACCTGAGTTCTTCAGGGCGTTTTCTGATAAATCCACCTGAGTTCTTCAGGGTGTTTTCTGATGAATCCACCTGAGTTCTTCAGGGCGTTTTCTGATGAATCCACCTGAGTTCTTCAGGGCGTTTTCTGATGAATCCACCTGAGTTCTTCAGGGCGTTTTCTGATAAATCCACCTGAGTTCTTCAGGGCGTTTTCTGATGAATCCACCTGAGTTCTTCAGGGCGTTTTCTGATGAATCCACCTGAGTTCTTCAGGGCGTTTTCTGATGAATCCACCTGAGTTCTTCAGGGCGTTTTCTGATGAATCCACCTGAGTTCTTCAGGGCGTTTTCTGATGAATCCACCTGAGTTCTTCAGGGTGTTTTCTGATGAATCCACCTGAGTTCTTCAGGGCGTTTTCTGATGAATCCACCTGAGTTCTTCAGGGCGTTTTCTGATGAATCCACCTGAGTTCTTCAGGGCGTTTTCTGATGAATCCACCTGAGTTCTTCAGGGCGTTTTCTGATAAATCCACCTGAGTTCTTCAGGGCGTTTTCTGATGAATCCACCTGAGTTCTTCAGGGCGTTTTCTGATGAATCCACCTGAGTTCTTCAGGGCGTTTTCTGATGAATCCACCTGAGTTCTTCAGGGTGTTTTCTGATAAATCCACTTGAGTTCTTCAGGGCGTTTTCTGATGAATCCACCTGAGTTCTTCAGGGCGTCCACGGCTTCAGAAAGGTCAGATTTTGTAGGGATTCCTCTGTAGTTTTACAATATGAACTAAAAGTCGATAAAGTGCCTAAAAATCAGCGTTGTTAGAGTAGCCTAGCCCCACTCTGAGCCCGCACTCCAGCAGCTCACGCTCTGATGGGTCAGAAGGACGTTTCTGACATCACAAGTAAATACGGAAATGAAAATCTTTTTTGGGCTCATGCACCAGTGAGCTCAGGCCACTGAAAACAACAGGCACCATCTTGGATTCATCTTCAGATTTTATTATAGTTCTGTGGTCTGAATGCAGCTTTAGACCTTTTTTACCCACTTTGTCAAATCAGGAGATCAGATGAACATTATCGACCAAACGATATCGGATGAACGATATTTGGAAGCCGATATCTGATCCAGCTGTTGTTTTCAGTATCGGCATTGCTCTCCGATACCAGTATCGTATCGTGGCATCCCTCATGTAAATGTTGTAGTCTTGGATCTGCATAGAGATCTGCTGGTCCTTCAGTCTGACCTCCGTGTTGGACCTCCTGTTGGTCCTGACCTCCTGTTGGTCCTGACCTCTGTGTTGGACCTCCTGTTGGTCCTGACCTCCTGTTGGTCCTGACCTCTGTGTTGGACCTCCTGGTGGTCCTGACCTCCTGTTGGTCCTGACCTCTGTGTTGGACCTCCTGGTGGTCCTGACCTCCTGATGGTCCTGACCTCTGTGTTGGACCTCCTGGTGGTCCTGACCTCCTGTTGGTCCTGACCTCTGTGTTGGACCTCCTGTTGGTCCTGACCTCTGTGTTGGACCTCCTGGTGGTCCTGACCTCCTGTTGGTCCTGACCTCTGTGTTGGTCCTCCTGTTGGTCCTGATCTCTGTGTTGGTCCTCCTGTTGGTCCTGACCTCTGTGTTGGACCTCCTGGTGGTCCTGACCTCCTGATGGTCCTGACCTCCGTGCTGGACCTCCTGATGGTCCCGACCTCTGTGTTGGACCTCCTGATGGCCCTGACCTCCGTATTGGACCTCCTGATTGTCCTGACCTCCTGACGGTCCTGTCCTCCATGTTGGACCTCCTGATGGTCCTGACCTCTGTGTTGGACCTCCTGATGGTCCTGACCTCTGTGTTGGTCCTCCTGTTGGTCCTGACCTCCTGATGGTCCTCCTGTTGGTCCTGACCTCTGTGTTGGACCTCCTGTTGGTCCTGACCTCTGTGTTGGACCTCCTGGTGGTCCTGACCTCCTGATGGTCCTGACCTCCTGATGGTCCTCCTGTTGGTCCTGACCTCTGTGCTGGACCTCCTGATGGTCCTGACCTCTGTGTTGGACCTCCTGATGGTCCTGACCTCCGTGTTGGACCTCCTGATGGTCCTGACCTCCGTGTTGGACCTCCTGTTGGTCCTGACCTCTGTGTTGGACCTCCTGACGGTCCTGACCTCCGTGTTGGACCTCCTGTTGGTCCTGACCTCCGTGTTGGACTTCCTGTTGGTCCTGACCTCCGTGTTGGACCTTCTGATGGTCCTGACCTTCTGACGGTCCTGTCCTCCATGTTGGACCTCCTGTTGGTCCTGACCTCTGTGTTGGACCTCCTGTTGGTCCTGACCTCTGTGTTGGACCTCCTGGTGGTCCTGACCTCCTGATGGTCCTGACCTCCTGATGGTCCTCCTGTTGGTCCTGACCTCCTGATGGTCCTGACCTCTGTGTTGGACCTCCTGATGGTCCTGACCTCTGTGTTGGACCTCCTGATGGTCCTGACCTCCGTGTTGGACCTCCTGATGGTCCTGACCTCCGTGTTGGACCTCCTGTTGGTCCTGACCTCTGTGTTGGTCCTCCTGACGGTCCTGACCTCCGTGTTGGACCTCCTGTTGGTCCTGACCCCCGTGTTGGACCTCCTGTTGGTCCTGACCTCCGTGTTGGACCTCCTGATGGTCCTGACATCCGTGTTGGACCTCCTGTTGGTCCTGACCTCCGTGTTGGACCTCCTGTTGGTCCTGACCTCCATGTTGGTCCTACTGACGGTCCTGACCTCCATGTTGGACCTCCTGTTGGTCCTGACCTCTGTGTTGGACCTCCTGTTGGTCCTGACCTCCTGATGGTCCTGACCTCTGTGTTGGACCTCCTGATGGTCCTGACCTCCGTGTTGGACCTCCTGATGGTCCTGACCTCCGTGTTGGACCTCCTGATGGTCCTGACCTCCGTGTTGGACCTCCTGTTGGTCCTGACCTCTGTGTTGGACCTCCTGACGGTCCTGACCTCCGTGTTGGACCTCCTGTTGGTCCTGACCCCCGTGTTGGACCTCCTGTTGGTCCTGACCTCCGTGTTGGACCTCCTGATGGTCCTGACATCCGTGTTGGACCTCCTGTTGGTCCTGACCTCCGTGTTGGACCTCCTGTTGGTCCTGACCTCCATGTTGGTCCTACTGACGGTCCTGACCTCCATGTTGGACCTCCTGTTGGTCCTGACCTCTGTGTTGGACCTCCTGTTGGTCCTGACCTCCTGATGGTCCTGACCTCCTGATGGTCCTGACCTCTGTGTTGGACCTCCTGGTGGTCCTGACCTCCTGATGGTCCTGACCGCTGTGTTGGACCTCCTGATGGCCCTGACCTCCGTATTGGACCTCCTGTTGGTCCTGACCTCCTGATGGTCCTGACCTCCTGATGGTCCTGACCTCCTGACGGTCCTCCTGTTGGTCCTGACCTCTGTGTTGGACCTCCTGATGGTCCTGACCTCCTGATGGTCCTCCTGCGGTTCCTCCTCAGGTAACGGCGGTCCTGGTGGGATCGGGATCGTCCAGCACTCCGCACCACCTCACGGACTCGCACAAACCCGTGTTCGAGCGCGGAGCCGTGGACATGTTCCTCCTGACGACCCCGGAGAACCTGGGCCAGATCCAGGCCGTGAGACTGTGGCACAACAACACGGGAGACCACCCCGAATGGTGAGAGGGTCAGAGGGGAGGGGTCAGAGGGGAGGGGTCAGAGGGGAGGTCAGAGGGGAGAGGGTCAGAGGGGAGGGGTCAGAGGGGAGAGGGTCAGAGGGGAGGTCAGAGGGGAGAGGGTCAGAGGGGAGGGGTCAGAGGGGAGAGGGTCAGAGAGGAGAGGGTCACAGGGGAGGGGTCAGAGGGGAGAGGGTCAGAGGGGAGAGGGTCAGAGAGGAGAGGGTCACAGGGGAGGTCAGAGGGGAGGGGTCAGAGGGACAGAGGGTCAGAGGGTCAGAGGTCATGTTTCTCTCTCAGGTTCGTCAGCTCGGTTCTGGTCCAGGACCTTCAGACCGGCTCAAAGTTCCGGGTTCTGTGTAATTCCTGGATCGGACTCGACATCGGAGACGGAATTTTAGACCAAAGGTTCAGCGTGTCCACAGAGGAAGAGCTCAAGACCTTCAGGTACCAGGACCGGGACCGGACCAGACCAGGACCAGACCAGTACCAGGACCGGACCAGGACCAGGACCAGGACCAGGACCAGGACCGGACCAGGACCAGGACCAGGACCAGGACCAGGACCGTACCAGGACCAGGACCGGACCAGGACTAAGTAAATAAAGTAACATTTCACCTGAAGTTGAAAAAGCCACAATACCCCCTCAATAATACCCCTCAGAGGTAAATACCCCTTTGTTAGTGCCCCTCAGAGGTAAATACCCCTTTGTTAGTGCCCCTCAGAGGTAAATACCCCTTCATTAATACCCTCAGAGGTAAATAACCCCTCAGAGGTAAATACCCCCTCGTTAGTACCCTCAAAGGTAAATACCCCCTCGTTAATACCCCTTAGAGGTAAATACCCCTTTGTTAGTGCCCCTCAGAGGTAAATACCCCTTTGTTAGTACCCCTCAGAGGTAAATACCCCCTGGTTAATACCCCTCAAAGGTAAATACCCCCTGGTTAATAACCTCAAAGGTAAATACCCCCTTGTTAATGCCCCTCAGAGGTAAATACCCCCTCGTTAATACCCCGCAGAGGTAAATACCCCTCGTTAATACACTGCAGAGGTAAATACCCCCTGGTTTGTGCCCCGCAGAGGTAATTACCCCCTCGTTAATACCCCACAGAGGTAAATACCCCCTCGTTAATACCCCGCAGAGGTAATTACCCCCTCGTTAATACCCCGCAGAGGTAAATACCCCCTCGTTAATACCCCGCAGAGGTAAATACCCGCTCGTTAATACCCCGCAGAGGTAAATACCCCCTCATTAGTGCCCCTCAGAAGTAAATACCCCCTCATTAGTGCCCCTCAGAAGTAAATACCCCCTCGTTAATACCCCGCAGAGGTAAATACCCCCTCGTTAATACCCCGCAGAGGTAAATACCCCCTCGTTAATACCCCGCAGAGGTAAATACCCCCTCGTTAATACCCCGCAGAGGTAAATACCCCCTCATTAGTGCCCCTCAGAAGTAAATACCCCCTCGTTAATACCCCGCAGAGGTAAATACCCCCTCGTTAATACCCCGCAGAGGTAAATACCCCCACGTTAATACCCCGCAGAGGTAAATACCCCCTCGTTAATACCCCGCAGAGGTAAATACCCCCTCGTTAATACCCCGCAGAGGTAAATACCCCCTCATTAGTGCCCCTCAGAAGTAAATACCCCCTCGTTAATACCCCGCAGAGGTAAATGCCCTCTGGTCCTTGCAGTAACCTGTTCCTCATGAAGTCGGCGCGGGACCTGAGCGACGGGCACCTGTGGCTGTCGGTCGTCACCAGGCCCCCGAGCTCCAGCTTCTCCAGGGTCCAGAGGCTCTCGTGCTGCTTCAGCCTCCTCCTCTGCACCATGCTCACCTCCATCATGTTCTACGGCATCCCCACAGACCCCGCCGAGCAGGTCATGGACTTGGGTGAGGCCCGGACCGGGACTGGGATCGGGACCGAGACCGGGACTGGGACAGGGACCCACACACAAACCTGCACATTTAGGCTGAGCTCTTCTCTCAAATAATAAACACTCTGATCCACCTTGTGATGTTATGTGGTGATACAGGAAGTGCTGCACTGTGTTTTTAAACTCCACACATCACAAGGTCTAAATTAGTGACAGTCTTTACATATTTGTTTAGTCTCAACTTTAAATAAGAGAAGAAAAGACAATAACAAGAACCCTAAACCAGGACTAAACCAGGACTAAACCAAAACTGAAGCAGGACTAAAGCAGGACTAAACCAGGACTAAAGCAGGACTAAACCAGGACTAAACCAGAACTGAAGCAGGACTAAACCAGGACTAAACCAGGACTAAAGCAGGACTAAACCAGGACTAAACCAGAACTGAAGCAGGACTAAACCAGGACTAAACCAGGACTAAATCAGGACTAAATCAGGACACCCATCCTTGAACCGGCACCTTATCGTGGTGGAGGTTTGAGCCTGAATGATGGAGCTGTGCTGCCGGCGGCTTCATGCTTCTGGTCGGGTCACTGAGTCCGGGTCAGACTAATACTGGTTCAGAAACTCTCATGATGAACACAGACAGAGGCCCGGTGCAGGTTTGGCATCACCAGGCCGGACCTCCGCCACGGGGCCCGGCTGGACACAGCTCAAACAGGTGACGTGGGGCCGCCCTCCCCTGGACCCACCACCCGCAGGAGGAACCGGTTCAGAGGGATCTGGGCGGCGGCCGAAGGCGGAGCCCCAACGACTGGATCTCTGGACATGGAGTCTGGCTCTGGGACCTGGAGTCTGGCTCTGGGACCTGGAGTCTGGCTCTGGGACCTGGAGTCTGGCTCTGGGACCTGGAGTCTGGCTCTGGGACCTGGAGTCTGGCTCTGGGACCTGGAGTCTGACTCTGGGACCTGGAGTCTGGCTCTGGGACCTGGAGTCTGGCTCTGGGACCTGGAGTCTGGCTCTGGGACCTGGAGTCTGGCTCTGGGACCTGGAGTCTGGCTCTGGGACCTGGAGTCTGGCTCTGGGACCTGGAGTCTGGCTCTGGGACCTGGAGTCTGGCTCTGGGACCTGGAGTCTGGCTCTGGGACCTGGAGTCTGGCTCTGGGACCTGGAGTCTGGCTCTGGGGAGCATCTCCTCTCTGGAGGTGGAGCCTGAGCTGGTGGAGGTTCCTGTCAGATACAGTCGGCCTCACCTCCTGCACAGTCTGGGCTCTGAACCCGACACTTGGAGGCGGTCGGGAGGAACGGCCTCCCTGATCTGAACCTGAGCGGATTCTGTTATTGACTCTGAGCCCGTCACAGTTTGTCCAGAACCAGCTCCATGTTCCAGCACAAGGCCCACCAGTGCAGGTGGAACCAGGACCTCGGCCCCAGCTCCAGGACCCACTTTGTGGTCATGTCCCCTGAGCTCCAGCTGTGTGTCCTGGACACTCGGGGGAAGAGAGGAACAGAGCTGTACAGCGCCACCTGCTGGCGAGGTGGGTCGGAGGAGGAAGCCGGAAAGACCTGGCAGGTCCAAGTGCATCGTGAGGGTCTGCGGGGAACGTCTGGAGGAACCTCTGTCAGGAGGAGCTTCAGCTCACACCTCCAGGAGCTTCTCCCGGATCTCGGGGCTGAAGCAGGAGTCCTGTCGAGCTTTGGGCTCGGGGGCTCCTGAGGCAGCTGATGGCACCAGGGGCCAAGCTGCAGCCCGGGTGGAGCAGAGGCAAAAACTCGGGTCTGGAGGAGGTCGGGGAGGCCATGGAGGAGGAGAGGCCCCGAGGAAACTCTGGCAAAGCGTTCGGCGCCTCAGGAGGGGGAAGCTTCACCAACTCTGTTCACAGTGCGGGGGCAGAGCTGTGACTGGGGAGCTCCTCAGGCTGAAGTCCTGAGGTGGTTAAAGCTCCTCAGGCTGAAGTCCTGAGGTGGTTAAAGCTCCTCAGGCTGAAGTCCCTGAGGTGGTTAAAGCTCCTCAGGCTGAGGTCCCTGAGGTGGTTAAAGCTCCTCAGGCTGAAGTCCTGAGGTGGTTAAAGCTCCTCAGGCTGAAGTCCCTGAGGTGGTTAAAGCTCCTCGGGCTGAGGTCCCTGAGGTGGTTAAAGCTCCTCAGGCTGAAGTCCTGAGGTGGTTAAAGCTCCTCAGGCTGAAGTCCTGAGGTGGTTAAAGCTCCTCGGGCTGAAGTCCCTGAGGTGGTTAAAGCTCCTCAGGCTGAAGTCCATGAGGTGGTTAAAGCTCCTCGGGTTGAAGTCCCTGAGGTGGTTAAAGCTCCTCAGGCTGAAGTCCTGAGGTGGTTAAAGCTCCTCGGGCTGAAACCCTGAGGTGGTTAAAGCTCCTCAGGCTGAAGTCCCTGAGGTGGATAAAGCTCCTCGGGCTGAGGTCCCTGAGGTGGTTAAAGCTCCTCAGGCTGAAGTCCTGAGGTGGTTAAAGCTCCTCAGGCTGAGGTCCCTGAGGTGGTTAAAGCTCCTCGGGCTGAAGTCCCTGAGGTGGTTAAAGCTCCTCAGGCTGAGGTCCCTGAGGTGGTTAAAGCTCCTCGGGCTGAGGTCCCTGAGGTGGTTAAAGCTCCTCAGGCTGAAGTCCCTGAGGTGGTTAAAGCTCCTCAGGCTGAGGTCCCTGAGGTGGTTAAAGCTCCTCAGGCTGAGGTCCCTGAGGTGGTTAAAGCTCCTCAGGCTGAGGTCCCTGAGGTGGTTAAAGCTCCTTGGGCTGAGGTCCCTGAGGTGGTTAAAGCTCCTCAGGCTGAAGTCCCTGAGGTGGTTAAAGCTCCTCAGGCTGAGGTCCCTGAGGTGGTTAAAGCTCCTCAGGCTGAGGTCCCTGAGGTGGTTAAAGCTCCTTGGGCTGAGGTCCTGAGGTGGTTAAAGCTCCTCGGGCTCCGGGGGGATGATCCGTCCTGAAGACCTTAAGTCTCTGGATGTTGTGGGTCTTGGCCGACATGTCTCTGCAGCGTCGCATGGCAGTCGGGGACAGAGCCTCTGGGGGTCACAGGGGTCACAGGGTTCAGAGGTCAGGGGTCGGCAACTAACTCCATGTTCCGTGTCTCAGGTCAGTTCGAGTTCACGTGGCAGCAGTTTAAAGTCGGGATCCAGTCGTCTCTCATCATGTTCCCCGTCAACATCCTCATCGTCAGCCTCTTCAGGTTCTCCAGATCCAGGACCAGGACCTGCTGTAGACCAGGTCTAGACCAGGACTCTGCGGACCACATCACCAAGGTAACAAGGCCAGGACCAGACCAGGACCAGACCAGGACTGAACCAGTTTGTTTGTTTGTTTTGCAGAAAGTGACTAAACTGGTCCAGTCTCTCTCAAAGTCCAAGGAGGAGTCCAAGTCGAGGATCATAACCAGACTTCAGAAGGACCTGTGTTCAGTTCTGTCGGATCTGGAAGATTACGTGTCCCATCGAGACCTGAGGGCCGCCGCCCGTCAGGACTCTGGTCAGGCTCATGCTTTTATACTTTTGGCTCATCTGTTTGTTGTTTAGTCCTGGTTTAGACCTGGTTTAGACCTGGTTTAGACCTGTTTTAGTCCCTGGTTTAATCCCTGGTTTAAGGAGAGCATCTGAGTGGTCTTGTGTTTCAGAGGGGAAAGGTGTGGACAGAAGGAGGAGGTCTGAGGAGGAGCTGTACTCTGAACTGTCTCATCTGGAAAAACATCTCAGCTCCATGGACCAAGATGAACCTCAGAAACCAGACCAGACCAGACCCTCCTGGACCAGACCCTCTTGGACCAGACCCTCCTGGACCAGAGGACAGCACCTTCTCAGCTTCAGCCAAAGTCTTCAGAAGGTCCAAGTCCTGAAGGAGCGACTGAGAGACACAGACAAGGGCTACAGGTGAGACCAGACTGTACAGGACCATGGAGAGCGGGTTCAGTCCTGGTTTAGTCCTGGTTCAGTCCTGGTTCAGTCCTGTTTTAGTCCTGTTTTAGTCCTGTTTAGTCCTGTTTTAGTCCTGGTTCAGTCCTGGTTTAGTCCTGGTTCAGTCCTGTTTTAGTCCTGGTTCAGTCCTGGTTTAGTCCTGGTTCAGTCCTGGTTTAATCCTGTTTTAGTCCTGTTTTAGTCCTGTTTAGTCCTGGTTTAGACCTGGTTCAGACCTGGTTTAGTCCTGGTTTAGACCTGGTTTAGACCTGGTTTAGTCCTGGTTTAGTCCTGGTTCAGTCCTGGTTCAGTCCTGGTTTAGTCCTGGTTTAGACCTGGTTTAGTCCTGGTTTAGTCCTGTTTAGCCCTGGTTTAGTCCTGGGTTAGTCCTGGTTTAGTCCTGGTTTAGACCTGTTTAGTCCTGGTTCAGTCCTGGTTTAGTCCTGCTTTAGTCCTGGTTTAGTCCTGGTTTAGACCTGTTTAGTCCTGGTTCAGTCCTGGTTTAGTCCTGGTTTAGTCCTGGTTTAGTCTTGGTTTAGTCCTGGTTTAGTCCTGGTTTAGTCTTGGTTTAGTCCTGGTTTAGTCTTGGTTTAGTCCTGGTTTAGTCTTGGTTTAGTCTTGGTTTAGTCCTGGTTTAGTCCTGGTTTAGTCCTGGTTTAGTCCTGGTTTAGTCCTGGTTTAGTCCTGGTTTAGTCTTGGTTTAGTCCTGGTTTAGTCCTGGTTTAGTCTTGGTTTAGTCCTGGTTTAGTCCTGGTTTAGTCCTGGTTTAGTCCTGGTTTAGTCTTGGTTTAGTCCTGGTTTAGTCCTGGTTTAGTCTTGGTTTAGTCCTGGTTTAGTCCTGGTTTAGTCTTGGTTTAGTCCTGGTTTAGTCCTGGTTTAGTCTTGGTTTAGTCCT
>CM060665.1:954268-974268 GCA_030686955.1 Odontamblyopus rebecca
GTAGTTGGGTGTAGTTAGTGTGGGTGTAGTTGGGTGTAGTTGGTGTGGGTGTAGTTGGGTGTAGTTGGTGTGGGTGTAGTTGGGTGTAGTTGGTGTGGGTGTAGTTGGGTGTAGTTGGTGTGGGTGTAGTTGGGTGTAGTTGGTGTGGGTGTAGTTGGGTGTAGTTGGTGTGGGTGTAGTTGGTGTGGGTGTAGTTGGGTGTAGTTGGTGTGGGTGTAGTTGGGTGTAGTTGGTGTGGGTGTAGTTGGGTGTAGTTGGTGTGGGTGTAGTTGGTGTGGGTGTAGTTGGGTCTAGTTGGTGTGGGTGTAGTTGGTGTGGGTGTAGTTGCGTGTAGTTGGTGTGGGTGTAGTTGGGTGTAGTTGGTGTGGGTGTAGTTGGGTGTAGTTGGTGTGGGTGTAGTTGGTGTGGGTGTAGTTGGGTGTAGTTGGTGTGGGTGTAGTTGGTGTGGGTGTAGTTAGTGTGGGTGTAGTTGGGTGTAGTTGGGTGTAGTTGGTGTAGGTGTAGTTGGGTGTAGTTGGTGTGGGTGTAGTTGGGTGTAGTTGGTGTGGGTGTAGTTGGTGTGGGTGTAGTTGGTGTGGGTGTAGTTGGTGTGGGTGTAGTTGGGTGTAGTTGGTGTAGGTGTAGTTGGGTGTAGTTGGTGTGGGTGTAGTTGGGTGTAGTTGGTGTGGGTGTAGTTGGTGTGGGTGTAGTTGGTGTGGGTGTAGTTGGTGTGGTCCCTGCTGGTGAAGCGAGTTTAAGTCGTACTGACGCTGTACATGAAGCAGTAAAGTATTTGTGAGTACTTGAGTACTTTTACTGAGTGAAATCCTGCGCTTCTCTCAGGGTTCATCACAGACGGAAACTCGCTCCTGGTGGGCGTGGCTCGGCTCCGTCAGCTGCGTGTACGAGGCTCCTCCCCCTTCTGCGAGGCCACGCCCTCCCTGCATCTGCCCAGAGCCTGTCCCCCGGTTTATTCCTGGAGCACCGAGGACACGGGCTCCTACGGGCCCCGCTGGACCCGCCTGAGTGCCCCCGGCAACGGCACCGCCCCCGGCAACGGCATCGCCCCCGGCAACAGCACCGGCCCCACCCCCTCCGCCTGGACGTACCAGAGCGCGGAGACGCTGAGGGCCGCTTCCTTCTGGGGCCGAAACCACCTGTACAGAGGAGGAGGCTACGTGACCGAGCTCGGACCAGACCTGCACAACGCCTCCAGGTCAGACCCGGTTCAGTCCTGGTTTAGACCTGATTTAGTCCTGGTTCAGTCCTGGTTTAGACCTGGTTTAGACCTGGTTTAGTCGTAGCAGTATTCTCTCTATATCTGCAGTACTTTGTGTGTATCTGCAGTACTTTGTGCAGTACTTTGTGTGTATCTGCAGTACTTTGTGCAGTACTTTGTGTGTATCTGCAGTACTTTGTGCAGTACTTTGTGTGTATCTGCAGTACTCTGCGGTCTCTGTCCTCTTCGCGGTGGCTGGACTCGTTCACCAGAGCCGTGTTCGCAGAGTTCACCGTTTACAACGCCAACGTGAACCTGTTCTGCGTGGTGACTCTGCTGCTGGAGGACGCCGACGCCGTGGGTCTGTTCATATCTGCACGATTTAGATCTTTATATCTGCAGAAAACCTGAAGTCGCCTCAAACTCAAACCTGCACAAAACCTCTGTCAGTCGTTTGTGCTGCAGAAAGTTCAGTTTGTGATTCTGGTTCTTCAGATATTCACAGTTTTATTTTGGTCGATGACGTCGTCCAGAACCTCAGAATGTGAAACAGCCTCAAAACAGAAGAAAATGATGTCAGTCGTTTGTATTTGGTTTGTGCTGTTTTGTGCTGTGACAGTTTCATTTGTGGAGTTTGTCTCCGTCAGCTGAGCAGAACTGACGTCCTACAATTACTGCAGAAATAATAATGAATCGTTTTAGAAATAAACTCACACAAATTAAGCACAAAACAGCACAAACCAAATCCAAACGTTTTCTATCATTTTCTTCCTGTTTTGAGGCTGTTTCACATTCTGAGGTTCTGGACGACGTCATCGACCAAAATAAAACTGTGAATATCTGAAGAACCAGAATCACACAAACTGAACTTTCTGCAGCACAAACGACTGACACAGTTTCTGTAGGTTTGAGTTTGAGGCGACTTCACGGAGGCCTGCGGAACATTCTGGTTGGGGCTCCTTCACCTGCTCGTTTCTATAGAGACGTCACTGCTCTGCCTGGAATGTTCCACAGTGTGACATTAAAGAGCTCTACTCATTTATTGAATTCCAGGTGGTTTTTATAACTCAAAAATCCCCAGAAAAACAAAACAGGCGGTTCTGACTGAGCGGCATCGCCTCTCCACAGATCTGACCTGTAACTTGGTCTGGTTTGGTCTCTGTGGAGATAGAAAGGTTTAAAGCCGTACTGTGAGATATTTCAGACAAAGCAATAACATCTCCATGGAGACAAACAGGTGAAGGACCCTCTACCAGAAAAGTTACACAATGCAGCTTTAAGGCCTCAGATTTCATTTGTTAAATTCAGAGAAAACAAACGAGTTACAAATGATTTTTATTCAGAAAACTTTAACTCTGTACATTAAAGTGTAACTCGGGCCCGTCTGAAGCCAAAAAACGGCACAGATCAGTGTTTCCTGGGTGGAGATCTCACTGTGGCAGTGAGTCTGTCAAGGCAACAAACTAGTGCAGTGATGGGGGCAAGTTCTGAACTAGTGCAGTGATGGGGGCAAGTTCTGAACTAGTGTAGTGATGGGGGCAAGTTCTGAACTAGTGTAGAGATGGGGGCAAGTTCTGAACTAGTGTAGAGATGGGGGCAAGTTCTGAACTAGTGTAGTGATGGGGGTAAGTTCTGAACTAGTGTAGTGATGGGGGCAAGTTCTGAACTAGTGCAGTGATGGGGGCAAGTTCTGAACTAGTGTAGAGATGGGGGCAAGTTCTGAACTAGTGTAGTGATGGGGGCAAGTTCTGAACTAGTGCAGTGATGGGGGCAAGTTCTGAACTAGTGTAGTGATGGGGGCAAGTTCTGAACTAGTGTAGTGATGGGGGCAAGTTCTGAACTAGTGTAGAGATGGGGGCAAGTTCTGAACTAGTGTAGAGATGGGGGCAAGTTCTGAACTAGTGTAGAGATGGGGGCAAGTTCTGAACTAGTGTAGTGATGGGGGTAAGTTCTGAACTAGTGTAGTGATGGGGGCAAGTTCTGAACTAGTGTAGTGATGGGGGAAAGTTCTGAACTAGTGTAGTGATGGGGGCAAGTTCTGAACTAGTGTAGAGATGGGGGCAAGTTCTGAACTAGTGTAGAGATGGGGGCAAGTTCTGAACTAGTGTAGTGATGGGGGCAAGTTCTGAACTAGTGTAGTGATGGGGCAAGTTCTGAACTAGTGCAGTGATGGGGGCAAGTTCTGAACTAGTGTAGAGATGGGGGCAAGTTCTGAACTAGTGTAGTGATGGGGGCAAGTTCTGAACTAGTGCAGTGATGGGGGCAAGTTCTGAACTAGTGTAGTGATGGGGGCAAGTTCTGAACTAGTGTAGTGATGGGGGCAAGTTCTGAACTAGTGTAGAGATGGGGGCAAGTTCTGAACTAGTGCAGTGATGGGGGCAAGTTCTGAACTAGTGTAGTGATGGGGGCAAGTTCTGAACTAGTGCAGTGATGGGGGCAAGTTCTGAACTAGTGTAGAGATGGGGGCAAGTTCTGAACTAGTGCAGTGATGGGGGCAAGTTCTGAACTAGTGTAGTGATGGGGGCAAGTTCTGAACTAGTGCAGTGATGGGGGCAAGTTCTGAACTAGTGTAATGATGGGGGCAAGTTCTGAACTAGTGTAGTGATGGGGCAAGTTCTGAACTAGTGCAGTGATGGGGGCAAGTTCTGAACTAGTGCAGTGATGGGGGCAAGTTCTGAACTAGTGCAGTGATGGGGGCAAGTTCTGAACTCCACTTTAACCCATCTGACAACAGCCACGAGTCTAACAAACCAAACGCTCTGCCTGGTTCACTCATTAGTGTCTGGAAACGTTAGAAAACAACTTTATAAGCACCTCACACTTCCCTCTGCTGATTTCCCACTGCACAGGGTCATGTCGTGTCGTGTTTCTTGCCCCCATCACTACATTAGTTCAGAACTTGCCCCCATCACACCACTAGTTTGTTGCCTTCACAGACTCACTGCCACAGTGAGATCTCCACTGATCTGTGCCGTTTTTTGGCTTCTGACAGAATTCACCACCTCTAGAAACAAACTTTAGCTTGTACTTTAACTCTGTATTTTAACTCTGTATTTTAACTCTGTACTTTAATTCTACTTTGTTGTATAAACTCGTTCTCAGGGGCGTTTCAGTTCCGCTGGGAGCTGCGGCCCGTGCGTCTGTACCCGTCCACCGGGGGGCTCCACCTGTTTGTGATGGCGGCAGAGGTCGTCTACATGCTCCTCGTGCTCTACTACATGTACAAACAGGTACGGCGACGAGCCAATCAGGAGCCAGGATGTTCAACGCCCCGCCCACACTGCTGACACAGGATCCTGAAGTTTAATTTCTCTGTCTTGTTCCTAAATCAAGACCTGAACATATCTAGGCTCTGGTCGTTTATATATACAAATAAACCTAAACAGAGCGATCTCAGTGGGTTAGGCGGCGGCTCTGGTCGTTTATATATACAAATAAACCTAAACAGAGCGATCTCAGTGGGTTAGGCGGCGGCTCTGGTCGATTATATATACAAATAAACCTAAACAGAGCGATCTCAGTGGGTTAGGCGGCGGCTCTGGTCGTTTATATATACAAATAAACCTAAACAGAGCGATCTCAGTGGGTTAGGCGGAGGCTCTGGTCGTTTATATATACAAATAAACCCAAACAGAGCGATCTCAGTGGGTTAGGCGGCGGCTCTGGTCGTTTATATATACAAATAAACCCACACAGAGCGATCTCAGTGGGTTAGGCGGCGGCTCTGGTCGTTTATATATACAAATAAACCCACACAGAGCGATCTCAGTGGGTTAGGCGGCGGCTCTGGTCGTTTATATATACAAATAAACCCACACAGAGCGATCTCAGTGGGTTAGGCGGCGGCTCTGGTCGTTTATATATACAAATAAACCCAAACAGAGCGATCTCAGTGGGTTAGGCGGAGGCTCTGGTCATTTATATATACAAATAAACCCAAATGGAGCGATCTCAGTGGGTTAGGCGGCGGCTCTGGTCGATTATATATACAAATAAACCTAAACAGAGCGATCTCAGTGGGTTAGGCGGCGGCTCTGGTCATTTATATATACAAATAAACCCACACAGAGCGATCTCAGTGGGTTAGGCGGCGGCTCTGGTCGTTTATATATACAAATAAACCCACACAGAGTGATCTCAGTGGGTTAGGCGGCGGCTCTGGTCATTTATATATACAAATAAACCCACACAGAGCGATCTCAGTGGGTTAGGCGGCGGCTCTGGTCATTTATATATACAAATAAATTTATATATACAAATAAACCTAAACAGAGCGATCTCAGTGGGTTAGGCGGCGGCTCTGGTCGGTGTCTTGCTCGTGGGCACAGAGTCTCTGTTCTGTTCAGGTGCAGAGGTTGAGGGTTCAGCGCTGGGCCTACCTCAGGGACCGCTGGAACCTCCTGGAGCTGAGCATCATCGCCCTCTCCTGGGCCGGGGCGGGACTGTACGTGCAGAAGACCCTGTTAGGCCAGAGGGACATCGAGTACTACCGGCAGCACAAGGACAAGTACGAATACTTCAAATACTGCAGGACTTCAAATACTGCAGGACTGTAAATACTGCAGTACTTTAAATACTGCAGTACTTTAAGGGACATTGAGTACGACCAGCTGGTTCAGTCCTGGTTCAGTCCTGGTTTAGACCTGGTTCAGACCTGGTTCAGTCCTGGTGCAGTCCTGGTTCAGACCTGGATCAGTCCTGGTTCAGTCCTGATTCAGACCTGGTTCAGACCTGGTTCAGTCCTGGTTTAGACCTGGTCCAGTCCTGGTCCAATCCTGGTTCAGACCCGTTCTCTCCTCAGGTTCCCCAGTTTCTCGGCGTCGGCCTCCTCAGGTCTGCTCCTTCAGCACCTCGTGGCCTTCGTGGTTCTTCTGTCCTCGGTGAAGCTGTGGCACCTGCTCAGGCTGAACCCCAACACAGACCTGATCAGCTCCAGCCTGAGCCGCGCCTCCGGGGACATAACCGGGTTCCTCCTGGTGATCGGGCTCCTGATGGTCGCCTACGCCGCCGCCGTGAGTGTGGGCAAGACCGGGTTTAGTCCTGGTTCAGTCCTTGTTTAGTCCTGGTTCAGTCCTGGTTCAGTCCTGGTCCAGTCCTGGTCCAGTCCTGGTTTAGACCCGGTTCAGTCCCGGTTCAGTCCCGGTTCAGTCCCGGTTCAGTCCCGGTCCAGTCCCGGTCCAGTCCCGGTCCAGTCCCGGTTCAGTCCCGGTTCAGTCCCCGTCCAGTCCCGGTCCAGTCCCGGTTCAGTCCCGGTTCAGTCCCGGTTCAGTCCTGGTCCAGTCCTGTTTCATTCCTGGTCCAGTCCTGGTCCAGTCCTGGTCCAGTCCTGGTCCAGTCCTGGTCCAGTCCTGGTTCAGTCCTGGTTCAGTCCTGGTTCTTCTCTGTGTCTCAGTCTAATCTTCTGTACGGCTGGAAAATGTCATCTTATAAAACCTTCCCTGACGCTTTGCTGACGCTGATCCAACTGCAGCTGGGGATCTTCAACTACAGCGAGGTACTGCCCCCAACTGCCCCTAACTGCCCCTATACTTCCCCTATACTATCCCCGACCTGCCCCTATACTACCCCCAACCTGCCCCTATACTACCCCCAACCTGCCCCTATACTACCCCCAACCTGCCCCAACTGCCCCTATACTACCCCCAACCTGCCTTAACTGCCCCTATACTACCCCCAACCTGCCCCTATACTACCCCCGACCTGCCCCCAACTACCCCATACTACCCCCGACCTGCCTCCAACTGTCCCTATACTACCCCCAACCTGCCCCCAACTGCCCCGAAATGCCCCGAAATGCCCCAAACTACCCCTGACCTGCTCTGAACTGCCCCGACCTGCCCCCAGTCTGGTTCTCCTCAGGTTCTCCTGAATCGGGTGCTCCTCAGGTTCTCCTCAGTCGGTTCTCCTCAGATTCTCCTCGGGTTCTCCTCAGTCGGGTTCTCCTCAGTCGGTTTCTCCTCTGGTTCTCCTCAGTCGGGTTCTCCTCAGGTTCTCCTCAGTCGGGTTCTCCTCGGGTTCTCCTCAGGTTCTCCTCAGTCGGGTTCTCCTCACGTTCTCCTCGGGTTCTCCTCTGGTTCTCCTCAGTCGGGTTCTCCTCTGGTTCTCCTCAGTCGGGTTTTCCTCAGGTTCTCCTCAGTCGGGTTCTCCTCAGGTTCTCCTCAGTCGGGTTCTCCTCGGGTTCTCCTCAGGTTCTCCTCAGTCGGGTTCTCCTCACGTTCTCCTCGGGTTCTCCTCTGGTTCTCCTCAGTCGGGTTCTCCTCAGGTTCTCCTCAGTCGGGTTCTCCTCGGGTTCTCCTCAGGTTCTCCTCAGTCGGTTTCTCCTCTGGTTCTCCTCAGTCGGGTTCTCCTCGGGTTCTCCTCAGGTTCTCCTCAGTCGGGTTCTTCTCGGGTTCTCCTCAGGTTCTCCTCAGTCGGGTTCTCCTCAGGTTCTCCTCAGTCGGGTTCTCCTCAGGTTCTCCTCAGTCTGGTTCTCCTCAGGTTCTCCTCTTGTTCTCCTCAGGTGATGGACTACAGCCCGGTTCTTGGAGCTCTTCTGGTCGGTTCTTGCATCGTCTTCATGGGGTTTGTGGCCCTAAACCTCCTGATCTCCGTCATCTTGGTGGCCTTCCAACAGGAGCAGGTCCAGCACCAGGTACAGGCCGGGTCCTGGTTTGGACCTGATTTAGACCTGGTTTAGTTCTGGTTCAGTCCTGGTTTATTCGTGGTTCAGTCACTGTGTTCTTCTCATGTTCTTCTCGTCTTTTTCCATGTTCTTCTCATGTTCTTCTCATCTTTTTCCATGTTCTTCTCACGTTCTTCCTTGTTCTTGTGTTTTTCCATGTTCTTCTCATGTTTTTCCAACTCCTTTCTTGTTCTTCTCGTGTCCTTCCTTGTTCTTCCTTGTTTTCCTCGTGTTCTTCCTTGTTCTTCTCGTGTCCTTCCTTGTTCTCGTGTTCTTCCTTGTTCTCGTGTTCTTCCTTGTTCTCGTGTTCTTCCTTGTTCTTCTCGTGTCCTTCCTTGTTCTCGTGTTCTTCCTTGTTCTCCTCGTGTTCTTCCTTGTTCTTCTTGTGTCCTTCCTTGTTCTCGTGTTCTTCCTTGTTCTTGTGTTCTTCCTTGTTCTTCTTGTGTTCTTCCTTGTTCTCCTCATGTTCTTCCTTGTTCTTCTCATGTTCTTCTCATGTTCTCCTCGTGTTCTTCCTTGTTGTTCTCGTGTTCTCCTCGTGTTCTTCCTTGTTCTCCTCGTGTTCTTCCTTGTTCTCCTCATGTTCATCCTTGTTCTCCTCGTGTTCTTTCTTGTTCTTCTCGTGTCCGTCCTTGTTCTCGTGTTCTTCCTTGGTCTTGTGTTCTTCCTTGTTCTTCTCGTGTCCTTCCTTGTTCTTCTCGTGTTCTTCCTTGTTCTCCTCATGTTCTTCCTTGTTCTTCTCGTTTCCTTCCTTGTTCTTGTGTTCTTCCTTGTCCTTCTCGTGTCCTTCCTTGTTCTCGTGTTCTTCCTTGTTCTTGTGTTCTTCCTTGTTCTTCCTTGTTCTCCTCATGTTCTTCCTTGTTCTTCTTGTGTCCTTCCTCGTTCTTCTCGTGTTCTTCCTTGTTCTCGTGTTCTTCCTTGTTCTTCTCGTGTCCTTCCTTGTTTTCGTGTTCTTCCTTGTTCTCTTTGTGTTCTTCCTTGTTCTTCTCGTGCCCTTCCTTGTTCTCGTGTTCTTCCTTGTTCTTGTGTTCTTCCTTGTTCTTCTTGTGTTCTTCCTTGTTCTCCTTGTGTTCTTCCTTGTTCTTCTCATGTTTTTCCATGTTCTCCTCGCGTTCTTCCTTGTTCTTCTCATGTTTTTCCTTGTTCTCGTGTTCTTCCTTGTTCTTGTGTTCTTCCTTGTTCTTCTCGTGTCCTTCCTTGTTCTTCTCGTGTTCTTCCTTGTTCTCCTCGTGTTCTTCCTTGTTCTTCTCGTGTCCTTCCTTGTTCTCGTGTTCTTCCTTCTTCTCCTCGTGTTCTTCCTTGTCCTTCTTGTGTTCTTCCTTGTTCTCCTCATGTTCTTCCTTGTTCTTCTCGTGTTCTTCCTTGTTCTTGTGTTCTTCCTTGTTCTTCTTGTGTTCTTCCTTGTTCTCCTCGTGTTCTTCCTTGTTTTTCTCATGTTTTTCCATGTTCTCCTCGTGTTCTTCCTTGTTCTCCTCATGTTCTTCCTTGTTCTCCTCATGTCCTTCCTTGTTCTTCTCGTGTTCTTCCTTGTTCTTGTGTTCTTCCTTGTTCTTCTCGTGTTCTTCCTTGTTCTCGTGTTCTTCCTTGTTCTTCTCGTGTCCTTCCTTGTTCTCGTGTTCTTCCTTCTTCTCCTCATGTTCTTCCTTGTCCTTCTTGTGTTCTTCCTTGTTCTCCTCATGTTCTTCCTTGTTCTCCTCATGTTCTTCCTTGTTCTTCTCGTGTTCTTCCTTGTTCTCGTGTTCTTCTCGTGTCCTTCCTTGTTTTCGTGTTCTTCCTTGTTCTCTTTGTGTTCTTCCTTGTTCTTCTCGTGTCCTTCCTTGTTCTCGTGTTCTTCCTTGTTCTTGTGTTCTTCCTTGTTCTTCTTGTGTTCTTCCTTGTTCTCCTTGTGTTCTTCCTTGTTCTTCTCATGTTTTTCCATGTTCTCCTCGCGTTCTTCCTTGTTCTTCTCATGTTTTTCCTTGTTCTCGTGTTCTTCCTTGTTCTTGTGTTCTTCCTTGTTCTTCTCGTGTCCTTCCTTGTTCTTCTCGTGTTCTTCCTTGTTCTCCTCGTGTTCTTCCTTGTTCTTCTCGTGTCCTTCCTTGTTCTCGTGTTCTTCCTTCTTCTCCTCGTGTTCTTCCTTGTCCTTCTTGTGTTCTTCCTTGTTCTCCTCATGTTCTTCCTTGTTCTCCTCATGTTCTTCCTTGTTCTTCCTTGTTCTCGTGTTCTTCCTTGTTCTTCTCGTGTTCTTCCTTGTTCTTCTGTTCTTCCTTGTTCTTCTTGTGTTCTTCCTTGTTCTTCTTGTGTTCTTCCTTGTTCTCCTCGTGTTCTTCCTTGTTTTTCTCATGTTTTTCCATGTTCTCCTCGTGTTCTTCCTTGTTCTCCTCATGTTCTTCCTTGTTCTCCTCATGTCCTTCCTTGTTCTTCTCGTGTTCTTCCTTGTTCTTGTGTTCTTCCTTGTTCTTCTCGTGTTCTTCCTTGTTCTCGTGTTCTTCCTTGTTCTTCTCGTGTCCTTCCTTGTTCTCGTGTTCTTCCTTCTTCTCCTCATGTTCTTCCTTGTCCTTCTTGTGTTCTTCCTTGTTCTCCTCATGTTCTTCCTTGTTCTTCTCGTGTTCTTCCTTGTTCTCGTGTTCTTCCTTGTTCTTCTCGTGTTCTTCCTTGTTCTTGTGTTCTTCCTTGTTCTTCTTGTGTTCTTCCTTGTTCTTCTTGTGTTCTTCCTTGTTCTCCTCGTGTTCTTCCTTATTTTTCTCATGTTTTTCCATGTTCTCCTCGTGTTCTTCCTTGTTCTCCTCATGTTCTTCCTTGTTCTCCTCATGTCCTTCCTTGTTCTTCTCGTGTTCTTCCTTGTTCTTGTGTTCTTCCTTGTTCTTCTCGTGTTCTTCCTTGTTCTTCTTGTGTTCTTCCTTGTTCTCCTTGTGTTCTTCCTTGTTCTTCTTATGTTTTTCCATGTTCTCCTCGCGTTCTTCCTTGTTCTTCTCATGTTCTTCTCGTTTTCTCCTCGTGTTCTTCCTTGTTCTCCTTGTGTTCTTCCTTGTTCTCCTCGTGTTCTTCCTTGTTTTTCTCATGTTTTTCCATGTTCTCCTCGTGTTCTTCCTTGTTCTCCTCGTGTTCTTCCTTGTTCTCCTTGTGTTCTTCCTTGTTCTTCTCGTGTCCTTCCTTGTTCTTCTCGTGTTCTTCCTCGTTCTCGTGTTCTTCCTTGTTCTTCTCATGTCCTTCCTTGTTCTTCTCGTGTCCTTCCTTGTTCTCGTGTTGTTCCTTGTTCTTCTCGTGTCCTTCCTTGTTCTTCTCGTGTCCTTCCTTGTTCTCCTTGTGTTCTTCCTTGTTCTCCTTGTGTTCTTCCTTGTTCTTCTCGTGTCCTTCCTTGTTCTTCTCGTGTCCTTCCTTGTTCTCGTGTTCTTCCTTGTTCTCCTTGTGTTCTTCCTTGTTCTTCTCGTGTCCTTCCTTGTTCTCGTGTTCTTCCTTGTTCTTGTGTTCTTCCTTGTTCTTCTTGTGTTCTTCCTTGTTCTCGTGTTCTTCCTTGTTCTTCTTGTGTTTTTCCTTGTTCTTCTCATGTTCTCCTCATGTTCATCCTTGTTCTCCTCGTGTTTTTCCTTGTTCTTCTCATGTTCTCCTCATGTTCATCCTTGTTCTCCTCGTGTTTTTCCTTGTTCTTCTCATGTTCTTTTCATGTTCTTCCTTGTTCTCCTCGTGTTCTTCCTTGTTCTCCTCGTGTTTTTCCTTGTTCTCCTCATGTTCTCCTCGTGTTTTCCATGTTCTCCTCATGTTCTTTTTTCCATGTTCTCCTTCCTTGTTCTTCTCATGTTCTTCCATGTTCTTCCATGTTCTCCTCGTGTTTTTCCTTGTTCTTTTCATGTTCTTCCTTGTTCTCCTCGTGTTCTTCCCTTTTCTCCTCGTGTTTTTCCTTGTTCTCCTCATGTTCTCCTCGTGTTTTTCCATGTTCTCTTCATGTTCTTTTTTCCATGTTCTCCTTCCTTGTTCTTCTCATGTTCTTCCTTGTTCTCCTCGTGTCTGCAGCCGTCGGAGGAGGAGGAGGTTGTGCACATTATGCTGAAGAAGGTTTTTGGTCTGTTTGGAGTCAGCTACACGGTGCCCCCCTCAGACCAGGACGAGAAGTTCGCCCACGCCGAGGATTCTGGGAAAAACACAGAGGCGGCCGCGACCGTGGCGACCAAAGGCTGAGGGGCGGGGCTTAAAGCTGCACTGTGGAACTTTTCTGACACCTGCAAATCCACTCGAATAATCCAAATCTCACGCTTTTGTATCTTAATATATCAGAAAAAAACCCTGACCTATGACTTGTGTTCCTGGTATAGATCAGTTTAATGCCACACTGGAATATTTCTGGCAAAACAGTAACATCTACATGGAGTTAAGTATGAGGAGCTTCAACCAGAAAAGTTCCGCAGTGCAGCTTTGACATGAGAAACGCAAAAACACTTCCACGTTTCTTTATTTCTGAAGTTTTGTCTCTGTCTTGTTTGAACGTTGTGATCCGTGCATGTTTGGGTCATCTAGAGATCTCTCCTGGGCCTAATCAAACCCTCCTAACAGTGAGCTGCAGTACGAGGCCCTGCCCCCAGGTTCCCAGACGACAGTTCTCCATAAAAACACAAAAACACGACACAAAACTGAACACACGTGGACAAACCTGCTGCAGGAGTTTCATTAGTGATAGTGCTCTGAAGGGGGAGCGGCTCAGCTCTGAAGGGGGAGCGGCTCAGCTCTGAAGGGGGAGCGGCTCAGCTCTGAAGGGGGAGCGGCTCAGCACGTTCTTCTCTTTCTCCGTGTTTCCCTCATGTGTTTCCTTGTTCTGTGTGTTAAAGCAGGTTCAGATGTAGTTTTGGGTGAATATAACATTTTGAAAACAATAAAAAGAACACGTGACCTGAATATGTGACACACAGAGGTGTAGTACCCTCTTTAATACCCCACAGAGGTGTAGTATCCTCTTTAATACCCCACAGAGGTGTAGTACCCTCTTTAATACCCCACAGAGGTGTAGTACCCTCTTTAATACCCCACAGAGGTGTAGTATCCTCTTTAATACCCCACAGAGGTGTAGTACCCTCTTTAATACCCCACAGAGGTGTAGTACCCTCTTTAATACCCCACAGAGGTGTAGTACCCTCTTTAATACCCCACAGAGGTGTAGTACCCTCTTTAATACCCCACAGAGGTGTAGTACCCTCTTTAATACCCCACAGAGGTAAATACCCTCTTTAATTCCCTGTTTGAGTAGAATTATAAATAAAATGGTTCTTCTGGTTCTGTTTCACTCACGTTTCTTTCCTCCGGGGCTCTTCTGGTTTGGAGCAGAGGAAACGCCGTCGTCCACGTTCAGACCTGGTTTAGATCTGGCAGGTTTTGGACTCTGCCTCAGTTTGTTAGCGTTAGCATTAGCATTAGCGTTAGCGTTAGCGGTAGTGTTACCGTTAGCATTAGCATTGGCGTTAGCGTTAGCATTAGCGTTAGCGTTACCGTTAGCATGTAGCCTGTGTTTATGAAGCTTTTGTGAAAAACACTTCTGAAGCTGAAATCCTTTAATTTTAACCACGTGTTTTTCTCTTTGTGTCGAATAAAGTTTGGAAAAATTACAAAGAAAATGTGTTTGTGTCCATCTCTACTCCTCTCCTCCTCTCTCCTCTCCTCCTCCTCCCTCCTCTCCTCTCTCCTCTCCTCCTCTCTCCTCCTCCTCCCTCCTCTCCTCTCTCCTTTCCTCTCCTCTCCTCCTCCCTCCTCTCCTCTCTCCTCCTCCTCTCTCCTCTCTCCTCCTCCCTCCTCTCCTCTCTCCTTTCCTCTCTCCTCTCCTCCTCCTCTCTCCTCCTCCCTCCTCTCTCCTCTCCTCCTCTCTCCTCTCCTCCTCCTCTCTCCTCCTCCCTCCTCTCTCCTCTCCTCCTCTCTCCTCTCCTCCTCCTCCCTCCTCTCCTCTCCTCTCCTCTCTCCTTTCCTCTCCTCCTCTCTCCTCCTCCTCTCCTCCTCCCTCCTCTCCTCTCTCCTTTCCTCTCCTCCTCCCTCCTCTCCTCCTCCTCTCCTCCTCCCTCCTCTCCTCTCTCCTTTCCTCTCTCCTCTCCTCCTCCTCTCTCCTCTCTCCTCTCCTCCTCCTCTCTCCTCCTCCCTCCTCTCTCCTCTCCTCCTCTCTCCTCTCCTCCTCCTCTCTCCTCCTCTCTCCTCCCCCCTCCTCTCCTCTCTCCTTTCCTCTCCTCCTCTCTCCTCTCCTCCTCCTCCCTCCTCTCCTCTCTCTCCTTTCCTCTCCTCTCCAACTCTCTCCTCCTCCTCTCTCCTCCTCTCTCCTTTCCTCTCCTCCTCCTCTCTCCTCCTCCCTCCTCCTCTCTCCTCCTCCCTCCTCTCCTCTCCTCTCTCCTCTTCCTCTCCTCTCTCCTCCTCTTTCCTCTCCTCCTCCTCTCTCCTCCTGTCCTCTCCTCCTCTCTCCTCTCCTCTCTCCTCCCCTTTCCTCTCCTCCTCTCTCCTCCTGTCCTCTCCTCTTTCCTCTCCTCCTCTCTTCTCCTCCTCTCTCCTCCTCCCTCCTCTCCTCTCCTCTCTCCTTTCCTCTCCTCTCCTCCTCTCTCCTCCTCTCTCCTTTCCTCTCCTCCTCCTCTCTCCTCCTCCTCTCTCCTCCTCCCTCCTCTCCTCTCTCCTTTCCTCTCCTCTCTCCTCTTGTTCTTGACGCTGTTGCTGTGGAAACAGGGAGTGCAGCAAAGCCTCATGGGAGATGAAGTTTCTCACACGTTCATGCGAAAAACAGATTTAATGAGACGTGAGGAGGAAATCCGGTTCAAATCCCAGACCTGGATCCTAACCGGACTCTGGAGATCTGAACCGGGTCTGAGGGGGAATCTGGATTTTACGGATTTGACAGTTCTGGGACCTTTGACCTGATGCTGCAGCTGCACATTCCACAAGAGGGAGAAGAAGTGCCCTGTCTTTGGACTAAACCAGGACTAAACCAGGACTGAACCAGGACTGAACCAGGACTGAACCAGGACTGAACCAGGACTAAACCAGGACTGAACCAGGACTGAACCAGGACTGAACCAGGACTGAACCAGGACTAGACAAGGTATAAACCAGGACTGAACCAGGACTAAACTAGGACTAAACCAGGACTGAACCAGGACTAAATCAGGACTAAAGCAGGACTAAACAAGGACTAAACCAGGACTAAACCAGGACTAAACCAGGACTAGACAAGGTATAAACCAGGACTGAACCAGGACTAAACCAGGACTAATTCAAGACTAAACCAGGACTAAACCAGGACTAAAGCAGGACTAAACCAGGACTAAACAGGGTATAAACCAGGACTAAACCAGGTCTAAACCAGGACTAAACCAGGACTAAACAGGGTATAAACCAGGACTAAACCAGGACTAAACCAGGCCTAAACTAGGCCTAAACCAGGACTGAACCAGGACTGAACCAGGACTGAACCAGGACTAAACCAGGACTAAACCAGGACTGAACCAGGACTAAACCAGGACTGAACCAGGACTGAACCAGGACTAAACCAGGCCTAAATCAGGACTAAACAAGGTATAAACCAGGACTGAACCAGGTCTAAACCAGGACTAATCCAAGACTAAAGCAGGACTAAACCAGGACACACACCAGGGTGAGTTATAACAGTGACAAACCCTGGTTTACTCCCAAACTCAAACGGTTGTGTCTAGAAAAAAGGGAAAGTGGGGATAAAGAGCTCTATAAGGACGCAGGCCCCGGTTTAGCAGGGAAGTGGGCACTGCTAGACTCCAGCTCTCTGAGAATATGCAGCAGCAGATTTCAGAGGATGACTCAGCTTCTGTGTGGAGGAGTTTTAGGAAAATCATAATGCAGGAGCCCAGAGACATTTGTTTCACATCTCGAGTACGAAAGTTTTAACCCCTGGAATGGATAGGACACTCACACAGGACCCTTAAAAGGCCTTTCTTAAGTTTTGAAAATGTGGATAACCAGTAGAGGGCGCCACCCAAAGTAGCCAAAAAATCTGATTTGCTTCACACCCCTGAGTACATCCACCAAACCTCTGCCAAAATGTTAGGTTTGGGGATGACGCTTAGAATGAGTGTTTCTTAAGTTCTGCACATGTGGACTAAGGGGCTTAAGAAGGGCCTATGTGACCCCCAAATTAATGTTTAATTCACATCTTGAGTACATCCATTAAACTTGGCTGAAATATAGTCCATGACCAACTGTTTAAGAATCCATGATTCTTAAGTTCATCAGTTGTGGAAAAGGGGGCTTAAGAAAGGGCCAAAGGTCAAATTACCCAAAATAGTAGATTTACCACATCATTAGCAGGTCCACATGAGTGTAAGTTGAGTGAACGTACTCCGAGTATGTTTTTTTAAGTTCTAGTATTTTAGGTAAAGGTTTAAAGATATAAAAAAGTATCACTAAACTAGATTTTATTCTATACATTTTAATACAATATGAAATATTTCACTGATCCTAATGTGCTTCATGTTTAAGCAGTAACATTGTGCTGTCTCTGCTATCAAAGGAAAGTAAGCAACATCAGTCAAGACTAACATAGTATGAGTGATTAACTCTTGCTCTATGAAGAATGTCCCAGAAAAAAAATGATAGCAAAACTTCATTGCATATCAATATTTGAACATTTTTTAATGTCATGAATAAACCCTGCACATTAATTGGATAGAAAATCGGAATTATACTCTGAAAATGTCAACAAGTAAAAGCTGTCTTTGAATCTCCTGAGTACTCTATACCCGACAGTTTCACAAATGATGCCTGATTACAAAATAAAGCTACAAAACTTAAACTACATGATTGTCTTATACTCTGAACATGTCAACAAATGAAAGACATCTTTTGAAACTCAAATGACAACTTTGAAATCAAAGACAGGTTTGGTCATGTCTGAACATTGTTGCGACCACTACTGCTCTTCATCAGACTCTGCTTTTTCCTCTACATTGCTTGCATCATCTTCTTCATCAGATGAAGCCGCTTTGAAACTTTCATTGTCAATCTCGTCAGCGCCTTCATGGTCATCAGGCATTTCTGGCACCAGGGAATCTGGTAACTGAGGACCATCAAACCAAACTGGGGTGTAAACCCCATTCTCCAGCATCCATCCATCATCTTCTGAGGGATGTTGAACAAGTTCTGCCTGGTCAGCATCAGCCCACATCTTTGCAACAAATGCCACTCGTTTCAAATGGCACATGACCTCAGCTTCACAAGAGGGCAGACCACTGGCATCGATCCCTTTTAGTTTTTTGAGTGGATTTTTGCCTCTCATCTTTGGTTTATACACTGTCTCAAAACGTTTGTACCTATGGGAATTCAGTGACACCTTGGAGTTTTCTCTGGCTCCTTACAGACTAGCTGTAAACTTTAGGAGAACCTTGCAGCTTCTTTCATCCTTGGGCTTTGTTGTGAGTGTCTCGAATGCCTTCTGCACATCAGTGTTTTTCAGATATGTGGCAAATGGCCTAACCTTTCCCTTCTTGACAAATGCTGAGGTATAGTCCAAGCCCGTAAATGAATGAAATGCTGGCAATGACTTGCAAACCCCTGGTCCTAGTGACCTTTGTATCTCAGTGATGTTGATGAACCTGCGATTCTTCTTTGACACCGTTCCCACGTCCATCCAGACTGTCTTGTCTAATTTCCCACAGTGATAGACTAAGAGCACAGCAATGTCCGTGTCATGGGCTCTGACAACTATGTCTCCTCTGCGAGTATGCTGGTCAGCCTCAATAGCATGGCGTACTATCTTGGTGTCCGCCTCTTCGTGATTTGACTTGATCTCAGGAATGCAACGACACTCAACTTTTCCATCAACATTCATGAAGTGGAAACAATCCCCAAATGGAACATCTAAGACCACTTCACAATTCCCAAGAACCAAAGCATAAGAGTCATCCTGCCATTCCCGTGATAAAAATACTGGCAATTCCCGCTTGAACGATCTGGATTCTAATGCTTTTGAAAGGACCTTTGGTCTTCTTTGAGATGGACCAGTAATGACATATGGTTGGCTCTCCTCTAAGGTACCCACTCGTCTAGCCCTTTCAGCATCTTTCAGGGATGGTTCAGGGTAATCGTCGAATGCTATAAAAATCATACGAGTTTTTGCTACAGCAATGGCTTGTGACAAGATGCTTCGAGCAAGTCCACCATAATGTGGGGAGGTGGTAATTCGCAACAGATACTGGCCATCAATGATGCAGGCTGCAATGCTTTCAGGGCTGCTGGTTGTTTGCTTTCTCTCCAATTGATTTAGTAGACTGTCTTTGTTAGTTTTCACCAACATCTCGTCTGGGTGACACATTGTCAGGGGAACTGGGCTCAGAGGGTATGTGAAGATGTGTGCCAAGTCCAACTCACGCTGTGCAGCTAGCATGACTAGACGTCCCATCAGATCCCTGGTACATTTCAGAACCGCAACCCTTCTGTCTACATACAACATACATACAACAGGACTGCAGTAGGCCTACATAGGTGAATTATGAGATGTATCATGATTTATGCTGAATCTAGGTCATATCTTATTATAGCTCTGCCTGGCTTTAAAGGGATGAACAAATACCAAATTTGGTTGGGTGGCATTAAGCCCCCTTATCCACAACTGATGAACTTAAGAATCATGGAATCTTCAACTGTTGGGCATGGACTACATTTCAGCCAAGTTTAATGGATGTACTCAAGATGTGAATTAAACATTAATTTGGGGGTCACATAGGCCCTTCTTAAGCCCCTTAGTCCACATGTGCAGAACTTAAGAAACACTCATTCTAAGCGTCATCCCCAAACCTAACATTTTGGAAGATGTTTGGTGGATCTACTCATGATGTGAATTAAATCTCCTTTTTGGGGTATTTTGACATTTTGGCCCTTTCTTAAGCCCCCTTATCCACAACTGATGAACTTAAGAATCGTGGATTCTTAAACAGTTGGTCATGGACTATATTTCAGCCAAGTTTAATGGATGTACTCAAGATGTGAATTAAACGTGAATTTGGGGGTCACATAGGCCCTTCTTAAGCCCCTTAGTCCACAATTGCGGAACTTAAGAAATCACATTTTTTCAATATACCCCAATTTTGGCAGAGGTTTGGTGGATGTACTCAGGGGTGTGAAGCAAATCAGATTTTTTGGCTACTTTGGGTGGCGCCCTCTACTGGTTATCCACATTTTCAAAACTTAAGAAAGGCCTTTTAAGGGTCCTGTGTGAGTGTCCTCTCCATTCCAGGGGTTAAACCTTTCGTACTCGAGATGTGAAACAAATGTCTCTGGGCTCCTGGACTAAACCTAAAACTCCACACTCCCCTGATGACCTGCCCCTAGCCAACAGTCTTAACGACTTCTACTGTCGTTTTCATGAGCATCAAGCAGCTCTCACACCTCCAACTGTCCCAACAATGGAGACAACCCGGACACTCATCCCCCCACCGTTTTCCCCTCACCAGAGCCATCTCCACCCTTTCACATTCATGAGGCAGATGTGAAGAAGCAGTTCAAAAGGATGAATGTCCGGAAGGCGTCGGGCCCAGACGGTGTCTCTCCTGCCCCCCTGAGACACTGTGCTAACGAGCTGCCCCAGTGTTCACGGGCATCTTCAGCTCTTCACTGCAGGTGTATCATGTGCCTGCTTCAAAACCTCCACCATTGTTCCTGTCCCCAAGAAGCCAAGGATCACTCTCAATGAGGACTCAATGACTACAGACCTGTGGCTCTGACATCTGTGGTCATGAAGTCATTGGAGCGCCTGGTTCTGCCCCACCTCAAGACCCTCACGGCCCCTGGACCCCCTGCAGTTTGCCTACAGAGCCAACAGATCAACATGGCTCTACACTTCACCCTGCAGCATCTGGACTCCCCGGGAACCTACGCCAGGATCCTGTTTGTGGACTTCAGCTCTGCCTTCAACACCATCCGCCCAGACCTCCTCCAAGGCGCTGTCCCAGATGAACGTGCCTGATCCTCTCTGCAGGTGGATCACTGACTTCCTGACGGACAGGAAGCAGCACGTGAGGCTGGGGAAGAATGTCTCGGACTCCCGGACCATCAGCACCGGCTCTCCCCAAGGCTGTGTTCTTTCTCCTCTGCTCTTCTCCCTGTACACCAACTGCTGCACCTCCTCCCATCAGTCTGTCAAGCTCATCAAGTTTGCAGATGACACCACGGTCATCGGACTCA
>CM060665.1:979268-1091768 GCA_030686955.1 Odontamblyopus rebecca
AGACGATCCCTTCGCTGCGCTTGCTCCTCCAAACCACCAGGGCCGTCATGAGCAGCGTGACCAGGACGGGCCCCAGGATGAAGGGCCCGCTCACCTGAGTGGGCGGGTCCCGCAGCAGCCGGCCAATCAGAGCGCAGTCGCTGAAGTACTTCCTGTGCACCGACACGAAGAGGGCGTCGACCTCACGATTCGGCCAATAGCAGCCGAGCTTCAGAGCCACCACGAACGAGCAGTTAGTGAGCTCCCCGTAAAACCTGGAACAGACCGGACCGGATTAGAACTAGGCTGAGACCGGACTGAGACCTGAGTAAGACCTGGAACAGACCGGACCGGATTAGAACTAGGCTGAGACCGGACTGAGACCTGAGTAAGACCTGGAACAGATCGGACCGGATTAGAACTAGGCTGAGACCGGACTGAGACCTGAGTAAGACCTGGAACAGACCGGACCGGACTGAGACCGGACTGAGACCTGAGTAAGACCTGGAACAGACCGGACCGGACTGAGACCGGACTGAGACCTGAGTAAGACCTGGAACAGACTGGACCGGACTGAGACCGGACTGAGACCTGAGTAAGACCTGGAACAGACCGGACCGGACTGAGACCGGACTGAGACCTGAGTAAGACCTGGAACAGACTGGACCGGATTAGAACCAGGCTGAGACCGGACTGAGACCTGAGTAAGACCTGGAATAGACCCCACCGGATTAAGACCGGACTGAGACCTGAGTAAGACCTGAGTAAGACCTGGAACAGACCGGACCGGATTAGGACCGGACTGAGTGCTCATAGTTATATAGTGTTAGGACTTAGATGCTGTTCGTACTTAAACAGTCCCGGAGTCACTGGTCCCTGTAAAACCTGAGACAGAGTAAGACCAGGGACCGAGTTTAGTTTGCATGTTCTGCCTGTGTCTGTGTGAAGTATCTAACCCAGTGGTTCTTACCCTGGTTGGATGGAGCCCCAGGGGTTCAGAGTCAGTCTCAGGTTCAGTGAGTCAGTCTCAGGTTCAGAGTCAGTCTCAGGTTCAGAGTCAGTCTCAGGTTCAGAGTCAGTCTCAGGTTCAGAGTCAGTCTCAGGTTCAGTGAGTCAGTCTCAGGTTCAGTGAGTCAGTCTCAGGTTCAGAGTCAGTCTCAGGTTCAATGAGTCAGTCTCAGGTTCAGAGTCAGTCTCAGGTTCAGAGTCAGACTCAGGTTCAGAGTCAGTCTCAGGTTCAGAGTCAGTCTCAGGTTCAGAGTCAGTCTCAGGTTCAGAGTCAGACTCAGGTTCAGAGTCAGTTTCAGGTTCAGAGTCAGTTTCAGGTTCAAAGTCAGTCTCAGGTTCAGAGTCAGTCTCAGGTTCGGTGAGTCAGTTTCAGGTTCAGAGTCAGTTTCAGGTTCAAAGTCAGTCTCAGGTTCAGTGAGTCAGTCTCAGGTTCAGAGTCAGTCTCAGGTTCAGAGTCAGTCTCAGGTTCAGTGAGTCAGTCTCAGGTTCAGAGTCAGTCTCAGGTTCAGAGTCAGTCTCAGGTTCAGTGAGTCAGTCTCAGGTTCAGTGAGTCAGTCTCAGGTTCAGAGTCAGTCTCAGGTTCAGTGAGTCAGTCTCAGGTTCAGTGAGTCAGTCTCAGGTTCAGAGTCAGTCTCAGGTTCAATGAGTCAGTCTCAGGTTCAGTGAGTCAGTCTCAGGTTCAGAGTCAGACTCAGGTTCAGAGTCAGTCTCAGGTTCAGTGAGTCAGACTCAGGTTCAGAGTCAGTCTCAGGTTCAGAGTCAGTCTCAGGTTCAGAGTCAGTCTCAGGTTCAGTGAGTCAGTCTCAGGTTCAGAGTCAGTCTCAGGTTCAGAGTCAGTCTCAGGTTCAGGGTCAGACTCAGGTTCAGTGAGTCAGTCTCAGGTTCAGAGTCAGTTTCAGGTTCAGAGTCAGTCTCAGGTTCAGAGTCAGTCTCAGGTTCAGAGTCAGTCTCAGGTTCAGGGTCAGTCTCAGGTTCAGTGAGTCAGACTCTGGTTCAGAGTCAGTCTCAGGTTCAGAGTCAGTTTCAGGTTCAGAGTCAGTCTCAGGTTCAGAGTCAGTCTCAGGTTCAGAGTCAGTCTCAGGTTCAGAGTCAGTCTCAGGTTCAGAGTCAGTCTCAGGTTCAGGGTCAGACTCAGGTTCAGTGAGTCAGTCTCAGGTTCAGAGTCAGTTTCAGGTTCAGAGTCAGTCTCAGGTTCAGAGTCAGTCTCAGGTTCAGAGTCAGTCTCAGGTTCAGGGTCAGACTCAGGTTCAGTGAGTCAGTCTCAGGTTCAGGGTCAGTCTCAGGTTCAGTGAGTCAGTCTCAGGTTCAGAGTCAGTCTCAGGTTCAGAGTCAGTCTCAGGTTCAGAGTCAGTCTCAGGTTCAGGGTCAGTCTCAGGTTCAGAGTCAGTCTCAGGTTCAGAGTCAGTCTCAGGTTCAGGGTCAGACTCAGGTTCAGAGTCAGTCTCAGGTTCAGTGAGTCAGTCTCAGGTTCAGAGTCAGTCTCAGGTTCAGAGTCAGTCTCAGGTTCAGAGTCAGTCTCAGGTTCGGTGAGTCAGTCTCAGGTTCGGTGAGTCAGTCTCAGGTTCAGAGTCAGTCTCAGGTTCAGAGTCAGTTTCAGGTTCAGAGTCAGTCTCAGGTTCAGAGTCAGTCTCAGGTTCAGGGTCAGACTCATATATTTGCTGGTGTCTCGTTTATCGGCTGCAGAAGTTTTGTACAATAATCTGTGACTGTGGTGATGGAGTCGGGTCATTTCTTTAATATTTTCCCTTCAGACGAACTGTGTGGAGCAGGAAAACAAAGTGTTGGTCGAATATGTGAATCTGGATTCACACGTGGCACCAGTGAAATATATAAACCTGTGTTTGGATTTGAAAAAAACAAATTTTTCCAGTTCAGAAGGTTCAGTGAATGTGCAGATGAAACTAGAGGAGCTCAGAACCTCCAACAAGGTGAAGAACCACTGGACTAAAACTTGATCCAAGGTAAGATGGTTTAGTCCTGGTTCAGTCCTGGTTTAGTCCTGGTTTAGTCCTGGTTTAGTCCTGGTTCAGTCCTGGTTCAGTCCTGGTTTAGTCCTGGTTTAGTCCTGGTTCAGTCCTGGTTTAGTCCTGGTTCAGTCCTGGTTTAGTCCTGGTTTAGTCCTGGTTCAGTCCTGTACTGTAGTACTGTAGTAGTACTGTAGTAGTACTGTTAGTACTGTAGTAGTACTGTAGTAGTACTGTGTTAGTACTGTAGTAGTACTGTAGTAGTACTGTAGTAGTACTGTGTTAGTACTGTAGTAGTACTGTAGTAGTACTGTAGTAGTACTGTGTTAGTACTGTAGTAGTACTGTAGTAGTACTGTGTTAGTACTGTAGTAGTACTGTAGTAGTACTGTAGTAGTACTGTAGTAGTACTGTAGTAGTACTGTAGTAGTACTGTAGTAGTAGTATTAGCAGTAGAAGTACTATAGTAGTAGTAGTAGTACTATAGTAGTATTAGTACTGCAGTAGTACTGCAGTATTGCAGTAGTACTGCAGTATTGCAGTAGTACTGCAGTGTGCAGTAGTACTGCAGTGTTGTAGTAGTACTGCAGTGGTGCTGCAGTGTTGCAGCAGTGCTGCAGTATTACAGTGGTACTGCAGTGTGCAGTGGTACTGCAGTGTTACAGTGGTGCTGCAGTGTTGCAGTAGTACTGCAGGTGTTGCAGTAGTACTGTAGTAGTAGTATTAGCAGTAGAAGTACTATAGTAGTAGTAGTAGTACTATAGTAGTATTAGTACTACAGTAGTACTGCAGTATTGCAGTAGTACTGCAGTATTATAGTAGTACTGCAGTATTGCAGTAGTACTGCAGTATTGTAGTAGTACTGCAGTAGTACTGCAGTATTGCAGTAGTACTGCAGTATTACAGTAGTACTGCAGTATTGCAGTAGTACTGCAGTATTATAGTAGTACTGCAGTATTGCACTAGTACTGCAGTATTGCAGTAGTACTGCAGTATTACAGTAGTACTGCAGTATTGCAGTAGTACTGCAGTATTACAGTAGTACTGCAGTATTGCAGTAGTACTGCAGTATTACAGTAGTACTGCAGTATTGCAGTAGTACTGCAGTATTGCAGTAGTACTGCAGTATTACTCACTCCAGCGTGTCCTCCCAGCTGCACCATCGGCTCTGGTCCAGTTGGTCCATGTCCAAACTGAACCGGGTCAAACAGAACTGGTCCACAGCCTCAAGGTACTCGGGACCACAGGCCTGAACCAGACCCGGAACCAGACCCGGGACCAGACCCGGGACCAGACCTGAGACCACTGCAGGAGAGAGAGAACACAGAACATCAGAACCACAGAACCACAGAACCACAGAACCACAGAACATCAGAACATCAGAACCACAGAACATCAGAACCACAGAACCACAGAACATCAGAACCACAGAACATCAGAACCACAGAACATCAGAACCACAGAACATCAGAACACGTGTGGCCATGAGCAACACTGTGGGGACTAGAACCCGTCGCCTCCTGGTCACACTCAGGATGTGGAGCTTCACCTGAACTGTCCCTGCACTTTGGTTTTGCATAAACAAATTCAAATCCAGTCCAGACCTGGTCCTGGTCCAGACCTGGTCCTGGTCCAGACCTGGTCCTGGTCCAGACCTGGTCCTGGCCCAGACCTGGTCCTGGTCCAGACCTGGTCCTGGTCCAGACCTGGTCCTGGCCCAGACCTGGTCCTGGTCCAGACCTGGTCCTGGTCCAGACCTGGTCCTGGCCCAGACCTGGTCCTGGCCCAGACCTGGTCCTGCTCTTATTTTTTAAAGCTTCATTCTGTCCCTTTCCTGCTCGTTGTTGCCGTGTTTCAGGTCAGGTCTGTGGAGGGCGAGCGCATCAGGAGGTGTTCCATTTGAATGGCATTAAGTGAGCGCATGCGTTTAAAGCCTCACTGCGAAACAATAGCTGCGTCTCCATGGAGACGCGCAGGTGCCTGTGACTCCGCTTCAAACGCGGCTAAACGGGGCCAAACGCGCGGATCACGTTTCCCCCCGAACAGAAGCGCGTCTGCGGCCACTCACCCAGCAGCAGCCCGAGGCGCGCTCCCAGGCTCCGGTCCGCTCCGAGCCGCGCCATTCCGCTCCGCTCTTCAGCCGCAGCACCTCAGCTCACTTCGACACCGGATCAGAACCGGATCAGGACCGAATTCAACCGGAGAGACGCGACTGAAGCGCGGCTGAAACGCGACTGAAGCGCAGTGCACTGCAGGGGCGGCGCGGATCACCGCTCACGCACCGCCGCGTCCATCCAGGCTGTAGGTCCAAACCAGGTCCAAACCGGGACTAAACCAGGTCCAAACCGGGACTAAACCGGGTCCAAACCGGGACTAAACCAGGTCCAAACCGGGACTAAACCGGGTCCAAACCGGGACTAAACCAGGTCCAAACCGGGACTAAACCGGGTCCAGTCCGTAACCGCTCTGCTCTCAGTCCGTTTCTTCTCCGTCTCAGCTCCGGTTCTCGCGCGTCCTGGACCCGTGTCCGTGGACTGTCCGTGGACTGTCCGTGTCTCTGTCTGCGCTCGCGCTGTGGAGTGAATGCGCGCGCCCGTGTGTCAGAGCGCGCGGGATATGTGCGCGCGCTTGGATAAAGTTGGTATTGTGGGGTCCGTGTGCGCGCGCGGCTGCGCTGAAAACTGCGGGAAATGGAGCCGCAAAGCGCAGAGGAATGAGAGCGGCAGGTGCGGAAGCAGGTGCAGAGCGGCAGGTGCAGAGCGGCAGGTGCAGAGCGGTAGGTGCAGAGCGGCAGGTGCAGAGCGGCAGGTGCAGAGCGGTAGGTGCAGAGCGGCAGGTGCAGAGCGGTAGGCGCAGAGCGGTAGGTGCAGAGCGGCAGGTGCAGAGCGGCAGGTGCAGAGCGGTAGGTGCAGAGCGGCAGGTGCAGAGCGGCAGGTGCAGAGCGGTAGGTGCAGAGCGCACCCTGCAGGCCGCACGGGGGACTGAAGTGCTGATGAGCAGAGGCCAAACCTCCTGCAGAGTCTGAACCCGTCACACCAGAGCCACAGGGGCCAAAGCACAAAGTGTTGTGTCCTTAGGCAAGACACGTCCCCCACACTGCCTGGAGTGTGTGTGTGTGTGTGTGTATATGTGTGTGTATAGTGTGTGTGTGTATAGCGTGTGTGTGTGTATAGTGTGTGTGTGTATAGTGTGTGTGTATAGTGTGTGTGTGTATAGTGTGTGTGTGTATAGTGTGTGTGTGTATAGTGTGTGTGTATAGTGTGTGTGTGTATAGTGTGTGTGTGTATAGTGTGTGTGTGTATAGTGTGTGTGTATAGTGTGTGTGTGTATAGTGTGTGTGTGTATAGTGTGTGTGTGTATAGTGTGTGTGTATAGTGTGTGTGTATAGTGTGTGTGTGTTGTGTGTGTATCACAAACAAAGACTCAACAAGACCGAGACCCGGGCAGGTCAAGACCCGGGCAGGTCAAGACCCGGGCAGGTCCGGACCCGGGCAGGTCAAGACCCGGGCAGGTCAGGACCCCGGCAGGTCCGGACCCGGGCAGGTCCAGACCCGAGCAGGTCAGGACCCGGGCAGGTCCAGACCCGGGCACCTTTGTGTCTTAAATGTAAAGCAGATGAATCTGTCGTCACTGAGGCCCAAATCCTGCTTCAGGAACTAAAGAAATAAAGTGTAGAACTGTAACGATCTCCAAGTGTCTCGATACGATACTGTCCTGAACCCCACTGTTCCAGATTTATCACAATATAAAACTGTGAATCTGTGACTTTTTCCTCTAAAAATGCTTCACAGACTTAATCCACAGACTGAAGATGTAAAAGTGTTAGAACAGTTATTTCTTCATGTCGTCTGCACTGAAACGGAGCAAAGGATCATGGTCTATGTAGTTCCCTCTGTTTTTTTAGCTGTTTCTGCATCAGAACTGTTCATTTAAGCAAAGAGACTTGGGATTCAGATACTGTGATGCTCCAGATTATTAGGATCAGATTTACGTGATTATTATGTCTCTAATAAACAGTGAAGTGAAGTTTAAGCTGGTGAAGGACGGAGAGGAGCCGCCTCTAAACAAAGTGTGAGCAAAAGTGAATTCAAGTTTGTGTCTAAATTTTAAGTTTAACTGGAGACATGAGAAGGAAAGAGTCAAAGAGTCGGTGCAAAAGCGAAAGGTAAAGACGGCGTTTCTGCAGCTGTGGCGCCCCCTGCTGGACTCTGCCGACAGTTTTACCCGTTTCACCAGGACAGTGTTCATGTCCTGAGGAAAACACAAATGTGTTCAGACCACTGTGTGTGAGACTGTGTCAGTCCTGGTTCAGTCCTGGTTCAGTCCTGGTCCAGTCCTGGTTCAGTCCTGGTCCAGTCCTGGTTCAGTCCTGGTTCAGTCCTGGTCCAGTCCTGGTTCAGTCCTGGTTCAGTCCTGGTTTAGTCCTGGTTCAGTCCTGGTTCAGTCCTGGTTCAGTCCTGGTTCAGTCCTGGTTTAGTCCTGGTTCAGTCCTGATTCAAACCTTTTCCAGTCCTGGTTTAGTCCTGGTTCAGTCCTGGTCCAGTCCTGGTTCAGTCCTGGTTCAGTCCTGGTTCAGTCCTGGTCCAGTCCTGGTTCAGTCCTGGTCCAGTCCTGGTCCAGTCCTGGTCCAGATAAATCCAGGCTGAGTTCCGAGTTCTGAGATTTTAGGACAGTTTTTTATTGTCGTGTGATTCCGGACACAAAGGCACGATCCGGGAACGATCCGGAAAAGTCTCTGTTCATAAACAGCGGCGCCACCGTGAGGACGCCCGAGGAACTGCAAACTCAAAACGTGAAGAATGCCGAACAGGCTCCGCCCCCTCGCCACTAAAACAACAGGCTCCGCCCCCTCTCCACCAAAACAACAGGCTCCGCCCCCTCTCCACCAAAACAACCAAACCTCACAAACTAAACACATTTGCATAATTATGATCAAAGAAAAACAACGAGAGTGCAAAACTCTCTCTGGAGAGGGCGAGGGGGCAGGAGGGGGGGGGCGAGGGGGCAGGAGGGGGGGGCGAGGGGGCAGGAGGGGGGGGCCAGGGGGCAGGAGGGGGGGGCGAGGGGGCAGGAGGGGGGGCCAGGGGGCAGGAGGGGGGGCCAGGGGGCAGGAGGGGAGGCCAGGGGGCAGGAGGGGAGGCCAGGGGGGGGTTTAGGGTGACCTGGGGGGACTTTGGGGGACCCCGGGGGTGAGGGTTAGTGTCGGTGTTCGCCCACGTCCCTCGGAGACTCGCCGGAGGAGAAAAGGTGCACCGCCCTCAGACCTGTCGCCATGGAAACAAGAAAACACGAGAATGAACCTTATTTTACTCGAAATTTTAGCCGTTTATTTTTTCGATATGTTTCAAAACATTTTCACCTTTTCAATCATCAGCACAAATATTTTCAAGTCTCAAATTCAGAGTGTAAAGTTCAGAGTGTGAAGTGCAGAGTGTGAAGTGCAGAGTGTAAAGTGCAGAGTGTAAAGTGCAGAGTGTAAAGTGCAGAGTGTAAAGTGCAGAGTGTAAAGTGCAGAGTGTAAAGTTCAGTGTAAAGTTCAAAGTGTAAAATACAGAGTGTTAAGTTCAGAGTGTAAAGGTCAGAGTGTAAAGTTCAGTATAAAGTTCAGAGTGTAAAGTTCAGTCTAAAGATCAGAGTGTAAAATACAGAGTGTAAAATACAGAGTGTAAAGTTCAGAGTGTAAAGTTCAGTGTAAAGTTCAGAGTGTAAAGGTCAGTATAAAGTTCAGAGTGTAAAGTTCAAAGTGTAAAGTTCAGAGTGTAAAGGTCTGAGTGTAAAGTTCAGAGTGTTAAGTTCAGAGTGTAAAGTCCAGAGTGTAAAGTTCAGAGTGTAAAGTTCAGAGTGTAAAGTTGAGTGTAAAGTTCAGTGTAAAATCCAGAGTGTAAAGTCCAGAGTGTTAAGTTCAGAGTGTAAAGTTCAGAGTGTAAAGTTCAGAGTGTAAAGTTCAGAGTGTAAAGTCCAGAGTGTGAAGTCCAGAGTGTAAAGTTCAGAGTGTAAAGTTCAGAGTGTAAAATACAGTGTAAAGTCCAGAGTGTAAAGGTCAGTATAAAGTGAAAAGTTCAGTGTAACATTCAGAGTGTAAAATACAGAGTGTAAAGTCCAGAGTGTAAAGTCCAGAGTGTAAAGTTCAGAGTGTAAAGTCCAGAGTGTAAAGTCCAGAGTGTAAATGTCGCAGTAAAGATCCCAGACTTTGAAGCAGAATCCATCCTGTAAGTGATAGGGACAGAGGCTGTTTCCTATTGGCCACTCTCATCTGTGGGTGGGGCTTGAGGTTTGAATGAGGCGAATTCTGACCAATCAGATTGCTTCACTGCTCCATTTCCTGTTTGTTTCTGAGTCAGATCGGATCACTCTGAATCGACACTTCTGACTCGGAGTCTGGGATCTTTGCTGCAAATTTAACACTCTGAATTTCGATGTTTGAAAATATTTGTGTTGAATATTTAAAAGGTTATTTTTTTAGATTGAATTTTAAACAAATGTTCACTTAAAATCTCACTGACATTCAGAATAAACATAATTCAAACAGAGTTTAAGAAGAAATTCAGCGGTATTTAAAATTCTAAATCTGATGAAGCAAATGATCCTCCTGACTAAACCAGGTCTAAACCAGGTCTAAACCAGGTCTAAACCAGGTCTAAACCAGGTCTAAACCAGGTCTAAACCAGGTCTAAACCAGGTCTAAACCAGGTCTAAACCAGGTCTAAACCAGGTCTAAACCAGGTCTAAACCAGGTCTAAACCAGGTCTAAACCAGGTATAAACCAGGGACTAAACCAAGACTAAAACAGGACTAAACCAGGGACTAAACCAAGACTAAACCAGGACTAAACCAGGTCTGAACATTATTCCTTCTCACCTGCCGGGCTGTGGGCGCTCCTGTACACTTTGGCGCTCTTGTACCCGGTGCCGGGCGGGTTGCCGGGATTGGGCTCCGGGTGGCTCCTCTTCCGTCCCCCTCCCTCTCCGCTGTCATGGCCGCTCCCGCTGTCGCCCAGGGGACTCAGTGGCGCCACCCTGTGGTTCAAACCTCTGCTGCCCTCGTCTGACGAGGCTCCGCCCTCGGGCCTGAAGTTCAGCCGGAGCTCGTCCCTCTGGCCGCTCGCCCGCCTCCGCTTATCGCCGTGTTTCTTCTCTCTCTTCGTCTCTCCGTCCTTTTCTCGTCGTTCTCCTCTCCTCTCCTTCCCTCGGACCCCGTGCCCGCCGGGCTCCGCCCCCTCCGCCGCCGGCTCCGCCTTTAGCTTCTCCCGGTATCGGTCCAGAGTCAGTTTGTGCGCGTGCGTCTGATTGGACGGCTGCGTGTTCACAGAAAAGTCAGGGTCCGGCCTGAGTGCGGCGGGCGGCAGCGGGGGCCAGTCGGAGGTGGAGGGTGCGGCGGGCACAACAGCGGCGTCCGGAGGTAGTGTGTTGGGGGTGGGTTCCCGGGGCAGCAGAGGCGGGTGCAGCAGTGAAGGTCCAGGCAGAGCGGAGGTGTCGGCGGTGCAGAGATCTGAGCGAGGCTTTTTCGCCGCTTGAGTCGCCTGAAACACGAGAAAAGACGAACAGGCAGAATTTACTCTTACATATTTCACACAATCGTTTCTACGCTCGATAAACCAGCTCTGACGTGACTCTGTGTGACGCCTTTTCCACCAGGACAGTTCTAGTGCTGGTTCGGAGCCAAATCTTGAACCAGTTCTTTGTTTTTCCACATAAATAAACCGGCTCTGGCCCCGGCAGAACCGGTTCAACTCAGAACCAACAAAAGGCTCCAGAAACAAGAACCAGTGATGTAGGTGTGAGGGGCGGGGGTATAGTTGTTGCTTCCTGTGGGCGTGGTCGGCTGTTGTGACTTCCTGTGGGCGTGGTCGGCCTGATGCACCTGCAGGTCGCTCAGACTGACGCCTCCTGTCGCTCGGTCTCTCTGGAGGAGGGGCCCAGGTGTGTGAAAGGAGGAAGGCGCCGTCGTCACCGTTGATGCCGTCAGTGCCTCATTTCCTGATCTCTCCGTCCTCCCTGATCCAGAGTTTGAACTTGTTGTTCTCCGATCCAATGACCCGAGCCCCGTCCCGATCCAGAATGTGGTTATTTCTTTTACAGTGTCTGATATGGCGCAGTTTTCCTGCTCTGCTTTGTCTCTTTGTGTTCGGGTGAGTCTCGCTGCCGTTTCCTTTTCGCGTTCCTTTTTTCAGATGTGAAATGCCCGGCCTGTTTCCCCATGTAAGATTTATTGCACGATTTGCATTGGATTTCGTAGAACAGTGAGGACGGTGAGATCAGGAACCGAGGCACAGAAGGAATCAACCGTGACGACGGCGCCTTCCTCCTTTCACACACCTGGGCTCCTCCTCCAGAGAGACCGAGGGACAGGAGGCGGAGTCAGTCTGAGCGACCTGCAGGTGCATCAGGCCGACCACGCCCACAGGAAGTGACGACAGCCGACCACGCCCACAGGAAGTGACGACAGCCGACCACGCCCACAGGAAGTGACAACAGCCGACCACGCCCACAGGAAGTGAAAACTGCTGGCCACGCCTACAGGAAGTGACGACAGCCGACCACGCCTACAGGAATTGACGACAGCTGACAGTGAAATTATAACTCGCTGTGGAAACGCGTCGGCTCCTTCGATGCATAAAGGACTTTAATATATTCAGTCGGTGCCTCGGGTTTGGACCTCGCCCACGTTACATTTATGTTTAGATGAACTGAAATATTTCATATATAAGTCGCACCTGAGGATAAGTCGCAGGAAACATCCAAACCAGGAAAAAAAAAGTGAGTATTTTTGGCGTCTCACCCTCCAGTTTCGGATCCTCTTGAGGCGACTCGGCGTTTTCTCCAAAATCTGAAGAAACTCGTGAGTGAGCTCTGGAACAGGAGAGGTCAGAGGTCACACAGGTCAGGGGTCACAGAGGTCAGGGGTCACAGAGGTCAGGGGTCACAGAGGTCAGGGGTCACAGAGGTCAGGGGTCACAGAGGTCAGGGGTCACAGAGGTCAGGGGTCACAGAGGTCAGAGGTCAGGGGTCACACAGGTCAGAGGTCACACAGGTCAGAGGTCACACAGGTCAGGGGTCACACAGGTCAGAGGTCACACAGGTCAGGGGTCACACAGGTCAGGGGTCACACAGGTCAGAGGTCACACAGGTCAGAGGTCAGGGGTCACACAGGTCAGGGGTCACACAGGTCAGGGGTCACACAGGTCAGAGGTCACACAGGTCAGGGGTCACACAGGTCAGGGGTCACACAGGTCAGAGGTCACACAGGTCAGAGGTCAGAGTTCACACAGGTCAGGGGTCACATGTCAGGGGTCAGGGGTTACCGTCCAGCAGCTGCAGCGTCACCGTCGGGTCCACATATTCCCACCAGTGCTTCCCGTCCGTGGACACCGGGATTTCCCAGTTGGACCATTTACAGGCCAAGTGGATACAGACACAGGCTATGACGGTCGGACGGTGCTGCAGGCAGAAGGTGGTGAGGTGCAGACTGAGGGAGGAGAGGAGGAGGAGAGAGGAGGAGGAGAGGAGGAGGGGAGGAGGGGAGGAGAGAGGAGAGGAGGAGGAGAGAAGAGGAGAGGAGAGGAGGAGGGAGGAGAGGAGGAGAGAGGAGAGGAGGAGGGGAGGAGAGAGGAGAGGAGGAGGAGAGAAGAGGAGAGGAGAGGAGGAGGAGGAGAGGAGGAGAGAGGCAGAGCTCAGCGTTAGTGACAGAAAATGTTTGAGTCACATTTTTGAACAAGTAAAAACAACTTTTCTAGAGACTTTTTGTCGTCTGAAACAGTTTGATGTTTTTGGACACAGACCAGTGGAGCTGAGACGATTATTATTATTATTATTATTATTATTATTATTATTATTGCAACAAACTGTGTCAGTCGTTTGTGCTGCAGAAAGTTCAGTTTGTGTGATTCTGGTTCTTCAGATATTCACAGTTTTATTTTGGTCGATGACGTCGTCCAGAACCTCAGAATGTGAAACAGCCTCAAAACAGAAGAAAATGATGTCAAACGTTTGTATTTGGTTTGTGCTGTTTTGTGCTGTGACAGTTTCATTTGTGTGAGTTTATTTCTAAAATTCTTCATTATTATTTCTGTGGTAATTACAGGACGTCATTTCTGCTCAGCTGACGGAGACAAACTCCACAAAACTAGAGAAGAGAAACGACCTGAGGCTGAGGAAAAGTCTGTCTCAGTCTTTAGTCATTTGCTTTTGATTCAGATTTTAACGGTAATAACACAAAACAGCACAAACCAAATACAAACGTTTGACATCATTTTCTTCTGTTTTGAGGCTGTTTCACATTCTGAGGTTCTGGACGACGTCATCGACCAAAATAAAACTGTGAATATCTGAAGAACCAGAATCACAAACTGAACTTCTTCACTCAGGTCTTTCACTTTGGACAAGGAATTTATTTTCCTTTTTTAAAAATCAAATTTTGTGCAATTTTCTTAATCTGCTGAGAGATAAATCGGCTTTAAATCGATTTCCAGTTCAAAACAAATCCAGGTCTGGTCTTAGTCACTAAAGCTGCATTGTGTAACTTTTCTGTTGGAGGGTCTGTCCAGCGCTTTTCTCCATGTTCCGCAGTGCGGCATTAAACCGTTCCGTCTTCATGGAGACCAAACCAGACCAGGTTCCAGGTCAGATCTGTTTTCCTCTGTATTTCTGAGCTCTAAAACCTCCTGTGACTGAATCAATGTAAAGTGGAGCTGTTTAAAGTCACACTGCGGAACATTCCAGACAGAACGGCAACGTCTCCATAGAAACGAGCAGGTGACGGAGCCGCAGCGGAAAAGTTCCACAGTGCAGCTTTAAAAGTGAAGGCAGAATGAGCTGTTAGAGTTTTGTCCAAACACAAACACGAACTAAACCAGAGCAGAAGAGTTTAACCCTGATGCCCTTCCAGACAAACCCCCTCAGACAGTGAGGCCACGTTTACACGAGGTCTTTAATCCTGAAGTAACGGGTCGGAATTAAAGAGTTCGGAATTCAAATCTGGATTGAGGTTTCCGTGGAAATCCAAAGAGGCCGAAGCACCGGGATTATTCTGAAGAAGAAGAAACGTTTCCCTCTGGGGCCCTTTCAGGAGCCACTGATAACACGCACGAGTCACAGCGATCGACCTGCAGATCATTTCTGTCTTTCTGAATATGTTGAGAATCAGTCGTGTTGAACGGTTCTGGACTTAATGATCTTCAAGTGGGAAAATTCTGACTCACAGAAATAAGTTTTTATCTTCGTTTTATCTGATAAATGTTCATTTAAGCTTAAAATAAGAAACTGTTCTGCACTGAAACACTCACCACAGTTTGAGAACCTGTCCGAAACAAGACTGAGTCCAAACACGGTCCAAGAGCGTAAAAAAACGCTCTACGAGACTACAAGAGTGTAAAGAAACGCTCTACGGGACTACAAGAACGTAAAGAAACGCTCTGCGGGACTACAAGAGCGTAAAGAAACGTTCTACGGGACTACAAGAACGTAAAGAAATGCTCTACAGGACTACAAGAGCGTAAAGAAACGCTCTGCGGGACTACAAGAGCGTAAAGAAATGCTCTACGGGACTACAAGAACGTAAAGAAATGCTCTACGGGACTACAAGAGCGTAAAGAAACGCTCTACGAGACTACAAGAACGTAAAGAAATGCTCTACGGCACTACAAGAACGTAAAGAAACGCTAAACGCTCTGCGGGACTACAAGAGCGTAAAGAAACGATCTACGGGACTACAAGAACGTAAAGAAATGCTCTACGGCACTACAAGAACGTAAAGAAACGCTCTGCGGGACTACAAGAGCGTAAAGAAACGCTCTACGGGACTACAAGAACGTAAAGAAATGCTCTACAGCACTACAAGAATGTAAAGAAACGCTAAACGCTCTACGAGACTACAAGAGTGTAAAGAAACGCTCTACGGGACTACAAGAACGTAAAGAAACGCTCTATGCTACACTACGATCTACCTTGGCGAACGACATATTGGGCACCTGTGGAAACTTTTCATGATCCAGGAAGAAATTAATTTGGCTTTAAAATCAGAATAAATTCCACTTACCTCAGAATTAAGTTTAATTCAAAAGAATCATTTTCATTAGAATTAAGTGTTTACATGGACTTTTTAAAGGGGAATGAAATTCTTTTCCTTCAGAATTAAAGCTCTCATGTGAACGTGGCGACTGTGGGGGAAAGTTGGCAGAATCGTGGTATTAAAGGTCTGAAATTCCACAGTTTAAATAAAAACATGTTTCCATAAAAGTTCCAGATTGAGGCTGCGTCTGAGGAGTGAGCGGCTGAAAGTGCAGGTTAGGGTTAAAATATTCATGACATTTTCAAAGACAAAGTCAGAAAAACAGATGGAGATGTTTGGTACTTACCAGAGCCTACGAGACAAGCCTACACCAAACGTTATCGTGGCTACCTCAGTCACTTATGTAAACTCAGCACCATAGACAGCTCTACAAAGCCCTGCTCCTCCTGCGCCTCCTGCGCCGCGGCCTCAGTACACCGCTGTGCCTGCGGGGGGCGCTCCGGGGGCAGGGCGGCCACTCCGTCCCGGTCGGTCCCCATCGGTCCCCATCGGTCCCCGTCGGTCCCCGTCGGTCCCCGTCGGTCCCGGTCGGTCCCCGTCGGTCCCGGTCGGTCCCGGTCGGTCCCGGTCGGTCCCCGTCGGTCCCCGTCGGTCCCGGTCGGTCCCGGTCGGTCCCGGTCGGTCCCGGTCAGTCCCCGTCAGTCCCGGTCGGTCCCCGTCCGTCCCACACGAGGAGACGCTCACGATGCCGTCGAATGTGGCCACTGAGCTGCACCACAAACAAAACTGCTCCGGTCCTGGTTTAGTCCCTCCTGGTCCAGTCAGGTCCCTAGTCCGGTCCCTGGTCCGGTCCCTGGTCCGGTCCCTGGTCCGGTCCCTGGTCCGGTCCCTGGTCCGGTCCCTGGTGCGGTCCCTGGTCCAGTCAGGTCCCTGGTCCAGTCAGGTCCCTGGTCCGGCCCGGCCGCCCGGAGCCCTCGCCGCCGCAGCACTTGGGCCGTGGGCAGCAGGGGGCGCTCTGCTTCACTGGAGCTACTGTGGCCAAAGTGCAGTAAAGTATCCACCTGTTGGTCGCCATGAAATACGACGTCTGCGCCAGGTCCTTACTCGCTGTGGAGAGAGACAGGGTCAGCACCATGGACAGCAGCACGGCAGGGGGGAAAGACAGGGGTCAGGGAGGGCATCTGACACACGGGAGGGCATCTGACACACAGGAGGGCATCTGACACACTAAACCAGGACTAAACCAGGACTAAACCAGGACTAAACCAGGACTAAACCAGGACTAAAGCAGGACTGAACCAGGACTGAACCAGGACTGAACCAGGACTGAACCAGGACTGAACCAGGACTGAACCAGGACATCTGACACACGGGGAGGGCATCTGACACACGGGAGGGGCAGAAGGGGCAGTACCTCTGACCAGCTGGGTGCATTTGACCACATCAGTGTGCGGATGGTCGATGGTGATCTCGAACCCTGCACAGAAACACAAACCTCCTGAGTTTAAGGCTTTAAGTCTGAAGATCCAAACATCCCTCAGAGTCGACTGGAGCCGAATTCACACAGGACCAGTGTCGCCTCTGGGGTTTGGAATAATGATCTGAATCCCGCACGAAGGCTCCAGGTCAAAAATTCCACCACAAATTCCAGGCGACATTTCTCCAAACACAGACGTGGGCCCGACCGATATGACGCCAGTAAAGAAAGTTCTGTAAGTAAACTCCCGCTGTTAGCCTTTAGCGGTAAATGCGTGTGCGCCGCGGTAATGAATGATCTGCTAAATGCGGATAATTCACACCTCTGTTCACAGCTCATTTCCATATCAGTGTGTGTCCAGTAACATATATACGGCCACTAGAGTCACTTTACAGTCGCTAACAGAAAACAGCCTGTTTATGTGTGCGAGCTACAGCAGCTAATCGCTAACCAATGAGAAAGAACCAAAACGAGCTTCAAACCGACACATTTCAACTCTCAGCCTCACACAGGCTCCTCTCAGATCAGCACTAAGAACTGTCCTTTAATCCAGACTCACACTGAGCGGCCGCAAAAACAACACAATCCCAGTGTTGTGCAGGTGGATCTGTGGCTGCGGCTGGAAACAAACGCACATGGTGATGCGTTTAGGGGCGGGACACAGACACATGACTCCTCAGATAAACCCTGATGCCCCGCCACAGATCAGGACATTTATCTGTAAACTGGATCAAATGGACAGAATACAGAGTCTGAGCTTTAGAACGAGGGAAAACACGAGGAAAATCAGCCCAGATCCAAAGGATTTTGGCCGATATGTTTCCAAGAGCCAAAATCGGCCGATAATATTGACCAACCGATATATCGGTCAGGCCCTAGTGAGAACACGAGTCCTGTGTGAATCTGCAGCTCAGCGTTTGTAATTCTGCACCAAAAACATGAGACCGTTTAAAAAAGATAAAATCGTCGTTTTAATATTTGAGTTCAGATTTAAAATTAAATTAGATCATTACATTTGTAAGGACTAAACCAGGACTAAACCAGGACTAAACCAGGACTAAACCAGGACTGAACCAGGACTGAACCAGGACTGAACCAGGACTGAACCAGGACTAAACCAGGACTAAACCAGGACTGAACCAGGACTAAACCAGGACTAAACCAGGACTAAACCAGGACTAAACCAGGACTGAACCAGGACTGAACCAGGACTGAACCAGGACTAAACCAGGACTAAACCAGGACTAAACCAGGACTGAACCAGGACTAAACCAGGACTAAACCAGGACTAAACCAGGACTGAACCAGGACTGAACCAGGACTGAACCAGGACTGAACCAGGACTAAACCAGGACTGAACCAGGACTGAACCAGGACTGAACCAGGACTGAACCAGGACTGAACCAGGACTGAACCAGGACTAAACCAGGACTAAACCAGGACTGAACCAGGACTGAACCAGGACTAAACCAGGACTAAACCAGGACTAAACCAGGACTGAACCAGGACTGAACCAGGACTGAACCAGGACTGAACCAGGACTAAACCAGGACTGAACCAGGACTGAACCAGGACTAAACCAGGACTGAACCAGGACTGAACCAGGACTGAACCAGGTGAGATTTACTCACCGAGCGTCTGTAGGACGATGGACTCCAGAAGAACCAGCTCCTGAGCCTGCTGCAGATACGCCTGAGGAGGAAACACAATCTTCTAATTGTGAAACTTTAAATCAGATTTGCCGCGTTCACCTGAGGCTTTAACTCTGAATAAACCGAGTTCCTCTTTAAAAAGTGAATGAAAACACTTCATAATGAAACTGATTAATCTTAGTCCTGAAGTCAGTGGGTTTATTCTGATTTTAAAGCCGAATGAGTTTCTTCCTGGATCCTGTAAACGTTTCTTCTTCTTGGTTCGAGTCTCTTCCGACTTTCCTCCACTGCTCTTTGGATTCTTTTCATTTTTGAAAATTTTATTCTCTTTTCTTTTTTTTTCTTCATATGCCTTTCATTTTGTCATTTAATTTTTTCCATTTTATTCTGTTCATTTTTTCCTTTTTTCCTTTCTTTTTCTTTCATAAAATTTTTTTATTTTTCAATTAAATCTTTTTCATTTGTCTTTCATTTTTTCAAATTTTTTCATTTAATTTAATTTTTCTGGCATTTTTTCATTTCCCTTTTGTTTTTTTCTTTCATTTTCTCCCCATTTTTTCATTTCTTTTGCCTGTTTTTTTTGTCTTCTTCCTCCTTCTCCCACACTCTTCCCTTCTCCTCCTCAGCTCACAGACGTGAAGCCTGAGGAGAGAATTCTCCAGCTGCTGCTTCATTATCATCAGAACCACTGCGGGAAAAGTTCTGATCGTGTTTGTGTCGGCGGCGAAACGACAAACGGAGATGACAGAAAAGAGCAGCTGAAGTGTGGGTTTTCTTCCCAAAGACGGAAATACGTTTGTGTCGCTGTCCGATCAGCACCTTCCCCACTACAGACGCTGAGAACTATTAAATAAAGACCATTTAACCTGTTTCCATGGAAACTCCAAGGAGAAGATTTGAAGGTTTGAATTTAAAAACATCATGTAAACGTGGCCGATATTTGATCTAAAACAACTTCATAAAAAAAACGAGAGCGCTGAAAATAAAAGAATAAAGATTCCTCAAACATGAATCACTCCAACTTAAATGGCTCAGAGAGAAGAAACTACGAGAACCTAGAGAAACATCTGAGGAGAACATGGAGAAAGATCTGAGGAGAACATGGAGACTGATCTGAGGAGAACAGAGGAGAACATGGAGAAAGATCTGAGGAGAACATGGAGATGGATCTGAGAAGAACAGAGGAGAACATGGAGAAACATCTAAGGAGAACGGAGGAGAACATGGAGAAAGATCTGAGGAGAACATGGAGACGGATCTGAGTAGAACATGGAGACGGATCTGAGGAGAACAGAGGAGAACATGGAGACGGATCTGAGGAGAACAGAGGAGAACATGGAGAAACATCTAAGGAGAACGGAGGAGAACATGGAGAAAGATCTGAGGAGAACATGGAGACGGATCTGAGGAGAACATGGAGACTGATCTGAGGAGAACAGAGGAGAACATGGAGACAGATCTGAGGAGAACAGAGGAGAACATGGAGACGGATCTGAGGAGAACAGAGGAGAACATGGAGAAAGATCTGAGGAGAACATGGAGAAAGATGTGAGGAGGACAGAGGAGGACAGTCTGGGGAGGTGCTCTGTGCTGAAGCTCCTGCAGGAGGTGCTCACGTTGCTCTTGGTGTCCAGCGGAGGTTCTGTGGGGTTCAGGCAGGCGTGCACCACTTTGATCACGTGCTCCAGTTTCCTCGGCTGCTCCTCGACTTTCGCCGCCAGGAACAGGACAGTCGGCGCCATCGTCTGGAAACACGACGGAAATTTAACTGAAACTTTAGCCGAAACTTTAGCCGAAACACTGAACGAAGGACGTGACGAGAACGGAAATGTGGAGATATCGAATCGTCAAAGGGCTCAGTGACAGAACCAGGACTGAACCAGGACTAAACCAGGACTGAACCAGGACTAAACCAGGACTAAACCAGGACTAAACCAGGACATCTCTGACGATTCGATATCTCCAGGTTTCCGATGTCGTTCTGTCCGTTCGGCAGGACTCACGTTGCGGTGGAACTTGGTGAAGGAATGATGCATGTAGAACCGGTGCATGTAGACGATGGCCGTGTTTATGGTGAGCTGAGAGCTGCAGGAGCCGGGTTAAAGAAACACCCTGAACCAGGACTGAACCAGGACTGAACCAGAACTAAACCAGGACTGAACCAGGACTGAACCAGGACTAAACCAGGACTAAACCAGGACTAAACCAGGACTAAACCAGGACTGAACCAGGTCTAAACATGGGCTAAACCAGGACTGAACCAGGACTGAACCAGGACTAAACCAGGACTAAACCAAGACTAAACCAGGACTAAACCAGGACTAAACCAGGACTAAACATGGGCTAAACCAGGACTGAACCAGGACTGAACCAGGACTGAACCAGGACTAAACCAGGACTAAACCAGGACTAAACCAAGACTAAACCAGGACTAAACCAGGACTAAACCAGGACTAAACCTGGGCTAAACCAGGACTGAACCAGGACTGAACGAGGACTAAACCAGGACTGAACCAGGACTAAACCAGGTCTAAACATGGGCTAAACCAGGACTAAACCAGGACTGAACCAGGACTAAACCAGGTCTAAACATGGGCTAAACCAGGACTGAACCAGGACTGAACCAGGACTGAACCAGGACTAAACCAGGACTAAACCAGGACTAAACCTGGGCTAAACCAAGACTAAACCAGGACTAAACCAGGACTAAACCAGGACTAAACCTGGGCTAAACCAGGACTGAACCAGGACTGAACGAGGACTAAACCAGAACTAAACCTGGGCTAAACCAGGACTAAACCTCCCTAGAGAAAAAGACTGTGTTCTGACTGTGAGCGGCGTCGCCTCTCCACAGATCTGACCTGTAACTCGGTCTGGCTCGGTCTCCGTGGAGATGGAAAGTTTAGAAACGCCACACTGCGGAACATTCTGGACGAAGCACTGGCATCTCCATGGAGACGAGCGCCACGCCTCCGTCCACGGTGCAGCTCTGAGATTCGGGACGTGGACGATTTTATTCTGTTTGTGTTTTTATCTGTTTGTGATTTGAACGTCTCAGAATCACTTTAGGAACAAACGGGGCCTCTCCTCCTCTCCTCTCCCCCAGGCCTCTCCTCCTCCTCTCCTCTCCCCCAGGCCTCTCCTCCTCCTCTCCTCTCCCCCAGGCCTCTCCTCCTCCTCTCCTCTCCTCCTCTCCTCTCCCCCAGGCCTCGCCTCCTCCTCTCCTCCTCTCCTCTCCCCCAGGCCTCTCCTCCTCCTCTCCTCTCCCCCAGGCCTCTCCTCCTCCTCTCCTCTCCCCCAGGCCTCTCCTCCTCTCCTCTCCTCTCCCCCAGGCCTCTCCTCCTCCTCTCCTCTCCCCCAGGCCTCTCCTCTCCCCCAGGCCTCTCCTCCTCCTCTCCTCTCCTACTCTCCTCTCCCCCGGGGTCTCTCCTCCTCTCCTCCGGGCCTCTCCTCCTCTCCCCCGGGGCCTTTCCTCCTCTTCCAGGTCCTCTCCTACTCTCCCCCGGGCCTCTCTGCTCTCTCCTCCCCGGTTCCCCCTTCACCCGGGCGGATACACGTTGAGCCTTTGCCCCATGTCCTGGATGAGGTTGGCGGCCTGTTGTCGGTAGGAAAGCTCCCGGTCGGGCTCCACTCCGCAGCGGCGCGACGGCGTGTGGGTCAGCTGCTCCCGGGAGAAGAACCAGCGCGGGGCGGGGGCTCGGGCCGGAGCCGGAGCCGGGGCTCGGGCCGAGGCCGGGGCTCGGGCCGGGGCCGGGGCTCGGGCCGGGGCCGGGGCTCCGCCGTGAGCTCCGCGGGCCGCCGCCATCTTGCGTCCTGCTTCCTCTTCCAGCTGCGTCACGGCGCATGCACACGAGTGACGTAGTGACGCAGAGTCTTGTAGCTTCAGTAAGTGAGCGCCCCCAACAGGCCGAGAGGAGAACTGCAGGAGTATGAGCGCCCCCAAGAGGCCGAGAGGAGAACTGCAGGAGTATGAGCGCCCCCAAGAGGCCGAGAGGAGAACTGCAGGAGTATGAGCGCCCCCAAGAGGCCGAGAGGAGAACTGCAGGAGTATGAGCGCCCCCAAGAGGCCGAGAGGAGAACTGCAGGAGTATGAGCGCCCCCAAGAGGCCGAGAGGAGAACTGCAGGAGCATGAGCGCCCCCAAGAGGCCGAGAGGAGAACTGCAGGAGTATGAGCGCCCCCAAGAGGACTTGTTTTGTCATTTGGATTCTTGCTGTTTGAGCCCTGGTCCCTGATTTGTGGAGCTTCAGCCCTCGGTCCCTCCCCCCCCTCACCTGCAGCCTCCTCCCCCTGTTAAAGGAGCCCCCCCCCCCTCACCTGCAGCCTCCTCCCCCTGTTAAAGGAGCCCCCCCTCACCTGCAGCCTCCTCCCCCTGTTAAAGGAGCCCCCCCTCACCTGCAGCCTCCTCCCCCTGTTAAAGGAGCCCCCCCTCACCTGCAGCCTCCTCCCCCTGTTAAAGGAGCCCCCCCCTCACCTGCAGCCTCCTCCCCCTGTTAAAGGAGCCCCCCCCCCCTCACCTGCAGCCTCCTCCCCCTGTTAAATGAGCCCCCCCTCACCTGCAGCCTCCTCCCCCTGTTAAAGGAGCACCCTCCCTCACCTGCAGCCTCCTCCCCCTGTTAAAGGAGCCCCCCTCACCTGCAGCCTCCTCCCCTGTTAAAGGAGCCCCCCTCACCTGCAGCCTCCTCCCCTGTTAAAGGAGCCCCCCTCACCTGCAGCCTCCTCCCCTGTTAAAGGAGCCCCCTCACCTGCAGCCTCCTCCCCTGTTAAAGGAGCCCCCCTCACCTGCAGCCTCCTCCCCTGTTAAAGGAGCACCCCCCTCACCTGCAGCCTCCTCCCCCTGTTAAAGGAGCCCCCCCTCACCTGCAGCCTCCTCCCCTGTTAAAGGAGCCCCCCTCACCTGCAGCCTCCTCCCCTGTTAAAGGAGCCCCCCTCACCTGCAGCCTCCTCCCCCTGTTAAAGGAGCCCCCCCCTCGCCTCTTCGCTGGTGCCTCTGGGTGTTTTCCGTCGTCTCCGTCAGTGGTTCTGGTTCTGTTCAGTGAGTTTGTTCTCAGATACTTTAGAATCTCCTGCATTTGTCTGGAAACATGTGGATCTGTGAGCGTCTCACCTCAGGACAATGAACTACACGAGTGGTTTTACAAACTAACTCAGCCCAGTTATTTATCTGAACACATTTACAAGAAACAGTGCAATCCAGGTCCCAATTTTTTTTTTTAGCATTTTTGATTCATTTCACTGAATATGTGTCATGGTTTGAGTGTGGTGGAGGAGCCCAAAGCAGAGACAGAGGCGCAGGTCGGTGTTAAACAGGTTTATCGCTGGGATTGCAGGATGTGGTGATGGGAAATGGCTGGAGACACAGACGGAGGGAAGACAGTGGGGGAGACTCACGACAGACTGGACGACATGAACAGGCAGGACGAGGATGGAGACAAGGGACTGACACAGAGCACAGGACGAGGACAGGACTGAATACTGGGGCTGATTGGACCATGAGCTGCAGCTGAAGCCCACTGAGCCCTGCCCCCGACAGGAGCCGACACACTGGAGGAGGGAACACACAACAAACACCAAACCCTGACAATACTTTTGCGAACACTTTGGCAGTGCTTTTTGGGATTAGATTCAGATTCAGAAAACTTTATTGATCCCAGAGGGTGATTCATTTGCAGCGTTCACAGAGCAGTTCTCACTTCTCACCTGCACAAACACAGTGTGTCAGACCATTACAGACACAAGTGGAACTCACAGAACAATATAAGAACAATACACATATGACACATAAGAACAATATACATATAACACATAAGAACAATACACATATGACACATAAGAACAATACGCATATGACATATAAGAACAATACACATATGACATATAAGAACAATACACATATGACATATAAGAACAATACACATAGGACACATAAGAACAATACACATATGACATATAAGAACAACACACATATGACACATAAGAACAATACACATATGACATATAAGAACAATACACATATGACATATAAGAACAATACACATAGGACACATAAGAACAATACACATATGACATATAAGAACAATACACATATGACATATAAGAACAATATACATATGACATATAAGAACAATACACATATGACACATAAGAACAATACACATATGACATATAAGAACAACACACATATGACACATAAGAACAATACACATATGACACATAAGAACAATACACATATGACATATAAGAACAATACACATATGACATATAAGAACAATACACATATGACATATAAGAACAATACACATATGACATATAAGAACAATACACATATGACACATAAGAACAATACACATATGACACATAAGAACAATACACATATGACATATAAGAACAATACACATATGACAGTGCAAAACCTCGAAAAACACGACCCTCACAATTTAGCAATTTAATAGATTAAGGCACAAAAGAATTGGAGAATCGGTTAGTCTTCGGTACCAGAGCATAAATTACAACTTCTCAAAAAAAATAAAAAATAAAAAATAATAATAATTAGTGCTGTCAAACGATTCATTTTTAAAATCAGATTAATCACACTTTAGAATTTTGATTAATCACGACGAATCAGTTAATTCTTCAAAAAAAGACCAAAATATTTGGACAAAAACCCAATTTATGATCAAAAAGTTATATTATTGACATTTTTCTATCGCTGTAGTTTTGTTGCTCTCGGTTTGTTGTTGGTGCAGTGTCGTCGTTTCTGCCGCTGAATCAAACCCGTGTTCTGCTTTAAGACGTGTTTTAAACTTGTGCTTCTGTGGAAAGTTCATCACTGTGACATCTGCAAACTGCCTCAGTTCATCTAAAGTCCATATGGACCTGATCACTGACCTGATCACTGACCTGATCACCTGCGCCGCCTTCAGGACCATCCGCACTTTAACAGAGGAGCGTTCAGAAGAAACTGTGGGATTAATCTGCGTTAAAATAAAAACATAAGTGTGATATTTTTTATGATTAATCGTTAATGCGTTAACAATAAAACATTTTATTTATGAGACGTCTTTCTGGACACTCAAAGTCGCCTCAACAACATAAACACATTAAGTACGATTAAAACACAAAAGCCACAGTTAAAGTGGGACAGTGTGTAATCGATTGATTGGGTTTATTTAGTTTATTTAGTGTTGTATTTTATTAGTATTTAGTAACACTGCAAAAAACAAAATCTCTAGTCAAGCTAAAATAACTTGGACTAAAAGTTTTACCGTGATTTGGGTAAATTTAATTTGACAAGTAATAAGAAAAACAACAACTTGTACTTAAAATAAGAAATAAAACCAAATAAAAAAACACTGGCAGATAATTTCACTTGTCAAGATGATTCTGCTCAAAAAAGTAAAATGTTCTTAATTTGTGCCATTTTAACTCACTTGTTTTATCCAGTGTTACTCGGAGTAAATGTTCCTTGTCAGTGTCGAACCCCATTTCTCTGCCTCTTTACTGTTGCAGGGTCAGATTGTTCAGGGACACTGGGACATTTCTTGCATAAAACTAAATCTTTGGGACAGGGGGACACGGGGTCAGGACTGGAACTGTCCCGGACTCTGTTAGTGTAAAAATCTTGCAGAGTCAGTCTTGAGTCGGTGGATGCAGCGCGCCCTTTGCTCCGGAGTCTTTTGGAGCATTTTGGGGCATTTTGGAGCAGTCCTGTTAAATCCTGCTCTGGCTTTAGTGCTTTTTGGCCTTTTGTCCGCGGAGGTGCGTGCAGACAGCCGTGCGCAGACGGAGCAGGCGGCTTTTGGGGGTGGGTTACCCCGGTGTGAGGGGAGGAAACGGGGGGTGGGGAACCGCCTTTGTCCTCGCCCCAGAAATCAGCGCCAAACCTCGGACACCCGCGTATAAAAGGGCTCGGTGCGGGCCCCGGGACACGCAACCTGGAAGAAGAAGAACAAACATCCGAGGAAGAGCCGCAGAACCCGGGACAGAACCGGAGGAGAACCCGAGGAACGAGAGAACCGAGAGCTGCATGAAGCGGAGAGCAGTGCGCGCTCCTCACGGTAAGAGCAGAACCAGAACATCTCCCGGCCGAACGGGATCTGCTCCGGGGGCCACCTCACACACTTTTTACGTCTTTTGGAAACATTTGCGTGAGTTTGCGTCGCTTTTCTTCGCGTTAAATTCCCAGTTGATCCGGACGGGAGCCACTTCAGCGCGGAACAATAGAAACAATCTGAGTGCTTTACGCGGAGCTTTACTGGATTTAAACCAGGACCCCGCGTCTTAAAAATGTAATATTCGGCTCCTTTTGTGGCCTTAATCTGATTTAAAAGTGTCTCCAAGACAAATGTTCCCGAGTCTGAGGAACAATGCCAAACAATACTATTGTTTTAGGAGCGCACAAACACCTCCCGCTCTGCTCTGCTGCACTTTAAGGAATTTTATACACATTTTACCCTCTAATCTGGTTTAAATTTTGTTTTAAAGTTCTATGTGTTCTTACGGTTTGTCTCTTAAGAACAGATTGGCTATTTTGTGCGATTTTTAAGTAATAATTGCAGATTTTTACGCCAGACTCTCCCAAATCCCTCTTGGAATTTGGGCTAAATCCGTGGAATTTTGTCAAACACGCTCATTTCCTGTCGCTCTCAAAGTTGTAATTTGGTCCTAAAACATTCGCCTTTTCGTCATTTTATTTCCTCCAGTCTCTACTTTGTGTTTTCGGTGGGTTTTGATCAGAAAAGTCGCAGTTTAAAGCGGATTGCGCTCGAGTTTTAACAATAACGGGGCGATGCTACGTCACCGCGCTCGCGTCATGCGTCGTCAGGCCGCCATCTTGGGACGGGCCGTAAACAAGTCCACGTGTGCGCGGAGGATTCAGGGAAAAGTTCAGATAAACGGGATCTGAGCGCACCAGAGTGTGCACCCAGAGTGTGCACCCAGAGTGTGCACCCAGAGTGTGCACCCAGAGTGTGCACCCAGAGTGTGCACCCAGAGTGTGCACCCAGAGTGTGCACCCAGAGTGTGCACCCAGAGTGTGCACCCAGAGTGTGCACCCAGAGTGTGCACCCAGAGTGTGCACCCAGAGTGTGCACCCAGAGTGTGCACCCAGAGTGTGCACCCAGAGTGTGCACCCAGAGTGTGCACCCAGAGTGTGCACCCAGAGTGTGCACCCAGAGTGTGCACTCCAGAGTGTGCACCCAGAGTGTGCACCCAGAGTGTGCACCCAGAGTGTGCACCCAGAGTGTGCACCCAGAGTGTGCACCCAGAGTGTGCACCCAGAGTGTGCACCCAGAGTGTGCACCCAGAGTGTGCACCCAGAGTGTGCACCCAGAGTGTGCACCCAGAGTGTGCACCCAGAGTGTGCACTGGACAACAGGGCCCTTGTTTGACCGTTTCCGGTGTCTGAAACAGTCCGTCGTGTCTAAGCTCAGAGCCGCATTCTTCTGGAGTGAACACAGTCCTGAGTCTGTGTTTATCACTTTTACACAGAAACTGTCCCAGGTGTCTCTGTTTGTGACCATTCTGACCCTGCAACAGGAAAAAGAGGCAGAAACACCTTTGTTTTGGTTACATTCATTTATTTTGCACATGTTTCCTCCTGGGACCTGAAGGGGAAGTGTTTTGTAATATTTAATTTTTGTGAATTTCTGTATCTTCGAGGTAAATGAACCCCTTGGCATTTAATTCATTTTATTTCTATTTATAATCTGTAACATGTCCCTTGTAATGGACAAGCTTCTACAGTTGCTGTTGTAAAATCTCATTCCAGTATAAAAGTGATCACAACATTGAGCGTTTCAAACGCCCCTGGAGCTTCCTGTTCTGTCATTTCACCAGAACTGGGACAATCCGGTTTGTGGTGGTTGGTCATAAAATTGTGAAACGAGCGCAGAATTAAATCGTTTTGCCCATTTATGACTTTACAGCGACACGTGAGTCACTACAGTCACAGTTTCTTTGTGTCAGAAAATGGGGACACGGGGACATTTCCTGTATAAAACGGGGACAAGTCTCTGGTTGTGGATAAACGGGGACGTCCGGACACTCGACTGTAATCGTAACGTCCAGTGTGCACAAAAATATTGCTGTCTTTTTTTTTTTTGTCTCTGCTTCAGGTTGAGTCTCTAAAGTCCCGGTGTTTCTAGTTCCTGACGGACAAACCTCGTTAAATGTGTTTAATTAACAGAACTCTGCATTTCCTGAAGCGTCGTTTACTCGGCCGTTTGGTCTCGACTTTTTTTATTTGCGTTGTCAAATCTCAGTTTCTGAACTCCTGAAGCTCAAGTCGTGCGGTTTGCAGAAGGTCGGGAAGAATCGGAGCAAAGCGGCGTCGACTCAAAGCTTCACTGTGTAACTTTTGTGGTGGAGGATCCGTCAGACGCTTGTCTCCATGGAGATGACGCCGGAAAAGAAGAAAATCTTTGTCAAGATGAAATGACCTGGATTAAGAAAGTTTGGCCATGATACGAGTAAAAGCATCGGCCAGTGCTTAAAATCTGAAGCTACAAGTGGCTACGCTGAAAAAAAGAAAATCACATCTTTTTTGCACTTGAAACAAACTCAAATGTTGCTGAATTAAGAGAAAAACATTTATTCCACTGGGAAATTATTTGACTTGTCAAAATGAATCTGCTCAAATAAAGTGAAATGTTCTTAATTTAAGTCATTTTAACTTAACTACATATTATTTTTCCTGTGAGCTTTGTCTGGAATGTTCCGCAGTTCGGCATTAAACTTTTCCATGGACAGTTACAGGTTGGATCAGAGGTTTTTCGAGCTGTAAAACCAACGCCTGTAACTGAATAAATGTAAAGTGGCTGTTTAATGCCACTGTGGAACATTCCAGTGAAATCTCCATAGAAATAAACAGGTGACGAACTTCCCCCGAACCAGAGAGTTCCTCAGATGTTTGAGGATCTGCACACAGGGCAGTGCTTCCTGTTAGCGCATGGAGCTGCAGGATTTCACACCTGAGCAACAAAGAAAAGCTCATTTACATTTCACACTCGGGGGTTTTTCCCTCGGAGCCGAGGGACCGGCAGCTCAGACGGGGACGGCCTTTTGTCCTGGACCCCAGAACCTCCTGGAGTATTTAACATTTATGACACGAGGCTTTAAAGTTCTTACGGCACAAACCTGACGGAGCTTTAAGTCCTGTTCTGCTGGAGTCTGTTTGTTTCCTTCATGTTTGACTCTTTATTATTCGTCTGTTTCATCTGCAAAGCTCCAAACGCTCTGCTCCACCCTGTGATGTCATCAAGTGGTCATTTAAGTGGTTTGGTTCAGTCGAGATCAGCGACTCAGGACAGAAATTTTACAATGAGTCCAGTGAAGGTGTGTTCAGACTTTATTAGTCTGCAACTGTATTTTGATCACTGTAATTTTTTAAATTTCCATTTTTTTCTTAAATTTTTAACTTCAATTCAGATAAAATCAGATTTTTATATTTTTATTATATTTGATATTTTTATATTTAATTTTATTATTTTTATATTACATTTAAAGGTCACAAAATGGACTTGTGTTGTGAACCGTGGGATCATTTTGAAAGTTTCCTCGTCAAAAATGATCCTTTTATTCGTCTGTCCACAGCTCCAAACGACCTGAGGCTGAGGAAAAGTTTTTGTGCAGGTTTGAGTTTGAGGCGACTTCAGCAGGTCCCGTTGGTCATAATTCTGAAGAATCTGAGTGTTTCTGATCTGTTGTGTGGATCCTTTTGTCTCGAACTCTTTTAGATTTATGTGTTTGGCTGAAGTCCCGTTCCCACTTCTATCCTGACTTCCTGTTTCTCTGCGGTCACTTCCTGTGGCCTTAATCCTGAGTCGGTCTTTGCTGAGTCGAGCTGAAACGACTGCACGCGTTTCCTTTAGGCCTATAAATATGTCGTGGGCTTTAAAAAGTCCCTTTTGACCCCAAGATTTCGATGAAGCGACAGGAAAAACGAGCCACAGTTTCCGTCTGAGGCGATTCAGGCTCCGGGTTTGTCACTTTTCCTTTAGAAACTCGAGTCGTCACCGGGGATAAGACGAGATCTCACGCCGCAAGTTCAGAAAGTTTAACAATTCTTCACACGAAAAACATTAAAAGAATTGAAATTGTGTTTTTCTCACTCCCGTGAAATAAATGGAAAAGTTCAAGATCTCGAAGACAAAATGGCCACGATTGTGAACTGAAGTCTCGTGAGGTTTTTCCGGTTTGACTTTTGGATTGGGTTAAAAAAAAAATTCTATTATACGTTTTTTATTTTCGAGAAGGTGTATTTCCAAAAAGCTGCTACAAAATCTGCAAAAAATATGAAAGTGAATCAGAAATCAGGAACTGGATTGCAGTTTTTTATATATAAATGTCAGAATCTCGTCTCGTTCTCGTAGTTCGTCTCGTTTTGCCGCTCGTTATGTTCACAAGAGTTTTACTAAAGTGGAAAGTTGGTTTGATTTTTGCTAAACTAAAGATTTCTGGGCCTTGCTGTGGATTTTAAAATCGAAATATTAGAAATCTGCAAAATCCATAGGTTTTCTACCCATTTTTTTTTGTACATTTACTCTTGTTGGAAATCGTGACTATAGTTTTGCACCACGTTGTTGCTCAGAAACATTATGGACTTCCCTAATTTCCGATCTCATTTGCTGCATTTGTTCAACACTTCTTTTATTAAGTGTTTCTCGTCACTTGTGCCGACCCCTTTGCACAGAGTTCTGTCAGTGTGGGACTCTTTAAAATGGAACTCCTGTAATTTTCAGCTTTTCTTCAAATAGTTTCTTCGCTTGTGTAAAACTTGGAGTGTCCAGACGTTTCCCCGGGACAGTCTCCCCCGTCCAGCAGATTTATCCAAAACCACTGATGTGTCCCAGTTTTGTCCAAGAACTGTTCCTTATTTTGGACCAGTCTGACCCCGTCAACAGGAAACGGAGACAAACGGTCATTTGTTTGGGTAAAATGCAGAAAAGCTGCTTAAAAACGACAAAGAAAATGTGACGATACTGACGCCTGTTCATCATGAGTCGTCTCTGCAGAACAGTTTCCCTTCATTACGGCTCGATTCACACTTATGACCAACCACCACAAACCGAGACAGTCCCAGTTTTATTTTGAAAATCTGGTCACCCTGGTAAAACTTTTATATTTTACTGCTATAACATCACCAGATTAAGTAGAAATTGGACTAACCAAACCTGCCACACTTCAGCCCAAACCTGTAATGTTTTTATCCAAATGTACCTCACTCTGACCTCTGACCTCTCTCCTCAGCCCGCCCTGACTTCGCCCCTCGCCGCCCTGACTCCGCCCCTCGCCGCCCTGACTCCGCCCCCTCGCCGCCCTGACTCCACCCCCTCGGCGCCCTGACTCCGCCCGCTCCGCACCATGAGCTGGAGCTTCCTGACGCGCCTCTTGGACGAGATCTCGAACCACTCGACGTTCGTGGGGAAGATCTGGCTGACGCTGCTGATCGTGTTCCGGATCGTTCTGACGGCCGTGGGCGGAGAGTCCATTTACTACGATGAGCAGAGCAAGTTCACCTGCAACACGCACCAGCCCGGGTGTGAGAACGTCTGCTACGACGCCTTCGCCCCGCTGTCCCACGTGCGCTTCTGGGCCTTTCAGGTAACGTCCAGGCCCCACACCCACGTCAGATAAACACGTCCTGTATTCTGACGCTTGAGTGAAATGTGTAGGATGTAAAATATGAAGATCAGTTTGAGTGTATTTTGGTGCAGCAATGGCTAAAAATCTGAAAGGGACTTCATCCGTTGCCTGTTCGGCTCAGAATTGGCTCTATTCAAACCAGGAAGACGTTTGGAAACCAGCGACGAAACTTCCTCTGAGCTTTGATCGCCATCGTATGTCCGACAAAATGTAGAAAAACTGAGGAAAAAGTCCCAGTTTTCTTCATCTCTGTGTCACTGCAGCGTTCGGTTTTCCTCATTTCCCCCCTGACGTCTGCATGTTCTCACACTGTACGAACCTGAGGGATTAATGGGTTCTCGTTGCCCCATGTGTACGACATGAAGCACGAGACGCGATTATCCCGAAAACAGTCGCATGAGGGAAAAATCGTCTCAAAGGGACAAAAATCGCACAGTGGATGCCCAACTTTAGAAAGTCCAAGCCTTTGCTTTCTTTGCTGATCCATTTTAACTGCCAGGTTTTTTTCTGACTTGTGTTTGAGAATATTGTAAAACTGTAAAGCTCCTGAGCTGAGGTATGTGAAAGGAGCTCCAGAGAAAACTCTTGAGGAAAGGTTCATTTCTGTCCTGTCATTTGGACGTTTTTAGCATCGACTCCTCCTCATATCTCGTTCAGTATCTGCTGAATCCCTCTTCCTGCTCTAGAAGGTCAAACGTGGCTGTTTTGGGTTCTGACTTGTGCTTCGTCTCTTCAGGTGATCATGATCACCACACCCACCATCATGTACCTGGGCTTCGCCATGCACAAGATCGCCCGCATGGACGACGACGACTACAAGCCCAAAGCGAGGAAGAGGATGCCGATGGTGAGCCGAGGAGCCAACCGCGACTACGAAGAGGCCGAGGACAACGGGGAGGAGGACCCCATGATCCTGGAGGAGATCGAGCCCGAGAAGGAGGTCAAGGAGAAGCCGAACAAGAAGGTAGAGTAGAGTTCTTGTTTAAAACGTATAAATCTAAATAAATGTGGCGGGTCGGGGGCGTCTGGTCGCTGTAGTCGTTGTTCACTGGCGTCTGTGTTTCAGCACGACGGGCGGCGCAGGATAAAGCGTGACGGGCTCATGCGGGTGTACGTGTGCCACCTGTTGGCGCGCGGCGTTTTCGAGTCGTCCTTCCTGTTCGGGCAGTATATCCTGTACGGCCTGGAGGTGGCGCCGTCGTACGTGTGCACGCGCTCGCCGTGCCCGCACACGGTGGACTGCTTCGTATCGCGCCCCACAGAAAAGACCATCTTCCTGCTCATCATGTACGCCGTGAGCGCCCTCTGCCTGCTCTTCACGCTGCTGGAGATCCTGCACCTCGGCTTCAGCGGCGTCCGCGACTGCCTGTGCTCGCCGCGCCCGCCACGCCACAGCGCCAGCCAGCGCCCGTCCCTCTGCCACCAGCCGTCTGCCCCGCCCGGGTACAACACCGCCATGAAGAAGGGCGGGGCCGGCAAGATGGCGTTCAGGTGAGTTACCTGTGATTTACCCGTGTTAGAGGCACTTCAGACCGAGCGCACACATGAGTACGACCCACACACACACGTATGTGTGACCCACACACACGCGTATGTGTGACCCACACACACGTATGTGTGACCCACACACACACACACGTATGTGTGACCCACACACACACACGCGTATGTGTGACCCACACACACGCGTATGTGTGACCCACACACACGCGTGTGTGTGACCCACACACACGCGTGTGTGTGACCCACACACATGCGTGTGTGTGACCCACACACACACGAGTGCGACCCACACACACACACGTATGTGTGACCCACACACACGAGTACGACCCACACACACACGTATGTGTGACCCACACACACGCGTGTGTGTGACCCACACACACACACACGTATGTGTGACCCACACACACATGTGCGACACACACAGGTTTGTAGCCCCCACAGTCGCTCCACTGCAGCTCCATAAACCTGAGTACTGAAGGTGACGTGATGATCCAAATGTTCCAGTCCCTCTTTAATAAACCTTTTCTCCGTCGGTCTGAAGTGTCCCACTGTAGCTCTGGAGCTTCGGTTCATGTTTTTCTGTGGTAAATGTCCAAATCTTCAACCAACAAGGTCCACAAAGGAGAAACATTCTTCATGAAGAATTTATCCACAACAATCATGGGGAGAAAGATGAAAGATTAAAGAAAACAACGGATGAACATGTTTGTATAACCACAGAACTTTGTAACGGTAAAAGACAGAAACGTCCTTTTCCCCTCTGAAAGTGCAGACATAGAGGTTTCCGTACATTTCTGCGGCTTTATCCTACGTCACACTCACGCTGTGTGATGACGGGAGCAAAACGAGTGTCCAATAGGAACTTTGTTTTCCCCAAACTCATGCGCTCCGTCCATTTTGATGGAGCCAAACTTTGCCAAAGAGTGAAGTGAGTCAAGATGGTCGACTCCTCTGACTGTGTGTGTTTATAACGAGGGAAAAAGTGGCTCTAAGTGGAGTTAATTCTCACACACATGGAAAATGACACATCTTGGTGTGTGTAATTGTGCATCTCTTTCTATTTTTATTTAAAGGTTTATTTCAGTCCAAATGAACAAATCCAAATGTAATTTCCACCCTGGAAATGCAGAAGTGCTGTGGCTCTGGCCGTGGTCCTGACAGGAGCTGTTTCCAGGACTGGACCAGGAAAGTCATGGAGCCACTGCACTTTTTTGTTTTTAGGGCAATAAGGAGATTTTTAATTTACTTACAGACTTGAGATTTTGCATTTTTGTAGCTCAGGCCCTAAATTAAGCATTTTTATGTCCAAAAAGTTGTTTCTTCATGTTTGCTGTGGGTTTTGTATAAAAGAGTGAATTTTATTTTCTGTTTTTTTTTTTTTCCATCTCTATTTCTTGTCCTGTAGCTTTTCTCACAGCCTCATGACACAACTACAGCAGCAGATTGTGAAATAACAGGTTGGACTGAACAAAAGGAGGTAGAACACTTCATTAGGGGTAAAAGGGGCAGTTTTAAAAGAAACATTAAGACAAAAATCCAGGCGAGGAGAAAAGTACTAAAACTGCCCTCAGGTCTTCAGATAAAATGTTCTGTGACCCTCTTGACCGGCTCCAGTGGCGTTTCTAATGGTGAGTGGTGTTTTTTCAGGGATAACCTGGTGGACTCGGGCCGTGAGTCTTTTGGGGACGAGTCTTCAGGTCGGGAGCTGGAGCGTCTGAGGCGGCACCTGAAGCTGGCGCAGCAGCACCTGGACCTGGCCTACGCCAACGAGGAGCCGAACCCCACACGCAGCAGCAGCCCCGAGTCCAACACCACCGCCGTGGAGCAGAACCGCCTCAACTACGCCCAGGAGAAGCAGACGGCCAACACCGACAAGAGTAAGAACTGAACACCGACGAGAGTGAGAACTGACCACCGACGCGAGTAAGAACTGACCGCCGACGCGAGTAAGAACTGACCGCCGACGAGAGTAAGAACTGACCGCCGACGCGAGTAAGAACTGACCACCGACGCGAGTGAGAACTGACCACCGACGCGAGTGAGAACTGACCACCGACGCGAGTAAGAACTGACCACCGACGAGAGTGAGAACTGACCACCGACGCGAGTGAGAACTGACCACAAACACTGAGCACTGTTCTAACCTCTGAAGTCGGCCCCATCAAACACAGACCTACACAAACTGTCCTTTTGTTTGTGATTCTGGTTCTTAAGATATTAGGTTTTATTTTGGGTTGTCGTCGTCCAGCCCCTCAGAATGTGAAACTGCCTCAAATCAAGAGTAAAGTATAGGAAAAGTTTGCATTTCTTTTGTGCTGTAACTGTTTCCATGTGTCTGAGCATTTCTAACGCTGACGGCAGCAAACTGCACAAAACTAGAGAAGAGAAACGACCTGAGGCTGAGGAAAAGTCTGTTTCAGTCTTTAGAAACTTTCTTGATTCATGTTCTTCACTGAATCAGCTGAGCGGAAATTACATAATTTCCTCAAAAATAATTTCAGAACTGTACTTGAGCAAATGTCAGTCACAAAAGTTTGTCTAATTTTCTGCCTGTTTTGAGGGGCTGGATGACGTCACCGGCTCAATAAAACCAGAAACAGAAATAGAGAAATGGCCATTGTGAACCATCACTTTCTACAGTCACTCCTATTAACCGACTCCTCTCCAAAATTCTCCTGTAACCGCTGGCCTCGATGAGCTTCATTTGGAGCTGAACTCTTCCTTCTGACTGAGGGAAACTACACCAAGAGAGAACTTTTAAAACTCGACTGTTCCACTGCAGAGAAACGGCCAAAAGTCCCGTTTGCGTCGCGTCTGACGACTCGGACTAAAGTGTAAAGTTAAAGTTCAGAGGAAAAAGCTCCCGGTGAATCATGTCCGGCTCCCGGTGAATCATGTCCGGCTCATGTCCGGCTCATGTCCGGCTCATGTCCGGCTCGCGGTGAATCATGTCCGGCTCGCGGTGAATCATGTCCGGCTCAGAGACGCTGCTGAGGGGAATTTGGTCTTGAAAGTTAAAGAAGTGCTGAAGACGACTGACCGGTTTAGACATTGAGGAAGTTTTCTAATTCTGAGACGAGATTTGAGAACAAATCCATGATTTTTAACGGCTCCTAAATGTAAATGGTTCTAGTTTCCCATTTTGGCCTCACAATTTTTTATAAGTCGACCCTTGTCCGTTCAGTCTAACTCTATAAACTTAAACCGTCTTGTGGCAGTTCCCAGCCCTATTCAAGGATTTTTACCCATTAAACCGGTTCTTTTCAGATCTTTCTAACAGTTTTATTATAGTTTTTCTCCTTGACTCTGAAGTTGTTAAAGGCGTCGCTGCTCTGACCCGTCTTAGACTTCAGGGGGCGCCACAGTTTCTTCTGTTTAAACTGCTGAGCCCGAGCGCCTTTTCTCTTTTTTTTTTTTGTAATTCAAGTTTTTATTGTGAATAGTGAGACTCCAAAATACAAAAAAAATATATAAAACAAAACGGTCCAAATGCAGCTGAGAAGCCTCCACGACTTTCCAAATTTCACTTATTTCAATGATTGGATTTATTTTAACCTGTTACAAATAATTTCAAGACTAAACCAAGTCTTTGTTTTCCCGATGTGTTTATCTCGACTGTGTTTTAGTAAAACCGTCAAACCTCAGAGCTTCAGTCCAAGATTTTACACAAATGTCCATGTTTTCGTTCAGCTGAGCCAATAATTTCTCTTATGAAACTATTTTTATCAAATTATCCGTCTCCCGAGTTCTTTTTCTAACTCCGCTCCTCTATCCACAGGTCTGCATGCGTAGCCCCGCCGCCACCTGTCCCCGCCCCCCCACCCCCTGCCCCTCCCCTTTAAGACTTCGGGCTCAGACGGAGTTCCCCTCGTCGGCCTGAAGGACCCACAGGACCCACAGGGCGGCGGTTTGCAGCAGGCATCTCTCAGGGCAGCTAAAACCTCTCAGACTGTTAAAGGCGTCGGAGGACCGGAGGAGGAGGACTTTATTTTTACTTTTTGGTTTTGATTTTAAACTGTAGATTTAAGCGGAGGTACTGGAGCGGTTCTGTCCACACTGAAGGCGCACGTGCCGTTCGGACATGTCCTGATCTCGTTTCACGCCGTCCACACGAGAGCCTTTTACGGTTCCTCTAGTGTTTACATTTGGGATGTTTTATCAGGATTGGGCTTAAAGCTGCACTGCGTGACATTTCTAGTGGAGGGTCTGTCACCTGATGTCGCCATGGAGATGTTACCGCTCTGTCTAGAATGTTCCAGAGTGTGGATTAAACCTGTGGAGGCGCCGCTGTCCACAGAAGGAATTCAGTTAAAGCCGCACTGTGGGAAAAACTCCAATCGAAGCCATAACTTCTCCATGGAGACGAGCGAGTAGCAGAATCTCCACCAGAAAAGTTGCGCAGTGCAGCTTTAAGTGATGCATTTTTCCACATTTGTTGAGTCTCGGGCGCGTTGTCCTGTAGAAACCGGATCTTGACACACGTGAGAAGAGTTTATGTGACTCGGTGAAGCTTGTGCGACTGAAGCCTCATTTCTGTGACTGAAAAGAGTAAAAACCGCTCAGAGTTCGATGAAAAAGCGTCCGATGGCGGCGCGTGTTCCGCCTTCGGTGCGGACGCCGCGTTCGGGAGTTTAAACTGTAGAATGAAGCCGTTTGTGCAACAGAAACCTGGACGAAGCTTGAAAAACTGTGACTGAAAAGAAACGCTTTAATTTAGTTTCATCTCATTTTGTACGACTTTTTTTACTTTTGTACTTTGATACTTTTGTACTTTTTTATACCGTGAGTTTTTCTACGTGTTTTTAATAAACTTTTAGCAAATGTTAAAACTCGAGTCTCGTTTGTTTGTTTCCGACGCTCGTGAATTAAACCTGTTTTATTTTTACACAGACGGAGCTTTAAGTCTGTTTCCTCCTCAAACACCGGCACACGTTTGTTTCATTCACATCTTTGAGTTTTTTTTTTAAATTCTTCTGTCTACGTCTCCAAAGCTCAGTGCTCTTAAAATTCCACCTTGTGATGTCATGAATTGGCAGTTTCCAAGTGAACGGCTCCTTTTCTAATCCACTAAATGTATTTCTGCAGCACATTTTATAAACAGTTTCCAAAGTGCTGAACAATAAAAGAGTAAAACATTAAAACAAATCTTAAAGTGTGTAAAGCTAAAAATAATTTGAAAATGAACAGAATAAATAAAAATGTAAAATTAAGACCGAGGACCCCACAACTCACGTGGTTCACTGCAAAAACAAACAACTGTATCCAGGTTAAGATGACCTGAATTCAGAGTTTTATCATAATTTGGATAAATTTCACTTTACAAGTAAAATTATCTGCAGAGGAATTAGACTTTTGGTACTTAAAATATGAAAATCCTGCTCCACTTAAAATCTAACGTTGCTTGAATTAAGAACAAGAGCTCCGCCAGCGGCAAAATACACCCGTACTGTGAATTATTATAGACATCTTTGACCCATGGGGTGTCCAGCCATGAAGTCTGACATTCACAGGTGAGACGGTTGTGGAGTTAGAGCGTGGACAAGGTAATGTGTAGTTGTCTTGTATTCTCTCTCTCCCGTTGCCTAGCAACCGCTGCAGCTGGAACAGTGTGTCACCTTTGAACTTTAAACTTCCTCTTCATGAAGACAAAGCTTCAAAGACTTCAAAGCTTTGAAGTGTCCACAGACGGACAGACGGACGGACAGACGGACGGACAGCGCCAGACCATAATACGTCCCGTCTTGAAACGGGCGATAAACATTGTAAATCATTAATATACAGCAGCCACATAATGTTTACATTTTTTAAACTATGTAATAAACAGTTGTATTAATATAAGTTTTTTCTTCTTCCCACTGCTTTTTGAGAAATGTGCTTTTCTGTTGTTTACAGTGTAAAGGATTATTGTTTCCCTCTTGGCACAAACTCAAAATAAGTATTTACTCAAAATAAGTATTTTGCTCCTCCAGCGGCAAAATACGCCCGTGCTTTGAATTAATTGTTGGTGCAGTTTGGAAGTTTGACATTCCTACGTGAGACGGTTGTCGAGTTAGAGCGCGGACAAGAAATTGTCCACAGACAGACGGACAGACGGACAGACGGACAGACGGACGGACGGATAATCAATAGGGAAATGTGGCTCTTGCAGTAGGAGTATGAGTATGACATCATCACATTCTAGAATCGGAATTTGCCTCTTCATGAAGACAAAGCTTCAAAGACTTCAAAGCTATGAAGTGTCCACAGACGGACGGACGGACGGACAGACAGACGGACGGACGGACAGACGGACGGACAGCGCCATAACATAATACGTCCCGTATTGAAACGGGCGTATAAAAACTCTTATATCACTGGTAGATCATTTTACTTGTCAATTTGAATCTGCTCAAAATGTTTTTAATTTAAGGTCTTTTAATTTACCAGGATGTTTTTCCAGCGTGTTAAAAGTGGGTCTTAAAGCCTCCACTAGGGGGCGGCGTTGGGCCGTGGGGGCAGAGTTTGGTCCGGTCCTCCTGAGTTAAGGCCTCGGATCTCGGAGCCTTTAGTTCAGTGGAGACGGTTCCGGGGCTGAAAGGATCCGAATGTGACGTGTTTGGAGCACTTCCTGCGTCACCACATGACGAAAATGGTTTTATCGTTTTTGTGACCGACTTGTTCTGTGTAAATGTGGATTGTGTAAAGGCTCAGCAGACTCCCTCAGGACGCTCTGCCTGTCCTCAGCTGAAGGTGAGTAACAAACGTGGCTTGTGTGGGTTGTGTGGGTTGTGTTTGTGTGGGTTGTGTTTGTGTGGGTTGTGTTTGTGTGGGTTGTGTGTGTGTGGGTTGTGTTTGTGTGGGTTGTGTGTGTGTGGGTTGTGTGTGTGTGGGTTGTGTTTGTGTGGATCTGACTCCGTGGATCCTCCTGGTTTAATAAAGCAGAAATATTCTTCTTTTCTGACACTTTAAACATGATTTAAATGATGTTTTCTCACATTGGCGGAGTCTGGGCCTGTGGATCTCACGGTTACTATGGAAACCGTGACGCTGCGCCCCGCCTCAAGGGGGCGTCGTTTCTATGGAGACGAGCTGGCGCTACGTGATGACGTACGGCGCAGTCCTACGCATGCGCAGTGCACTTGGCAACCATGGCGGATTGACATAGTAACGCTCCGCTCCTCCACAGACCTGCGCTCCTCTCGCCGCGCTTCTCTGCTCCTCACGCCGGGTTTTAGAGCCTCTGTCCCCGCCGCCCGGAGCCTCCGCCCCGGCCTCTGCGCCATGGACCCCGCGGTGCTGCGGCGGACCCAGGAAAGCCTCGGGAAGGTGATCAAGAAACCGCAGCTCAGCGAGAAATACCTGAGCAAACCGCCATTTCGGTTCCTCCACGACATCTTCACCGAGGTAAACACCTACAGACACCTACAGACACCTACAGACACCTACAGACACCTACAGACACCTACAAACATCTACAAACACCTACAGACACCTACAGACACCTACAGACATCTACAGACATCTACAGACACCTACAGACACCTACAAACATCTACAAACATCTACAAACACCTACAGACATCTACAGACACCTACAGACACCTGCAAACATCTACAGACATCTACAGACACCTACAGACATGTACAGACACCTACAGACACCTACAGACATCTCCAGACACCTACAAACATGTACAGACACCTACAGACATCTGCAGACATCTACAAACACCTACAAACACCTACAGACACCTACAAACACCTACAGACACCTACAGACATTTACAGACACCTACAAACACCTACAGACACCTACAGACATCTACAGACACCTGCAAACATCTACAGACATCTACAGACACCTACAAACATGTACAGACACCTACAGACACCTACAGACATCTACAGACACCTACAAACATGTACAGACACCTACAGACATCTGCAGACATCTACAAACACCTACAAACACCTACAGACACCTACAGACACCTACAGACACCTACAGACATCTACAGACACCTACAGACACCTACAGACACCTACAGACACCTACAGACACCTACAGACACCTACAGACACCTGCAAACATCTACAGACATCTACAGACACCTACAAACATGTACAGACACCTACAGACACCTACAGACATCTACAGACACCTACAAACATGTACAGACACCTACAGACATCTGCAGACATCTACAAACACCTACAAACACCTACAGACACCTACAGACATCTACAAACACCTACAGACACCTACAGACACCTACAGACATCTACAGACATCTACAGACACCTACAAACATCTACAAACACCTACAAACACCTACAGACACCTGCAAACATCTACAGACATCTACAGACACCTACAAACATGTACAGACACCTACAGACACCTACAGACATCTACAGACACCTACAAACATGTACAGACACCTACAGACACCTGCAGACATCTACAAACACCTACAAACACCTACAGACACCTACAAACACCTACAGACACCTACAGACATCTACAGACACCTACAAACATCTACAGACATCTACAGACACCTACAGACACCTACAAACATCTACAGACACCTACAGGCACCTACAAACATCTACAGACGCCTACAGACATCTGCAGACACCTACAAACACCTACAGACACCTACAAACACCTACAGACACCTACAAACACCTACAGACACGTACAAACACCTACAGACACCTACAGACATCTACAAACACCTACAGACACCTACAAACACCTACAGACACGTACAAACACCTACAGACACCTACAGACATCTACAGACACCTACAAACATCTACAGACATCTACAGACATCTACAGACACCTACAAACATCTACAGACACCTACAAACATCTACAGACATCTACAGACACCTACAGACACCTACAGACACCTACAAACACCTACAAACAACTACAAACACCTACAAACATCTACAGACATCTACAGACACCTACAGACATCTACAGACACCTACAAACATCTACAGACATCTACAGACACATACAGACATCTACAGACATCTACAGACGCCTACAAACACCTACAGACACCTACAAACATCTACAGACACCTACAAACATCTACCGACGCCTACAAACATCTGCAGACATCTACAAACATCTACAAACATCTACAGACATCTACAGACATCTACAGACACCTACAAACATCTACAGACATCTACAAAAACATTTCACTTTCAAATAGTTAAAATAACTCTTTTTGTGTTAAAAATAGCTCCTTCTGCAGAACGTGTCTGTGTCAGTCGCTCTATGACCCAAAGGTTTTGTCCGGACGTTTAGGCCTGATGCAGTTTGACGGTTCTAACTTCAGCGATGTCCAAATTCGAATCGAGATGGACGCTCCTAATATTCCTCTTTTTTTTTTTTTCAACTTTGTTTGTTGAACATTTGAACTTTGACAGACAGACAGACAGAGTGCATTAGTGTATTAAATAATCTTGTTCCAAGTGTAACAGTGATACACGTCTGAAACCCCCTCACCCACTGGCCAAGAAAAACAAACAAACAAAAAAAGGGGATAGGTGAAAATAATGAGGTAAGTAAAGTTAAAAGTAGTAGTAGATAAATTATATTTTTTTAAAAACCGCATTTCTCACCTTCCTCGGTGGTTGGTCTCTCACCCTCATCAGCTCGGGTTCTACCAGAGGCCTGGGAGCTTGAGAGTTCTTCAGTATCTTTGCTGTTCCAGTACTGCACTTTTCTGGACTCAGATGTCTGTTGTCCTTCCTGGGATCTGCTGCAACCACTCATCCAGTTTGGGGGTCACGGCCCCGAGTGCTCCGATCACCACAGGCACCACCGATGCTTTCACCTTCAGGCCTCTCCAGCTCTTCCTTGAGCCCCTGGTATTTCTCTAGTTTCTCGTGTTCCTTTTTCCTGACATTGCCATCGCTCGGTATTGCAATGTCCACCACCACGGCTTTGTTCTCTCGCTTATCCAGAACCACGATGTCTGGTTGGTTCATCACTGTTCTGTCAGTCTGTATTTGGAAGTCCCACAGGATCTTGGCTCATTCTCCACAACCTTTGGAGGTGTTTCCCACCTTGATCCTGGGGTTTCCAGCCCGTCCTCTGCACAGATGTTTCTGTACACTGTGCCGCTACTTGGTTATGTCGCTCCATGTTTCCCTGCAGCATCTTACACCCTGCAGTTATGTGCTGGACTGTCTCAGGCACTTCTTTGCACAACCTACACCTTGGGTCTTGTCTGGTGTGGTAGATCTGGGCCTCTATTGCTCGGGTGCTCAAGGCTCCTGTGCTCCAGGATGAGCCTCTGTGTGTCCTTCAGACCAGCCCTCTCCAGCCATTGGGAGGATTTCTTGATATCAGCCACTTCAGTTATGTTCCTGTGGTTCGCCCCATGTAGGGGTTTGTCCTGCCATGATGGTCCCTCCAGCACCTCTTCCTCTGCCCCACTGTCTGAGACATTCTCTGAGCGTCGTCAGTCTGGGCCTTGTCACTGATGTACTTGTGGAGCTTGGATGTTTCATCCTGGACAGTGGTTCCCACACTCACTAGTCCTCGGCCTCCTTCCTTCCGGCTCGTGTACAGTCTCAGGGTGCTGGACTTGGGATGAACCCTCCTGCAGGTCAGGAGCTTTCGTGTCTTAACATCTGTGGTCCTTTGGCCAACTTATGATTCCTGCTGGGTATCTGATCACTGGCAGGGCGTAGCTGTTTATTGCCTGTGCCTTGTTCTTCCGTTGAGCTTCTTAGGACCTGCCGTACTCTTTGCAGGTATTTGGCTGTCGCCGCTTTCCTTGTTGCCTCATCAAGGAGCCATTTGCCTGTGGGATACCAAGGTACTTGTAGCTGTCCTCAATGTCTGTTATTGTTCCCTCTGGGAGTGAGACCCCCTCTGTGTGGACTACCTTCCCTCTCTTTGTCACCATCCTACTACATTTCTCGAGCCCGAATGACATTCCAGTGTCTGTGCTGTAGATCCTGGTGGTGTGGATCAGTGAGTCGATGTCTCGCTCGCTCTTAGCGTACAGCTTGATGTCATCCATGTAGAGGAGGTGGCTGATGGTGGCCCCGTTTCTGAGTCAGTATCCATAGCCAGTGCAGTCGATTATTTGGCTGAGGGGGTTCAGACCTATGCAGAACAGCAGTGGGGACAGTGCGTCTCCTTGGTATATGCCACATTTGATGGTCACTTGTGTCTTGCCATTGGCTTTAAGGGTAGTTTTCCACAACCGCATCGAGTTTGCAATGAAGCCCTTAGAGTCCTGTTGATATTGTACAGCTCCAGTCACTCAGTGATCCATGTGTGTGGCATTGAGTCAGAGGCTTCAATCCAGGCAGTGCAGGTTGGTCTGACGGGTTCTGCAGTTACGAGCGACTGTTCGGTCAACCAGGAGTTGGTGTTTGGCTCCCCTGATGTTTTTGCCGATGTCTTTCTGTGCTGCACTCATGTATTGATCCATCCATATTGATCATCCCACTTATCTTAGCCGCGATGATGCCTGACATGAGCTTCCATGTTGTGGAGAGACAGGTTATTGGCCGATAGTTGGATGGGACTGTACCCTTTGAGGATCCTTCAGGATCAGGATCGTACACCTTGGGTTAGCCATTCAGGGTGAGTCCCATCCCTTAGCAGCTGGTTCATTTGTGCTTCATTTGAGCAGTGAGCTTCTCTAGCCAGTCTGCGTGGATCATGTCAGGGCCTGGTGCTGTCCAACTTTTCATGCCTGAGACTCTTTCCTGGATGTCTGGATTCTGTTCAGGGAGGTTGCTGTGGTCTGCTCTCAGAGCCTCCAGCCACTGTGCATCAGTGTTATGTGATGCTTCCCTTTCCCATATGTCTTTCCAGTACCTCTCAGTCTCCAGCCTTGGTGGCTCTGCTCTGCTGTTATTACCCTGCCATTGAGCTACACTTTCGCAGGTTGTGTTGCGAACAGGCGGTTTATTCGTCTGGCTTCATTCTCTCTCGTGTTCCTCTTTAGGCGGCTGGCCAAGGCTTGGAGCCTTTGTTTGGCAGTTTCGAGTGCTTCAGGTAGGGCATCTGGCTGTACCTCTTGGGTACACGCTTTTTCATCGCACCTTTCTGGGCCTCTGGGCTCACTTCCTTGATTTATTTATTTATATATTATATATATATATATATATATATATGTATATGTGTGTAAATGAGAAATATTATTACTAATCTCACCTCTAATAATAGACAGTAGCAACAACAAGAAAGAAAGAAAAAAAAGAGAGAGAGCGAAGGGGAGAAGAAAAGCAAAGGGGCAAAGGGTTTTCCCTGTATATTAGTGATCCTGAGGAAGGGTCAAGGACTCAGTGTCACACAAAAGGTCCCAGATCATTTAACAGCCTTTGAGTGAACACCTCAGTCTTTCAAGTTTAAGATTCAGACCTTGACGAGCCCAGAGGACGTGTGAGGAGGAAGTTTACCGTTCAGATCAGCCTTCGTGCCAGTAAAGTGGGAAATGCCATGAGCTCCGTCTAATATTCTGTCCCGACTTTTGAACAAACCCAAAATACTGTGGCTAAAAATCATCTTCACAAAAACCTTTTCAGTGACTCGGTGTCAGACTCCTGAGCAGGACCATGGAAACGCTCTTCACGTCACTGCAGCACGTTTTCTTTTCACATGATTTTCAACCGTTTTTGTGTTTTGTGCTGATGTGTCCTTTGTGTCTCCATAGTAACCGCTGAACTTTCCGCCATAGACGCACATGTAGCACCCCCCAGCATCGCTCACACTTTTGTCATGAATGTTTCCGGTGTTTTTCAGGTGATCAGAGCCACTGGGTTCATGAAGGGACTTTACTCTGAGAGCGAAATGAACTCTGAGAACTTCAAGGTCTGAACCAGGACTAAACCAGGACTGAACCAGGACTAAACCAGGACTGAACCAGGACTGAACCAGGACTGAACCAGGACTGAACGAGTACTAAACCAGGACTGAACCAGGACTGAACCAGGACTGAACCAGGACTGAACCAGGACTGAACCAGGACTAAACCAGGACTGAACCAGGACTGAACCAGGACTAAACCTGGACTGAACCAGGACTAAACCAGCACTAAACCAGGACTGAACCAGGACTGAACCAGGACTGAACCAGGACTAAACCAGGACTGAACCAGGACTGAACCAGGACTGAACCAGGACTGAACCAGGACTGAACCAGGTCTAAACGTCATGTGTGGTCCAGGAGCGGGACTCTAAGATGGCGTTCCTGCAGAAGGCCGTAGACGTGGTGGTCCTGGTGACAGGTGAGGCCCTGTCAGTGAAACCTGCCAGAATCGTGGCCGGAATCGAGCCGGAGAAAACCAACGAGCTCCTGCAGGCCATCGCCCGCTGCTGCCTCAGCAAGGTACGGAACCGGGTCTGAACCGGGACTGAACTGGGACTGAACCGGATTTGAACCGGGACTGAACCGGGTCTGAACCGGGTCTGAACTGGGACGGAACCGGGTCTGAACCGGGTCTGAACCGGGACTGAACCGGGTCTGAACCGGGACTGAACCGGGTCTGAACCGGGTCTGAACCGGGACTGAACCGGGACTGAACCGGGTCTGAACCGGGACTGAACCGGGTCTGAACCGGGACTGAACCGGGTCTGAACCTTAAAAGTCTGACCGTCCTGTGTTGGGCAGTGCTCCAGTGAAGACGCCGTGAGGAGAGTCCTGTCCGGAGACAAACCCGGAGACAAACCCGGAGACAAACCCGGAGACAAACCCGGAGACAAACCCGGAGACAAACCCGGAAGCAGCTCCAGACCCCAGGACCGAGGAGAGGCCTCCAAAGCAGAGGTTTGAGTCATCTAGAGATCTCTCTTCAGACCCTCTGTACGAGGGAATCCACTGCTTTGTGCAAACTTAGACTTTTGAAAACAATAAAAGGAACATGGAGATCTAAATATGTGAAATGTTAACAAGTAATACCCCACAGACGTATAATACTCCCTACAGACGTATAATACTCCCTACAAACGTATAATGCTCCCCACAGACGTATAATACTCCCTACAGACGTATAATACTCCCTACAAACGTATAATGCTCCCCACAGACGTATAATGCTCCCCACAGACGTATAATACTCCCCACAGACGTATAATGCTCCCCACAGACGTATAATACTCCCCACAGACGTATAATACTCCCCACAGACGTATAATGCTCCCCACAGACGTATAATACTCCCCACAGACGTATAATACTCCCCACAGACGTATAATACTCCCCACAGACGTATAATGCTCCCCACAGACGTATAATGCTCCCCACAGACGTATAATGCTCCCCACAGACGTATAATGCTCCCCACAGACGTATAATACTCCCTACAGACGTATAATGCTCCCCACAGACGTATAATGCTCCCTACAGACGTATAATACTCCCTACAAACGTATAATGCTCCCCACAGACGTATAATACTCCCCACAGACGTATAATACTCCCCACAGACGTATAATACTCCCCACAGACGTATAATGCTCCCCACAGACGTATAATGCTCCCCACAGACGTATAATGCTCCCCACAGACGTATAATACTCCCCACAGACGTATAATACTCCCCACAGACGTATAATACTCCCCACAGACGTATAATACTCCCTACAAACGTATAATGCTCCCCACAGACGTATAATGCTCCCCACAGACGTATAATACTCCCCACAGACGTATAATGCTCCCCACAGACGTATAATGCTCCCCACAGACGTATAATACTCCCCACAGAAGTGTAATACTCCCTACAGACGTATAATACTCCCCACAGACGTATAATGCTCCCCACAGACGTATAATGCTCCCCACAGACGTATAATGCTCCCCACAAATGTATAATGCTCCCCACAGACGTATAATACTCCCCACAGAAGTGTAATACTCCCTACAGACGTATAATACTCCCCACAGACGTATAATACTCCCCACAGAAGTGTAATACTCCCTACAGACGTATATTACTCCCCACAGATGTATAATACTCCCTACAGACGTATAATACTCCCTACAGACGTATAATAACCCCTACAGACGTATAATACTCCCTACAGATGTATAATACTCCCTACAGACGTATAATACTCCCCATAGACGTATAATACTCCCTACAGACGTATAATACTCCCTACAGATGTATAATACTCCCCACAGATGTATAATACTCCCCACAGACGTATAATACTCCCTACAGATGTATAATACTCCCTACAGATGTATAATACTCCCTACAGACGTATAATACTCCCTACAGATGTATAATACTCCCCACAGTTGTATAATACTCCCCACAGACGTATAATACTCCCTACAGACGTATAATACTCCCTACAGATGTATAATACTCCCCACAGATGTATAATACTCCCCACAGACGTATAATACTCCCTACAGATGTATAATACTCCCTACAGATGTATAATACTCCCTACAGACGTATAATACTCCCTACAGACGTATAATACTCCCTACAGACGTATAATACTCCCTACAGACGTATAATACTCCCTACAGACGTATAATACTCCCTACAGATGTATAATACTCCCTACAGACGTATAATACTCCCTACAGATGTATAATACTCCCTACAGATGTATAATACTCCCTACAGACGTATAATACTCCCCACAGACGTATAATACTCCCCACAGACGTATAATACTCCCTACAGACGTATAATACTCCCTACAGACGTATAATACTCCCTACAGACGTATAATACTCCCCACAGACGTATAATACTCCCCACAGATGTATAATACTCCCCACAGATGTATAATACTCCCTACAGACGTATAATACTCCCTACAGACGTATAATACTCCCTACAGACGTATAATACTCCCTACAGATGTATAATACTCCCTACAGATGTATAATACTCCCCACAGACGTATAATACTCCCTACAGACGTATAATACTCCCTACAGATGTATAATACTCCCCACAGATGTATAATACTCCCCACAGACGTATAATACTCCCTACAGATGTATAATACTCCCTACAGATGTATAATACTCCCTACAGACGTATAATACTCCCTACAGACGTATAATACTCCCTACAGAAGTATAATACTCCCTACAGACGTATAATACTCCCTACAGAAATATAATACTCCCTACAGACATATAATACTCCCTACAGATGTATAATACTCCCTACAGAAGTGTAATATTCCCTACAGACGTATAATACTCCCCACAGACGTATAATACTCCCTACAGACGTATAATACTCCCTACAGACGTATAATACTCCCTACAGACGTATAATACTCCCTACAGACGTATAATACTCCCTACAGAAGTGTAATGCCTTATTTTCTGGACTATAAATCGCTCTGGATTATTAACTCGCACCAGCCAAAAAATGCAGCATGAAGAAGAAAAAACATTTAGTCAGATTTTTGGGGGAATTCTATTTGATCAAATCAGAGCTCAAGAGCCGACGTTTCATCCTGAAAGAGAAGTTATAATAACGACCGAACAGCAGAACAGGCTGAACATGTGTCTGGTTTGTTCACGTCACATACGAACAGTTATTCACAAAACTAGAGCAGAAACCTTTCCATTTGGTCACTGAAGTTCATACTTTGACAATCCAGAGACTCCAAGAAAGTTGCACGGTGCCTCCTCCTGGTGAAGCTGTGTTCTCCGTCCATCCTCCACTGCTCCACAGGTGCCTCAGGACAGCCTGGATGCTCCAGTGCTGCGAGATGTGAAGAGGCTGGAGAACTTTGGTTAAACCTCCCAGGATGGAGCTGAAAAAATCTTTAAATGCGGTGTGATGTGTGCTCGATTGTCCATCAGGAGCTTTACGTGTTCTACAGAAGCCTCGACTGTCCATCAGGAGCTTTATGTGTCCTACAGAAGCCTCGACTGTCCTTCAGGAGATTTACGTGTCCTACAGAAGCCTCGACTGTCCATCAGCAACTTTACGTGTCCTACAGAAGCCTCGACTGTCCATCAGCAACTTTACGTGTCCTACAGAAGCCTCGACTGTCCTTCAGGAGCTTTATGTGTTCTACAGAAGCCTTGAGTGTCCTTTAGGAGCTTTACGTGTTCTACAGAAGCCTCGACTGTCCATCAGGAGATTTACATGTCCTACAGAAGCCTCGACTGTCCATCAGGAACTTTACGTGTCCTACAGAAGCCTCGACTGTCCTTCAGGAGATTTACGTGTTCTACAGAAGCCTTGAGTGTCCATCAGGAGCTTTACGTGTTCTACAGAAGCCTCGAGTGTCCTTTAGGAGCTTTACGTGTTCTACAGAAGCCTCGAGTGTCCTTCAGGAGCTTTACGTGTTCTACAGAAGCCTCGAGTGTCCTTCAGGAGATTTACATGTCCTACAGAAGCCTCGACTGTCCTTGAGGAGCTTTACGTGTCCTACAGAAGCCTCGAGTGTCCTTCAGGAGATTTACATGTCCTACAGAAGCCTCGACTGTCCTTGAGGAGCTTTACGTGTCCTACAGAAGCCTCGAGTGTCCTTCAGGAGCTTTACGTGTTCTACAGAAGCCTCGAGTGTCCTTCAGGAGCTTTACGTGTTCTACAGAAGCCTCGAGTGTCCTTCAGGAGCTTTACGTGTTCTACAGAAGCCTCGAGTGTCCTTCAGGAGATTTACATGTCCTACAGAAGCCTCGACTGTCCATCAGGAGCTTTATGTGTTCTACAGAAGCCTCGAGTGTCCTTCAGGAGATTTACATGTCCTACAGAAGCCTCGAGTGTCCTTCAGGAGCTTTACGTGTTCTACAGAAGCCTCGAGTGTTCTTCAGGAGCTTTACGTGTTCTACAGAAGCCTCGAGTGTCCTTCAGGAGCTTTACGTGTTCTACAGAAGCCTCGAGTGTCCTTCAGGAGATTTACATGTCCTACAGAAGCCTCGACTGTCCATCAGGAGCTTTATGTGTTCTACAGAAGCCTTGAGTGTCCTTCAGGAGCTTTACGTGTCCTACAGAAGCCTCGAGTGTCCTTCAGGAGCTTTACGTGTTCTACAGAAGCCTCGAGTGTCCTTCAGGAGCTTTACGTGTTCTACAGAAGCCTCGAGTGTCCTTCAGGAGCTTTACGTGTTCTACAGAAGCCTCGACTGTCCATCAGGAGCTTTACGTGTTCTACAGAAGCCTCGACTGTCCATCAGGAGCTTTACGTGTCCTACAGAAGCCTCGAGTGTCCTTCAGGAGCTTTACGTGTCCTACAGAAGCCTCGACTGTCCTTCAGGAGCTTTATGTGTTCTACAGAAGCCTCGACTGTCCTTCAGGAGCTTTACGTGTCCTACAGAAGCCTCGAGTGTCCATCAGGAGCTTTACGTGTCCTACAGAAGCCTCGAGTGTCCATCAGGAGCTTTACGTGTCCTATAGAAGCCTCGAGTGTCCTTCAGGAGCTTTACGTGTCCTATAGAAGCCTCGAGTGTCCATCAGGAGCTTTACGTGTCCTACAGAAGCCTTGAGTGTCCATCAGGAGCTTTACATGTCCTATAGAAGCCTCTGGACGCTTAGTGTAGCACTTTGTAAGCCAAATGTTCATCATTTCTGGATTTGATTTTATTCAGTGACCCAAGCTGCTCTTCCACATTTCTTGATCCATCCTCTTTCCTCGTTCACGGCCACGACAGCTGAGGGGGACTGGACTTTTGTTTAAAAATTACCATTGGTGGTAATTTTGATCCCAGCTCCACAGTGAAGTGTGATTTCTCTCAGTTGTCGTTATATTCATGCTTTTGCTTTTCAACAAACTCGCAGAAACTGTTGACCTCGCCTTGGACGTCAAGAGCAAGAGCAGAGTCCTTTTTGTCCATGGCGTTGGGGAAGTAACTGCAGTGTGGACAAAGCTCCGCCGTGGCCCGGGGTTTAAGCACCGTCTGTACCTGTCGAGCTTTCAGCCCAACATGACCTTTATTTGTTTTCTTCGTTGCAGTTTGACAATCCTCCGCTTTTCTCCAGTCGCTCAAAAGTTTCTCGCGCTTTCCAAACTTTCTTTCTGCTCCATTATCGTTTTCAGCTGCAGATTTCACTACCCGAAGTGTAATACTCCCTACTCTGGTGTGTTTTCAGGGGAAGAGCAGGAGAGCAAAGACAGAGGAGCCCCGAGAGAAACAGAAGAACGGAGAACCTGAAAGGCAGAAAGGACAGAAAGAGAGAGAGAAGAGGGAGAAGAAGAAGGATGAGAGGCCCGAGGTGAGAGAGAGGAAGGAGGAGAGGAAGGAGGAGAGGAAGGAGGAGAGGAAGGAGGAGAGAGAGAAGAGCAAAGAAAAAGGCCGCCCTGCCGACAGAGACAGAGAGAAAGAGCGAGAGGTTCAGAGGAAGGAGGAGAGAGAGCGAGAGAGAGACAAACACAGAGAGAAGGAGAGAGAGAAGGAGAGAGAGAAGGAGAGAGAGAAGGAGAGAGAGCGGAGGAGGAGAGAGAGAGACCAGGACCGGACCAGGACTAAACCCCGAGAAGAAGAACCTCACAGTCAGGTAAGAACCTCCAACAATGTGTGTGTAATTGTGTGTGTAAATGTGTGTGTAAACGTGTGTGTAAACGTGTGTGTGAATGTGTGTGTAAACGTGTGTGTAAACGTGTGTGTAAACGTGTGTGTAAATGTGTGTGTAAATGTGTGTGTGAGTGTGTGTAAATGTGTGTGTAAATGTGTGTGTAAATGTGTGTGTAAATGTGTGTGTAAATGTGTGTGTAAATGTGTGTGTGAGTGTGTGTAAATGTGTGTGTAAATGTGTGTGTAAATGTGTGTGTAAATGTGTGTGTGACTGTGTAAATGTGTGTGTGAATGTGTGTGTAAATGTGTGTGTAAATGTGTAAATGTGTAAATGTGTGTGTAAATGTGTGTGTAAATGTGTGTGTAAATGTGTAAATGTGTGTGTAAATGTGTGTGTAAATGTGTGTGTAAATGTGTGTGTAAATGTGTAAATGTGTGTGTAAATGTGTGTGTGAATGTGTGTGTAAATGTGTGTGTAAATGTGTGTAAATATGTAAATGTGTGTGTAAATGTGTGTGTAAATGTGTGTAAATGTGTGTGTAAATGTGTGTGTGAATGTGTGTGTGAATGTGTGTGTGAATGTGTGTGTAAACGTGTGTGTAAATGTGTGTAAATGTGTGTAAATGTGTCTGTAAATGTGTGTGTGAATGTGTGTGTGAATGTGTGTGTAAATGTGTGTGTAAATGTGTGTAAATATGTAAATGTGTGTGTAAATGTGTGTGTAAATGTATGTGTAAATGTGTGTGTGAATGTGTGTGTGAATGTGTGTGTAAATGTGTGTGTAAATGTGTGTGTAAATGTGTGCGTAAATGTGTGTGTAAATGTGTGTGTGAATGTGTGTGTAAATGTGTGTGTAAATGTGTGTAAATATGTAAATGTGTGTGTAAATGTGTGTGTAAATGTGTGTGTAAATGTGTGTGTAAATGTGTGTGTAAATGTGTGTGTAAATGTGTGTAAATGTGTGTGTAAATGTGTGTGTAAATGTGTGTAAATGTGTGTGTAAATGTGTGTGTAAATGTGTGTAAATATGTAAATGTGTGTGTAAATGTGTGTGAATGTGTGTGTAAACGTGTGTGTAAATGTGTGTGAATGTGTAAATGTGTCTGTAAATGTGTGTGTGAATGTGTGTGTGAATGTGTGTGTAAATGTGTGTAAATGTGTGTGTATATGTGTGTAAATGTGTCTGTAAATGTGTGTGTAAATGTGCGTAAATGTGTGTGTAAATGTGCGTAAATGTGTGTGTAAATGTGCGTAAATGTGTGTGTAAATGTGTGTAAATTTGTGTGTAAATGTGTCTGTAAATGTGTGTGTGAATGTGTGTGTAAATGTGCGTAAATGTGTGTGTAAGTGTGTGTGTAACTGTGTGTAAATCTGTGTGTAAATGTGTGTGTAAATGTGTGTAAATATGTAAATGTGTGTGTAAATGTGTGTAAATGTGTGTGTAAATGTGTGTAAATGTGTCTGTAAATGTTTGTGTAAATGTGTGTAAATGTGTGTGTAAATGTGTGTAAATGTGTGTGTAGATGTGTGTGTAAATGTGTGTGTAAATGTGTGTAAATGTGTGTCTAAATGTGTGTGTAAATGTGTGTAAATGTGGGTAAATGTGTGTGTAAATGTGTGTAAATGTGTAAATGTGTGTAAATGTGTGTGTAATTGTGTGTAAATGTGTGTAAATGTCTGTGTAAATGTGTGTAAATGTCTGTGTAAATGTGTGTAAATGTCTGTGTAAATGTGTGTGTAAATGTCTGTGTAAATGTGTGTAAATGTGTGTGTAAATGTCTGTGTAAATGTGTGTGTAAATGTGTGTAAATGTGTAAATGTGTGTAAATGTGTAAATGTGTCTGTAAATGTGTGTGTGAATGTGTGTGTGAATGTGCGTAAATGTGTGTGTAAGTGTGTGTGTAAATGTGTGTAAATGTGTCTGTAAATGTGTGTGTAAATGTGTGTAAATGTGTGTGTAAATGTGTGTAAATGTGTCTGTAAATGTGTGTGTGTAAATGTGCGTAAATGTGTGTGTAAATGTGTGTAAATGTGTCTGTAAATGTGTGTGTAAATGTGCGTAAATGTGTGTGTAAATGTGTGTAAATGTGTGTGTAAATGTGTAAATGTGTGTGTAAATGTGTGTGTAAATGTGTGTGTAAATGTGTGTGTAAATGTGTAAATGTGTGTAAATGTGTGTGTGAATGTGTGTGTGAATGTGTGTGAATGTGTAAATGTGTAAATGTGTCTGTAAATGTGTGTGTGAATGTGTGTGTGAATGTGTGTGTAAATGTGTGTGTAAATGTGTGTAAATGTGTAAATGTGTCTGTAAATGTGTGTGTAAATGTGTGTGTAAATGTGTGTGTAAATGTGTGTGTAAATGTGTGTGTAAATGTGTGTGTGAATGTGTGTGTGAATGTGTGTGTAAATTACACACACATTCACACACGTTCTCTGTTCCGTTGTGTTTGTGCAGGTGAAAACAGAAGAACCTCCTCAGAACCTCAGCCCAGAGGAGCCTCCCAAACCTGTGGTAAAGATATTTACTCTTTTATTTCAGGAATTTAGTGTAAACGGGAGAATTTCTGCCGAATATTTGTGTCTTTCTCTCATGTTCTAATGTCACAAACCCTGAAAGAGGATTTAGAGATAATTTAGAGATCTCCCCTTGGCTCTGTTCTATTAACCCCTGAAGACCTGAGGGCAGTTTTAGTACATTTCTCCTCGCCTGGATTTTTGTCTTAATGTTGCTTTTAAAACTGCCCCTTTTACCCCTAATGAGGTGTTCTACCTCCTTTTGGACATAAAAATGCTTAATTTAGGGCCTGAGCTACAAAAACACAAAATCTCAAGTCTGTAAGTAAATTAAAAATCTCCTTATTGCCCTAAAAACAAAAAAAGTGCAGTGGCTCCATGACTTTCCTGGTCCAGTCCTGGAAACAGCTCCTGTCAGGACCACGGCCAGAGCCACAGCACTTCTGCATTTCCAGGGTGGAAATTACATTTGGATTTGTTCATTTGGACTGAAATAAACCTTTAAATAAAAATAGAAAGAGATGCACAATTACACACACCAAGATGTGTCATTTTCCATGTGTGTGAGAATTAACTCCACTTAGAGCGACTTTTTCCCTCGTTATAAACACACACAGTCAGAGGAGTCGACCATCTTGACTCACTTCACTCTTTGGCAAAGTTTGGCTCCATCAAAATGGACGGAGCGCATGAGTTTGGGGAAAACAAAGTTCCTATTGGACACTCGTTTTGCTCCCGTCATCACACAGCGTGAGTGTGACGTAGGATAAAGCCGCAGAAATGTACGGAAACCTCTATGTCTGCACTTTCAGAGGGGAAAAGGACGTTTCTGTCTTTTACCGTTAAAGTTCTGTGGTTATACAAACATGTTCCTCTGAGTTGTGGACGATGTCGTGGGTCTTCAGGGTTAATACCCCGAAGAAGCCACATAACCCCTCTTTATTGCCCCTCTTTATAGCCCCACAGAGGTAAATGCCCCTGTTTATTGCCCCACAGAGGTAAATGCCCCTCTTTATTTCTCTCTTCAAATGTAAATGTTTGTTCCTCAGGCAGAAAGTTCAGCTCGACTCCCTCGACCCTCCTCTGCCAAGGGCCAGAGACGCAGGGCCAAAGTGGGCAGCCAGGGTACGCACCTGACTGCACCTGACTGCACCTGACTGCACCTGACTGCACCTGACAGCACCTGACGGCACCTGACTGCACCTGACTGCACCTGACTGCACCTGACGGCACCTGACTGCACCTGACGGCACCTGACGGCACCTGACGGCACCTGACGGCACCTGACTGCACCTGACTGCACCTGACTGCACCTGACTGCACCTGACTGCACTTGACAGCACCTGACAGCACCTGACAGCACCTGACTGCACCTGACGGCACCTGACGGCACCTGACGGCACCTGACGGCACCTGACGGCACCTGACGGCGCCTGACTGCGCCTGACTGCACCTGACTGCACCTGACTGCACCTGACAGCACCTGACAGCACCTGACAGCACCTGACTGCACCTCACGGCACCTGACGGCACCTGACGGCGCCTGACGGCACCTGACGGCACCTGACTGCGCCTGACGGCGCCTGACTGCGCCTGACGGCGCCTGACTGCGCCTGACAGCGCCTGACGCCGCCTGACTGCACCTGACGGCACCTGACTGCACCTGACTGCACCTGACAGCACCTGACGGCACCTGACGGCACCTGACGGCACCTGACTGCACCTGACTGCACCTGACAACACCTGACAGCACCTGACAGCACCTGACGGCACCTGACTGCACCTGACTGCACCTGACGGCACCTGACGGCACCTGACTGCACCTGACAGCACCTGACAGCACCTGACAGCACCTGACAGCACCTGACAGCACCTGACTGCACTTGACAGCACCTGACTGCACCTGACTGCACCTGACTGCACCTGACAGCACCTGACTGTTCCTCTCTGACTTTAGATCGTGTCAGTGTTTGTTAAAGTCTCTGTACCTGTTTTTTTTCCTGTTAAACTGTGAAAAACCGTTTGCACTTTTCACGTCTCTCACAGACCAACAACTAGCATGCTAACGTGCACTTCCTGATTTGCAGACAATAAGACATTATGTAATCAGACTCGGACAGAACGCAGCAGATTCTGATCTCAAGAACCGTTTATAAGAGACTGGAACCGAGCAGGACTAAACCAGGACTAAACCAGGACTAAACCAGGACTAAACCAGGACTAAACCAGGACTAAACCAGGACTAAACCAGGACTAAACCAGGACTAAATCTGGACTGTGTATTTCTGTTGGCTCAGTTCTCGTGTGTTTCTGTTTTTCTGCAGATGAGTCGGACAGTGAAGGAGGTGAGTCTCTTCTGCATTTGCACTTTGGGCCAATCCCGTTTCTAATTTCTGCCCCTTTGCCCCTTGAAACTGAGTCACGAGGAGTCGGGGCTGAAACTCAAACCCTACAAACCGGGACAAACCTTAAACCATCTCACACGTCAGCAGAATTCTCCTCCAGCTTTATATTTTTATTTATATATATATATATATATATATATATATATATATATATATATATATATATATATATATATATATATATATATATATATATATGTATATATGTATATATATATATATACATATATACATATATATATATATATATATATACATGCATTTATACATATATATATATATATATACATATATACATATATATATGTATATATGTGTATATATGTATGTATATATATATATACATATATATATATACATATATATATATACAACAAGACGGAAATGGGCGAGATGCGAGAACCAGGCTCTGTTGGAATGCTACTACTCCAGTAACCCTAGTCAGAGGGGTCACATGAAGAGGATGTGGGGGAAATGGTGACTACGATACCCACAGCTCAAACGGCCAAACAACTAGTAGCTCAGTGTTCCAACATCCACAAACAGCAACTGCTGTCACAACTAGAGACTGACGAGGTACAACACAAATGCTACGGCAAAGGGGGAGCCAGGACGCCAGGTCAGAGGGGAGTTAACACTAACCCCCCAACCAGAGATTGGGAAGGAAGCCCCAATAAGTATCATGCTGAGCGAGGCAGCGACTGACCTGAAAGATAAGATCATGGCCCGGATGAACACAAGGCAGTTACACAGGCTCAGTGAAGCACCATCTGAAAGTCTGCTAGAGGATGTGAATGCAGCACTCAGAGTGATCCCTACCACAACCATCACTGAGACCAATGAGCTGATCTACACTTCAGCAGCAGTGATCCTAGAGGTGTTGGGCTATAAGAGCCATGGGAGCCATGAGATACGATACCCACCATGGAAAAGACGGTTAGAGGCTAAAATCAAGGAAGTGCGTCGAGAAGTGAGCCAACTGTCAGAGGCCCAGAAAGGTGCAATGAAAAAGCGAGTACCCAAGAGGTACAGCCAGATGCCCTACCTGAAGCACTCGAAACTGCCAAACAAAGGCTCCAAGCCTTGGCCAGCCGCCTAAAGAGGAACACGAGAGAGAATGAAGCCAGACGAATAAACCGCCTGTTCGCAACACAACCTGTGAAAGTGTAGCTCAATGGCAGAGTAATAACAGCAGAGCAGACCCACCAAGGCTGGAGACTGAGAGGTACTGGAAAGACATATGGGAAAGAGAAGCATCACATAACACCGATGCACAGTGGCTGGTGGCTCTGAGGACAGACCACAGCAACCTCCCTGAACAGAATCCAGTTACCATCTCAGTGGCAGACATCCAGGGAAGAGTCTCAGGCATGAAAAGGCTTTGTTCTCTCGCTTATCCAGAACCACGATGTCTGGTTGGTTCATCACCATTCTGTCAGTCTGTATTTGGAAGTCCCACAGGATCTTGGCTCATTCTCCACAACCTTTGGAGGTGTTTCCCACCTTGATCCTGGGGTTTCCAGCCCGTACTCTGCACAGATGTTTCTGTACACTGTGCCGCTACTTGGTTATGTCGCTCCATGTTTCCCTGCAGCATCTTACACCCTGCAGTTATGTGCTGGACTGTCTCAGGCACTTCTTTGCACAACCTACACCTTGGGTCTTGTCTGGTGTGGTAGATCTGGGCCTCTATTGCTCGGGTGCTCAAGGCTCCTGTGCTCCAGGATGAGCCTCTGTGTGTCCTTCAGACCAGCCCTCTCCAGCCATTGGGAGGATTTCTTGATATCAGCCACTTCAGTTATGTTCCGGTGGTTCGCCCCATGTAGGGGTTTGTCCTCCATGATGGTCCCTCCAGCACCTCTTCCTCTGCCCCACTGTCTGAGACATTCTCTGAGCGTCATCAGTCTGGGCCTTGTCCCTGATGTACTTGTGGAGGTTGGAAGTTTCATCCTGGACAGTGGTTCCCACACTCACTAGTCCTCGGCCTCCTTCCTTCCGGCTCGTGTACAGTCTCAGGTGCTGGACTTGGGATGAACCCTCCTGCAGGTCAGGAGCTTTCGTGTCTTAACATCTGTGGTCTGTATCTCCTCCTTTGGCCATCTTATGATTCCTGCTGGGTATCTGATCACTGGCAGGACGTAGCTGTTTATTGCCTGTGCCTGAGGAAGGTGAGAAATGCGTTTAAAAAAAAATATATATATATATATATATATACATCCCCCCTGCTGCTGCTGGGAAAAGTGTTCTGTACCGGTGTCAGAAGGTTCTGTTTCTGTCGGTGTCAGAGGGTTCTGTACCGGTGTCAGAAGGTTCTGTTTCTGTCGGTGTCAGAGGGTTCTGTACCGGTGTCAGAAGGTTCTGGTTCTGTGTTGGTGTCAGATGGTTCTGGTTCTGTGTCGTGTCAGAGGGTTCTGGTTCTGTTTCGGTGTCAGAAGGTTCTGGTTCTGTACCGGTGTCAGAGGGTTCTGGTTCTGTACCGGTGTCAGAAGGTTCTGGTTCTGTGTCGGTGTCAGAAGGTTCTGGTTCTGTGTCGGTGTCAGAAGGTTCTGGTTCTGTACTGGTGTCAGAGGGTTCTGGTTCTGTGTCGGTGTCAGAAGGTTCTGGTTCTGTACCGGTGTCAGAAGGTTCTGTTTCTGTCGGTGTCAGAGGGTTCTGTACCGGTGTCAGAAGGTTCTGTTTCTGTCGGTGTCAGAGGGTTCTGTACCGGTGTCAGAAGGTTCTGGTTCTGTGTCGGTGTCAGAAGGTTCTGGTTCTGTACCAGTGTCAGAAGGTTCTGGTTCTGTGTTGGTGTCAGATGGTTCTGGTTCTGTGTCGTGTCAGAGGGTTCTGGTTCTGTTTCGGTGTCAGAAGGTTCTGGTTCTGTACCGGTGTCAGAGGGTTCTGGTTCTGTACCGGTGTCAGAAGGTTCTGGTTCTGTTTCGGTGTCAGAGGGTTCTGGTTCTGTGTCGGTGTCAGAAGGTTTTGGTTCTGTACCGGTGTCAGAGGGTTCTGGTTCTGTACCAGTGTCAGAAGGTTCTGGTTCTGTGTCAGTGTCAGAAGGTTCTGGTTCTGTTTCGGTGTCAGAAGATTCTGGTTCTGTACCGGTGTCAGAAGGTTCTGGTTCTGTCGGTGTCAGAGGGTTCTGTACCGGGGTCAGAAGGTTCTGGTTCTGTGTCGGTGTCAGAAGGTTCTGGTTCTGGTTCTGTGTTGGTGTCAGAAGGTTCTGGTTCTGTGTCGTGTCAGAGGGTTCTGGTTCTGTTTCGGTGTCAGAAGGTTCTGGTTCTGTACCGGTGTCAGAGGGTTCTGGTTCTGTACCGGTGTCAGAGGGTTCTGGTTCTGTACCGGTGTCAGAAGGTTCTGGTTCTGTTTTGGTGTCAGAGGGTTCTGGTTCTGTGTCGGTGTCAGAAGGTTCTGGTTCTGTTTCGGTGTCAGAGGGTTCTGGTTCTGTACCGGTGTCAGAAGGTTCTGGTTCTGTGTCAGTGTCAGAAGGTTCTGGTTCTGTACCATTGTCAGAGGGTTCTGGTTCTGTTTTGGTGTCAGAGGGTTCTGGTTCTGTGTCGGTGTCAGAAAGTTCTGGTTCTGTACCGGTGTCAGAGGGTTCTGGTTCTGTGTCGGTGTCAGAAGGTTCTGGTTCTGTGTCGGTGTCAGAGGGTTCTGGTTCTGTGTCGGTGTCAGAAGGTTCTGGTTCTGTACCGTGTCAGAGGGTTCTGGTTCTGTGTCGGTGTCAGAGGGTTCTGGTTCTGTGTCGGTGTCAGAGGGTTCTGGTTCTGTGTCGGTGTCAGAGGGTTCTGGTTCTGTACCGGTGTCAGAGGGTTCTGGTTCTGTACCGGTGTCAGAGGGTTCTGTGTCGGTGTCAGAAGGTTCTGGTTCTGTTGCTCGATAAATAAAGTTCTATTTCCTCTTTAAACAATAAACACTTAAAACTGTTTTTGTTTCAGACACAGAAGTGAAAGTTCCAGAGTCCACAGAACCTCCTCCCCCCACCGAGACCAGGTCTGGACCAGGACCGGACCAGGACCGGACCAGGACCGGACCAGGACTGGACCCGGACTAGATCAGGACTGGACCCGGACTAGATCAGGACTGAACCAGGACTGGACCAGGACTGGACCCGGACTAGATCAGGACTGAACCAGGACTGAACCAGGACTGGACCAGGACTGGACCAGGACTGGACCTGGACTAAATCAGGACTAAACCAGGACTGGACCAGGACTGAAGCAGGTCTGGACTCTGCTGTGTGCAGGAGGCTGGTGCGTCCCAGCAGTGCTCGCCCGGCGCCTCCTAGAGTCAAGAAGCAGGAGAGTCACGGAGAGTCTCCTGGAGAAAGGTGAGGACTCTCCTCCCTCTGTCTGGGTTTATTTATTTATTCTCCTCCTCCTCTCCTCTCCTCCTCTTCTCCTCCTCTCCTCCTCTTCTCCGCCTCTCCTCCTCTCTTCCTCCTCTCCTCCTCCTCCTCTCCTCCTCTTCTCCTCCACTCCTCCTCTTTCCTCCTCTCCTCCTCCTCCTCTTTCCTCCTCTCCCCCTCCTCCTCTCCTCCTCCTCCTCCTCCTCTTTCCTCCTCTCCTCCTCCACCTCTTTCCTCCTCTCCTCCTTCTCTTCTCCTCCTCTCCTCTCCTCCTCCTTCTCCTCTCCTCTCCCCCTCTCCTCTCCTCCTTCTCCTCACCTCCTCCTCCTCCTCCTCTCCTCCTTCTCCTCTCCTTCTTCTCTTCTCCTCCTCTCCTCCTCCTTGTCCTCTCCTCCCTCTCCTCTCCTTCTCTTCTCCTCCTCCTCTCCTCCTCTCCCCTCCTCTCCTCCTCTCCTCCACTCCTCCACTCCTCCTCTCCTCCTCCTATCCTCCTCCTCTTCTCCTCACCTCCTCTTCTCCTCCTCTTCTCCTCAGGTCATCCAGCGCTCGAGTTTCTGCTCTGATCCTGGACGGGGGGAGGAGGCCTGAGGAGGAGGAGGAGGATGAAGATGAACAGTTCCTGGTTCAGGAGGCCGAGGCCCCGGACCCCCTCACTGTGAGGAACACCTCCCCCTGACACAGACATGATCCCCCTCACTGTGAGGAGCACCTCCCCCTGACACAGACATGACCCCCTCACTGTGAGGAGCACCTCCCCCTGACACAGACATGACCCCCTCACTGTGAGGAGCACCTCCCCCTGACACAGACATGACCCCCCTCACTGTGAGGAACACCTCCCAGTCTCAGGTTCAGAGTCAGTCTCAGGTTCAGAGTCAGTCTCAGGTTCGGTGAGTCAGTCTCAGGTTCAGTGAGTCAGTCTCAGGTTCAGTGAGTCAGTCTCAGGTTCAGAGTCAGTCTCAGGTTCAGAGTCAGTCTCAGGTTCAGAGTCAGTCTCAGGTTCAGTGAGTCAGTCTCAGGTTCAGAGTCAGTCTCAGGTTCAGAGTCAGTCTCAGGTTCAGAGTCAGTCTCAGGTTCAGTGAGTCAGTCTCAGGTTCAGAGTCAGTCTCAGGTTCAGAGTCAGTCTCAGGTTCAGTGAGTCAGTCTCAGGTTCAGTGAGTCAGTCTCAGGTTCAGAGTCAGTCTCAGGTTCAGAGTCAGTCTCAGGTTCAGTGAGTCAGTCTCAGGTTCAGTGAGTCAGTCTCAGGTTCAGTGAGTCAGTCTCAGGTTCAGTGAGTCAGTCTCAGGTTCAGAGTCAGTCTCAGGTTCAGTGAGTCAGTCTCAGGTTCAGAGTCAGTCTCAGGTTCAGTGAGTCAGTCTCAGGTTCAGTGAGTCAGTCTCAGGTTCGGTGAGTCAGTCTCAGGTTCAGAGTCAGTCTCAGGTTCAGAGTCAGTCTCAGGTTCAGAGTCAGTCTCAGGTTCGGTGAGTCAGTCTCAGGTTCAGTGAGTCAGTCTCAGGTTCAGAGTCAGTCTCAGGTTCAGAGTCAGTCTCAGGTTCGGTGAGTCAGTCTCAGGTTCGGTGAGTCAGTCTCAGGTTCAGAGTCAGTCTCAGGTTCAGTGAGTCAGTCTCAGGTTCAGAGTCAGTCTCAGGTTCAGTGAGTCAGTCTCAGGTTCAGAGTCAGTCTCAGGTTCGGTGAGTCAGTCTCAGGTTCGGTGAGTCAGTCTCAGGTTCAGAGTCAGTCTCAGGTTCAGAGTCAGTCTCAGGTTCAGAGTCAGTCTCAGGTTCAGAGTCAGTCTCAGGTTCGGTGAGTCAGTCTCAGGTTCAGAGTCAGTCTCAGGTTCGGTGAGTCAGTCTCAGGTTCGGTGAGTCAGTCTCAGGTTCAGAGTCAGTCTCAGGTACAGAGTCAGACTCAGGTTCAGAGTCAGTCTCAGGTTCAGTGAGTCAGTCTCAGGTTCAGAGTCAGTCTCAGGTTCAGAGTCAGTCTCAGGTTCGGTGAGTCAGTCTCAGGTTCAGAGTCAGTCTCAGGTTCAGAGTCAGTCTCAGGTTCAGAGTCAGTCTCAGGTTCAGAGTCAGACTCAGGTTCAGAGTCAGTCTCAGGTTCAGTGAGTCAGTCTCAGGTTCAGAGTCAGTCTCAGGTTCAGAGTCAGACTCAGGTTCGGTGAGTCAGTCTCAGGTTCAGAGTCAGTCTCAGGTTCAGAGTCAGTCTCAGGTTCAGGGTCAGTCTCAGGTTCAGAGTCAGTCTCAGGTTCAGGGTCAGTCTCAGGTTCAGAGTCAGTCTCAGGTTCAGAGTCAGTCTCAGGTTCAGGGTCAGTCTCAGGTTCAGAGTCAGTCTCAGGTTCAGAGTCAGTCTCAGGTTCAGGGTCAGTCTCAGGTTCAGAGTCAGTCTCAGGTTCAGAGTCAGTCTCAGGTTCAGAGTCAGTCTCAGGTTCAGAGTCAGTCTCAGGTTCAGAGTCAGTCTCAGGTTCAGGGTCAGTCTCAGGTTCAGAGTCAGTCTCAGGTTCAGTGAGTCAGTCTCAGGTTCAGAGTCAGTCTCAGGTTCAGAGTCAGTCTCAGGTTCAGAGTCAGTCTCAGGTTCAGTGAGTCAGTCTCAGGTTCAGAGTCAGTCTCAGGTTCAGAGTCAGTCTCAGGTTCAGAGTCAGTCTCAGGTTCAGTGAGTCAGTCTCAGGTTCAGAGTCAGTCTCAGGTTCAGAGTCAGTCTCAGGTTCAGGGTCAGTCTCAGGTTCAGAGTCAGTCTCAGGTTCAGAGTCAGTCTCAGGTTCAGGGTCAGACTCATATATTTGCTGGTGTCTCGTTTATCGGCTGCAGAAGTTTTGTACAATAATCTGTGACTGTGGTGATGGAGTCGGGTCATTTCTTTAATATTTTCCCTTCAGACGAACTGTGTGGAGCAGGAAAACAAAGTGTTGGACGAATATGTGAATCTGGATTCACACGTGGCACCAGTGAAATATATAAACCTGTGTTTGGATTTGAAAAAAACATATTTTATTTTTCCAGTTCAGAAGGTTCAGTGAATGTGCAGATGAAACTAGAGGAGCTCAGAACCTCCAACAAGGTGAAGAACCACTGGACTAAAGTAGTTTTTATTTCCAGGGCAGTATCAGGATCAGAATCAGTATCGAGTATTGAGTCTCGAGTATCGAGTCTGTTCTTTATCATCGAAATCGAGTTCTAAATGTTTGTTCTGTGACTGTGCTCAGGTGCAGGAGTCGAGTGAAGCGACCGGAGACACGACACACGGTACGTACACGCTCATTAATATTCACTTTACCTCATTAATATTCACTGTACCTCATTAATATTCACTTTACCTCATTAATATTGACTGTGTGTGTGTGTGTCTCTGCAGGAGGTCTGGTCAAGAAGATCCTGGAAACTAAGAAATATTATGAAGTGTCTACGGCGAAAGCTCCGGTACGAGACGCCCACAACACTCACGCTGCTCTAGACCTGGTTTAGTCCTGGTTTAGTCCTGGTTTAGGTACTGGTTTAGTCCTGGTTTAGACCTGGTTTAGGTCCTGGTTTAGTCCTGGTTTAGTCCTGGTTTAGACCTGGTTTAGTCCTGGTTTAGACCTGGTTTAGGTCCTGGTTTAGTCCTGGTTTAGTCCTGGTTTAGACCAGGTTTAGTCCCAATTTAGACATAGTTTAGTCCTGATTTAGACCTGGTTGAGTCCTGATTTAGACCTAGTTTAGTCCTGGTTTAGTCCCGGTTTAGTCCTGGTTTAGTCCTGGTTTAGTCCCGGTTTAGTCCCGGTTTAGTCCTGGTTTAGTCCTGGTTTAGGTCCTGGTTTAGTCCTGGTTTAGTCCTGGTTTAGACCTGGTTTAGTCCTGGTTTAGTCCTGGTTTAGACCTGGTTTAGTGCTGGTTTAGTCCTGGATTAGACCTGGTTTAGGTCCTGGTTTAGTCCTGGTTTAGTCCTGGTTTAGTCCTGGGTTAGACCTGGGTTAGTGCTGGTTTAGTCCTGGGTTAGACCTGGTTTAGTCCTGATTTAGACCTGGTTTAGTCCTGGTCCAGTCCTGGTCCAGTCCTGGTCCAGTCCTGGTCCAGTCCTGGCACAGTCCTGGTCCAGTCCCGGTTCAGTCCTGGTCTCTGGTCTCAGGCGTGGCAGCAGCAGGAGGCCCTGGTGCGGCGGGAGATGGAGCGTCTTCGGGGGTCGGTTCAGTCCGTGTGCCGCAGCGTTTTGCCGCTGGGGAAGATCATGGATTATCTGCAGGAGGACGTGGACGCCATGGCAACGGAGCTGCGCCAGTGGAGACTGGAGAACAGACAGCACGGACTGGCCCTGCAGGAGCAGCTCAGGTGTGTCAGAGGCCCTGATTCTGCTTCAGTCCTGGTTCAGTCCTGGTTCAGTCCTGGTTCAGTCCTGGTTTAGTCCTGGTTTAGTCCTGGTTCAGTCCTGGTTCAGTCCTGGTTCAGTCCTGGTTCAGTCCTGGTTTAGTCCTGGTTTAGTCCTGGTTCAGTCCTGGTTCAGTCCTGGTTCAGTCCTGGTTCAGTCCTGGTTCAGTCCTGGTTCAGTCCTGGTTCAGTCCTGGTTTAGTCCTGGTTCAGTCCTGGTTCAGTCCTGGTTCAGTCCTGGTTCAGTCCTGGTTCAGTCCTGGTTCAGTCCTGGTTCAGTCCTGGTTCAGTCCTGGTTTAGTCCTGGTTTAGTCCTGGTTCAGTCCTGGTTCAGTCCTGGTTCAGTCCTGGTTCAGTCCTGGTTCAGTCCTGGTTCAGTCCTGGTTTAGTCCTGGTTTAGTCCTGGTTCAGTCCTGGTTCAGTCCTGGTTCAGTCCTGGTTCAGTCCTGGTTCAGTCCTGGTTCAGTCCTGGTTTAGTCCTGGTTCAGTCCTGGTTCAGTCCTGGTTCAGTCCTGGTTCAGTCCTGGTTTAGTCCTGGTTTAGTCCTGGTTCAGTCCTGGTTTAGTCCTGGTTCAGTCCTGGTTCAGTCCTGGTTTAGTCCTGGTTCAGTCCTGGTTTAGTCCTGGTTTAGTCCTGGTTCAGTCCTGGTTCAGTCCTGGTTCAGTCCTGGTTCAGTCCTGGTTTAGTCCTGGTTCAGTCCTGGTTTAGTCCTGGTTTAGTCCTGGTTCAGTCCTGGTTCAGTCCTGGTTCAGTCCTGGTTCAGTCCTGGTTTAGTCCTGGTTTAGTCCTGGTTCAGTCCTGGTTCAGTCCTGGTTCAGTCCTGGTTCAGTCCTGGTTTAGTCCTGGTTCAGTCCTGGTTCAGTCCTGGTTCAGTCCTGGTTCAGTCCTGGTTCAGTCCTGGTTTAGTCCTGGTTTAGTCCTGGTTCAGTCCTGGTTCAGTCCTGGTTCAGTCCTGGTTCAGTCCTGGTTTAGTCCTGGTTCAGTCCTGGTTTAGTCCTGGTTTAGTCCTGGTTCAGTCCTGGTTCAGTCCTGGTTCAGTCCTGGTTTAGTCCTGGTTTAGTCCTGGTTCAGTCCTGGTTTAGTCCTGGTTCAGTTCTATTTTAGTCCTGGTTCAGTCCTGGTTTAGTCCTGGTTCAGTCCTGGTTTAGTCCTGGTTCAGTCCTGGTTCAGTCCTGGTTCAGTCCTGGTTTAGTCCTGGTTCAGTCCTGGTTTAGTCCTGGTTCAGTCCTGGTTCAGTCCTGGTTTAGTCCTGGTTCAGTCCTGGTTCAGTCCTGGTTCAGTCCTGGTTCAGTCCTGGTTTAGTCCTGGTTCAGTCCTGGTTTAGTCCTGGTTCAGTCCTGGTTCAGTCCTGGTTCAGTCCTGGTTTAGTCCTGGTTTAGTCCTGGTTCAGTCCTGGTTCAGTCCTGGTTCAGTCCTGTCATGTCCTCAGGTTGACACAGGGGGCGCTGCAGCCTCTCAGGACGGAGCTGTTGGAGCTGGAGTCTCTGATCGAGGAGCAGAAGGTTCAGACCTGTGTCCTGAAGAGCTCCGTGCTGAGGAACGACGAGAAGATCCACAAGATGCTCACAGGGCTGCACCACCAGACCTGAACCTCCACCACCAGACCTGAACCTCCACCACCTCCACCACCAGACCTGAGGAACCTCCACCACCTCCACCACCAGACCTGAACCTCCACCACCTCCACCACCAGACCTGAACCTCCACCACCTCCACCACCAGACCTGAACCTCCACCACCAGACCTGAACCTCCACCACCAGACCTGAACCTCCACCACCTTCAACACCAGACCTGAGGAACCTCCACCACCAGACCTGAACCTCCACCACCTCCACCACCAGACCTGAGGAACCTCCACCACCAGACCTGAACCTCCACCACCTCCACCACCAGACCTGAACCTCCACCACCTTCAACACCAGACCTGAACCTCCACCACCAGACCTGAACCTCCACCACCTCCACCACCAGACCTGAACCTCCACCACCTCCACCACCAGACCTGAACCTCCACCACCTCCACCACCAGACCTGAGGAACCTCCACCACCTCCACCACCAGACCTGAACCTCCACCACCACCACCAGACCTGAACCTCCACCACCTCCACCACCAGACCTGAACCTCCACCACCACCACCAGACCTGAACCTCCACCACCTCCACCACCAGAACTGAGGAACCTCCACCACCTCCAGCAGTTCTCACTTCTCACCCGCACAAACACACAGTGTGTCAGACCATTACAGACACAAGTGGAACTCAAAGAACAATATCAGAACAATATACATATGACAAACACAACCCTCAGAATTTAGCAGTTTAACAGCTGAAGGCACAAAAGAATTGGAGAAGTGGTTAGTCTTCAGTACCGGAGCATAAAAACGACGTCCTGAAGGCATCAGGATAAAGTCAGGAGTCAGAGGATGGAGGGGCGGAGTCAGAGGATGGAGGGGCGGAGCCAGGAGACACTCGCTCCTCCCACAGAGACGCAGCTCCCTCAGTTTGACCCCTATGATTTTTGAGCAAGTTTTAACAATGTTCTGCAGTTTGTTTTTATCCTTCAAGGACAGGGACTGGAACCAGCAAATGAAGGAGAAAGTGAGCAGACTTTCAATAAAAGAACAATTGTTGAGAATAGTTTTGTTTCCATTAAAAGAGTTCAGTTTTCTCAACAGGTTCATTCTCTGCTGCCCTCGTTTAACACTGGTTTCAGTGTTTAGGTCAAATTTCAGTTTCTTGTCCATCACAGAGCCCAGATATTTGTAACTGTCGACAATTTCAACAACATCACTGTGGACGACACTAACACTGTGAGAAGGTGGACGTCTAAAATCAATCACCATCTCCTTGGTTTTAGCAACATTTAAATCCAGATAGTTGTCCTCACACCATTGGACAAACTGCCCCAGCGCAGGGCCATGATTCTCCTCAGATCCTGAAAGCAGTGACACCAGGACCGTGTGAGGAATCTGTTTTCCTCTGAGGATCTGCAGCTGTCTGTGTGCAAAATAAAAAGGAGAGGTGACAGCACACAACCTTGAGGTGCTCCAGTGTTAGAGACAGAGGGAGGAGACAATCGTCCAGTGACAAAAACACGCTGGACCCGGTCGGTGAGAAAGTTTAAAATCAATAAAAGGAGCTGGTCCGGAAGATTAAAATCTGAAGCCTTTGAATCAGGACATGGGGCTGCATTTTGTTAAAGCAGAGGAAAAGTCTCACATGGGCCTTGGCATTTTCAAGGTGCTTATAGACACTGTTCAATAAAAAAAGTTTAGCATCCTCCACTCCCTTATTGGGCTGATACGCAAACTGTAGTGGATCCAATTTCCCTTCAGTTAAAAACAAGATCTGAGTCTTTAAAATCTGTTCCAAAGTCTTCATGACTAAAGATGTGAGATGTGCCACTGGCCTGAACTCAAACAACTCCTTTGATTTGTTCGATTTAGGGAGAGGAGGAACTGTCCATGTCTTCCACAGAGAAGGAATTTGACCAAGATCGGCACATCTGAAACAGTCTAGTGAAAACAGCACTGAGCTGGGTGGCACAGTGGTGCAGTGTGCCCACAGATGGCATCAGGACCCCTGGCCTTCCCTGGGCACAGTGGTGCAGTGTGCCCACAGATGGCATCAGGACCCCTGGCCTTCCCTGGGCACAGTGGTGCAGTGTGCCCACAGATGGCATCAGGACCCCTGGCCTTCCCTGTCTTTACTTTCTTTAGTAAAGCAGTGACCTGATCCTGTGAAACCTCAATTACATTTGAAGGTTTAAGAGAGTTCCTACAGTCTGACACATTTTTCAAAACATCATCTCTTTCAAACCGAGAGAAAAAATTATTAAAAGCACCACCAGACCTGAGGAACCTCCACCACCTCCACCACCTCCAACACCAGACCTGAGGAACCTCCACCACCTCCAACACCAGACCTGAACCTCCACCACCTCCACCACCTCCAACACCAGACCTGAGGAACCTCCACCACCTCCAACACCAGACCTGAACCTCCACCACCTCCAACACCAGACCTGAGGAACCTCCACCACCTCCAACACCAGACCTGAACCTCCACCACCTCCACCACCTCCAACACCAGACCTGAACCTCCACCACCTCCACAAAACATTCATCATTTTGTCTTTTTTTTAACGTTAACTTCATCTTTTTAAAGACAATAACAGATGTATTTACCTTGTTGACATGTTTGGGCTCAGCTGTTGTTACTTTCTGTGACTCTGGTGGACCTGATGGACCTGATGGACCTGAAGGACCTGATGGACCTGAAGGACCTGATGGACCTGATGGACCTGATGGACCTGAAGGACCTGATGGACCTGAAGGACCTGATGGACCTGAAGGACCCGATGGGCCCGATGGACCCGAAGGACCTGATGGGCCCGATAGACCTGAAGGGCCTGATGGACCTGAAGGACCCGAAGGACCCGATGGACCTGAAGGACCTGAAGGACCTGATGGACCCGATGGACCTGAAGGACCCGAAGGACCCGATGGACCTGAAGGACCTGAAGGACCTGATGGACCCGATGGACCCGATGGGCCCGAAGGACCCGATGGACCCGAAAGGCCCGATGGGCCTGAAGGGCCTGATGGACCTGATGGGCCTGAAGGACCTGATGGACCTGATGGACCTGAAGGACCTGATGGGCCTGATGGACCTGAAGGACCTGATGGGCCGGATGGACCTGATGGGCCTGATGGACCTGAAGGACCTGATGGGCCGGATGGACCTGATGGACCTGAAGGACCTGATGGACCTGAAGGACCTGATGGGCCGGATGGACCTGAAGGACCTGATGGACCTGGCAGGTCTCTGGGTTCCAGGTGTGTGAGTGGAGCAGAGCGTTTGGAGCTTTGCAGATGTAACCGACAAATAATAAAGAGTCAAACATGAAGGAAACAAACACGACTCAGATCTGAGTGAGAGGAGGAAACAGCAGAACAGCAGAACAGCAGAACAGCAGAACATTTAAAAACATGACTTAAAAGTCATAATAAAACTGGACCTTTAAATAAAAACATGTTTACACTGTTTACTGACTCCAGAGACCACAGACCACAGACCACAGACCAGACCACAGATCACAGACCAGAGACCACAGACCAGACCACAAACCAGAGACCAGACCACAGATCACAGACCAGAGACCACAGACCAGAGACCAGACCACAGATCACAGACCAGAGACCAGACCCCAGACCACAGACCAGAGACCAGACCACAAACCAGAGACCACAGACCAGAGACCAGACCACAGATCACAGACCAGAGACCAGACCACAGACCAGACCAGAGACCAGACCAGACCAGACCAGAGACCAGACCACAGATCACAGACCAGAGACCACAGACCAGAGACCAGACCACAGATCACAGACCAGAGACCAGACCCCAGACCACAGACCAGAGACCAGACCACAAACCAGAGACCACAGACCAGAGACCAGACCACAGATCACAGACCAGACCACAGACCAGAGACCAGACCACAGATCACAAACCAGAGACCACAGACCAGAGACCAGACCACAGATCACAGACCAGAGACCAGACCACAGACCAGACCAGAGACCAGACCAGAGACCAGACCACAGACCAGACCAGAGACCAGACCAGACCAGACCAGAGACCAGACCACAGAACAGAACAGACCACAGACCAGACCACAGACCAGACCAGAGACCAGACCACAGAACAGAACAGACCACAGACCAGACCACAGACCAGACCAGAGACCAGACCAGAGACCAGACCACAGAACAGAACAGACCACAGACCAGACCACAGACCAGACCAGAGACCAGACCAGAGACCAGACCACAGACCGGACCACAGACCAGAGACCAGACCACAGACCAGAGACCAGACCACAGACCAGACCAGTGACCAGAGACCACAGACCAGACCAGAGACCAGACCAGAGACCAGACCAGAGACCACAGACCAGAGACCACAGACCAGACCACAGACCGGACCACAGACCAGAGACCAGACCACAGACCAGACCAGAGACCACAGACCAGACCAGAGACCACAGACCAGACCACAGACCAGAGACCAGACCACAGACCAGAGACCAGACCACAGACCAGAGACCACAGACCAGAGACCACAGACCAGACCACAGACCAGACCACAGACCAGAGACCACAGACCAGAGACCAGACCACAGATCACAGACCAGAGACCACAGACCACAGACCAGAGACCAGACCACAGACCAGACCACAGACCAGAGACAACAGACCACAGACCAGAGACCACAGACCAGAGACCACAGACCAGAGACCACAGACCAGACCACAGACCAGAGACCACAGACCAGACCACAGACCAGACCACAGACTAGAGACCACAGACCAGACCAGAGACCACAGACCAGAGACCACAGACCAGACCACAGACCACAGGTAGAGACTGTAATGTTGAGCTGCAGGTTCATTCTTCAGAAATAAAGTCCTAAAATACACAAATGAACCCTCCCCCCCCTCCTCCTGCTCCTGTCGCTGACAGGTGTCATCTGGAGCTGTCAGACTCTTTACACACACAAGACTCCTGCCCTAAACAAACGACAGATCAACAAACACACACACACACACACTCTGCACCTGCCCCGGGCCTGATCACTGGGGCATCACCGGGGCATCAGCCCCAGTAATGCCCCAGAGTCCCGGGTAGGTCCAGGCCGGTGGGCACACGGGGCCCAGGGCCCTGGGGCCCATTGTAGTTTGTCGTTTTTGTGGTTTAGTGTTGCGCGTGCGCGTCATAAGAGTGCGTATTGGCTGGGCGCGTGCGCTGCTCCCGCTGCTCTCGCGCACATGTTGGTGACAGCTCTTTGTTTAACCCCGGCCCCCCCGGGGCCCCGGGTCCCCGCTCCCGCACGTGTTCAGTCTCAGATTGAGCTTTAATTGGTTTCAAACAGAGCCGCGCGCGCTCAAGGGCCCTTCAGAGAGGCGCGCACGCGCCGGGACACGTGCGCGTTGATTGTGTTAAACCCGCATTATCCCCGTGCACGCGCGGCCCTCAGACTCAGAAACACTTGAGAAAAGTTCATTTGAGAAAAGATTAAGGCGGAACAGCTTTACGCACCGCGCTGCGCCTATTTAACCCTGAACCGAGCCGCGCACACACGCACCTGGGACCGGAGACACACGCACCGAGGACCAGAGACACACGCACCGGGGACCGGAGACACACGCACCGGGGACCGGAGACACACGCACCGGGGACCGGAGACACACGCACCGGGGACCAGAGACACACGCACCGGGGACCGGAGACACACGCACCGGGGACCAGAGACACACGCACCGGGGACCGGAGACACACGCACCGAGGACCAGAGACACACGCACCGGGGACCGGAGACACACGCACCGAGGACCAGAGACACACGCACCGGGGACCGGAGACACACGCACCGGGGACCGGAGACACACGCACCGAGGACCAGAGACACACGCACCGGGGACCGGAGACACACGCACCGAGGACCAAAGACACACGCACCGGGGACCGGAGACACACGCACCGAGGACCAGAGACACACGCACCGGGGACCGGAGACACACGCACCGGGGACCGGAGACACACGCACCGGGGACCGGAGACACACCGGAGCAGACCCAAGGACTGGCGCAGACTGAAGGACCCGCGCAGGGCCACCGCAGAGCCCGGGGTTAGGAGTCCTCCGCCCGGAGGAGCGCTCAGTGCCTCCGGCCCCTGGAGCGGGGACCCGGCTCAGACCAGCGCGGTGCACCGGGGCCGCGCGCTGCTCCGCGGGGACTGAAGTTAGTCTCTCGGGTCTCAGATGGAGGACTCTTTGCTGGACTTGGATCATGACCCGCTCTTGGACCTGGGTCTGTGGGCGCCTCTGGAGCCCGGGGCCCCGGGGCTGGACCTGCTGCTGGACTCCGGGGCGCTGTCTCCGTGGACCGTTGGCTCCGGTCTGGGGTCCGGTTTTGGTCCGGTTTTCGGGGAAGTCCCGCTGGGGCTCGTGGAGCTCGAACCGGAGCCGGGCGCGTGCGCGGAGGTGCCGGGCGCGTGCGCAGAGGCCGTCCTGGAGTCGAGCGCGCGCAGGGCCAGGCGCGCGCCCCCACAGCAGCCCTATAAAGTCCAGCGGCACGCGGCCAACATCCGCGAGCGCAAGCGCATGCTTAGTATCAACTCCGCGTTCGAGGAGCTGCGCGGGCACGTGCCCACGTTCCCGTACGAAAAGCGCCTGTCCAAGATCGACACACTGCGTCTCGCGATAGCTTACATCGCGCTCCTGCGCGAGATCCTCGTGTCCGGGCGAGACCCCAAAGAGTACGTGGACGAGTGCGTGAAGAGCGGCCTGAAGAACCACGGAACACCGGTAGAGGGCGCCGCGCCGTGGAACACGAGCGGTGAGTGTCCGCAGCTTAGAACATGCGTGGAACATGTGAGGAACATGCGTGAAAATGCGTGGAACATGTGTGATGGGCCCCGTGTGTAAAGAGTGTGTGATGGGCCCCGTGTGTAAAGAGTGTGTGATGGGCCCCGTGTGTGAAGATGAAAGAGTGACATGAATGAGAATGAAAGGGAAGTGAGTGAATGAGAAGAAAATGGATGAAAAGACCCGGAGCCCTCGGGGTCTGACCTTTGACCCCTAACGTCTGACCTCTCCTCCTCACAGATCTGACAGCCCGGCTCTCCTGGATCAAATGGTACTGAACCTCCGAGCCCGGAGCGGAGCTCAGAGAGGGGCGGGGCTGAAGTTTTTTTCTCTATTTTGTCTGCCAGAAAAACCCTCCTCATGTGACCGAACGCTGTGGGGACGTCACACTGAACCTGTGGGGATGTCACACTGAAGCTGTGGGGACGTCACACTGAACGCTGTGGGGACGTCACACTGAAGCTGTGGGGACGTCACACTGAACGCTGTGGGGACGTCACACTGAAGCTGTGGGGACGTCACACTGAACGCTGTGGGGACGTCACACTGACGCTGTGGGGACGTCACACTGAACACTGTGGGGATGTCACACTGAAGCTGTGGGGACGTCACACTGAACACTGTGGGGATGTCACACTGAAGCTGTGGGGACGTCACACTGAACACTGTGGGGATGTCACACTGAAGCTGTGGGGACGTCACACAGAAGCTGTGGGGACGTCACACTGAAGCTGTGGGGACGTCACACTGAACGCTGTGGGGACGTCACACTGAAGCTGTGGGGACGTCACACTGAAGCTGTGGGGACGTCACACTGAAGCTGTGGGGACGTCACACTGAAGCTGTGGGGACGTCACACTGAACGCTGTGGGGACGTCACACTGAACGCTGTGGGGACGTCACACTGAAGCTGTGGGGACGTCACACTGAAGCTGTGGGGACGTCACACTGAAGCTGTGGGGACGTCACACAGAAGCTATGGGGACGTCACACTGAAGCTGTGGGGACGTCACACTGAAGCTGTGGGGACGTCACACTGAAGCTGTGGGGACGTCACACAGAAGCTGTGGGGACGTCACACTGAAGCTGTGGGGACGTCACACTGAAGCTGTGGGGACGTCACACTGAAGCTGTGGGGACGTCACACTGAAGCTGTGGGGACGTCACACTGAAGCTGTGGGGACGTCACACAAACACTTCTGACCCCGTGCTCCTGACCCCGTGCTCAGAGTCTCATGTTAAATAAACATGAGCGCGACGTCACAAACACTTCTGTTTGAACTGATTCTTTGAGTTGAGTGTTTGAGACTCATCAGCTGCTCCCAACACACACACTATACACACACACACACACACGCACTATACTCACACACACACTATACACACACACTATACACACACACACACTCTATACACACACACACACTCTATACACACACACACTATACACACACACGCACTATACACACACGCACTATACACACACACTATACACACACGCACTATACACACACTATACACACACACACACTATACACACACACACGCACTATACACACACACACTATACACACACACACTATACACACGCACTATACACACACGCACTACACACACACACGCACTATACACACACACACTATACACACACACAACTATACACACACACACACACACACTATACTCACACACACACACTATACACACACACACACTATACACACACACACACAATACACACACACACTATACACACACACACGCACTATACTCACACACACATACACACACACACTATACACACACACACACTATACACACACACGCACTACACACACACACGCACTATACACACACACAACTATACACACACACACACTATACACACACACACGCACTATACACACACGCACTATACACACACACACACTATACACACGCACTATACACACACGCACTACACACACACACGCACTATACACACACACACTATACACACACACACTATACACAGACACAACTATACACACACACTATACACACACACACACTATACACACTATACACACGCACACTATACACACACACACACTATACACACACACACACTATACACACACACTATACACACACACACTATACACACACACACACTATACACACATACACACACACACTATACACACACACACACTATACACACACACACACTATACACACACACTATACACACACACACTATACACACACACTATACACACACACACACACTATACACACACACACACTATACACACACACACACACTATACACACTATACACACGCACACTATACACACACACACACACTATACACACACACACACTATACACACACACTATACACACACACACCTTATTTATTTTATTTATGGATTATTTATTCTCCCCACAAAGAATAAGACTGTGTAAAGATGATGATGATGATTATTATTATTATTATTATTATCATCATTATTATTATCATTATTATCATGATCTTCCATCAGCTCGTGTGCTCAGGTTCGGACGCTCCTGGTTTGAAGCGTTTGAGGCGCTCGCCTCTTAGATGCTGTTTTAATTATTTAATAACTTTATAATTCATTAAAATTTTGTGTTTTTGTTCTTGTTGAAAAAATGAACTCTGTAAATCTGCAGTGGTTTTACTCATGTGGAGTTTAATAATGAAAACGGAATTATTAAAAAAACAATTGTCATAAACACACAGAATAATTCCCAAACATTTGGCCCTTACCTGGACTAAACCAGGACTAAACCAGGACTAAACCAGGTCTGAACCAGGTCTGAACCAGGTCTGAACCGTCCCCAGGCTCGTGCTTCACTTATGTTATGTTCAGGTTTGTTTGGGTTTTGTGAATCGTTCTTTAAATCTCAAACGTCAGATTCTATTAAAACGTTTCCAAACAAAAGTCTGAAGCGTCGGCGGCTCCTCACAGTCTGAGACGTTTTGATCTCAGTCTGTTTCATATTTACTCCAGATTCTTACTGGAATCTTCTGGATCTGGTCTGTTTTCTGTGCTCTGTGTTGCAACACTGGAATTCACTTGTGTGTGTGTGTGTGTGTGTTGGTGTGTGTGTGTTGGTGTGTGTTGGTGTGTGTGTGTTGGTGTGTGTTGGTGTGTAGTGTGAAGCACAGTGTGTAAATGTGTCTCCACTTGAGCTTTGGTTCTTTACACATTTTAGAAACGTTCAGTCACGTGATGACGTCATCAGTGCGTCTGTGAAATGATCCTGACGCACACGCGCTTCCCTCCTGAGCCTGAGCTGCAAATGTTTGTTAAATGTTAAAACTCAGAGACAGAGTGAGACCTCAGGCCTCAGACCTCAGACCTCAGGCCTCAGACCTCAGGCCTCAGGCCTCAGACCTCAGGCCTCAAAGTTTCATTTATAACATCTGTGACGAGTTAAAGCTGAACAACCCCGGGCCCTGGGGCCTTTCGGGCCTTTCGGGCCTTTCGGGCCTTTCGGGCCTTTCGGGCCTTTCGGGCCTTTCGGGCCTCGGAGCCTTCGGGCCTCGGGGCCCCCGGGCCTCGGCCTCAGTCCTCGCAGCTCTCCCCGCCCCGCTCCCCCCTCCGGCACAGGCCCGTCACGGTGCGGCGGATCCGCGACAGCTTCAGGCCGTAGATCAGCGGGTTGATGACGGGAGGAACCAGGAGGAACTCGATGGCGAAGAAGTTGGAAAGGTGCGTGGAGATGTGCGCGCTCCCGAAGCGCATGTACAGCAGGTCCAGGAGCGTGGAGCACGCGAACGCGCACAGCGACACCAGGTGAGGCACGCACGTGCGCAGGAAGCGGCGCGTGCTCTCGCGGCTGGCCGCGCAGGTGCGCACGAGGCGCAGGTAGGAGTAGAGCACGAACAGGAAGTGCGCGAAGTAGAAGAGCATGTTGAAGTAGGACACGGCCGCGTTCCCGGGCGGGGGCGCGCACGTCAGTGACGTCACCATCCAGTTGACGCAGTAGATGCGGCCGATCGTGGAGCCGCAGAGCTCGCGGCCGAGCAGCGTGGCCGTGTTCATGAACATCGCGCACAGCGGCACGAGCCACGACGCGAGCACGAGCAGCCACACGCGCGTCCGCGTCATGGTCACGTGGTAGAGCAGCGGGCGGCAGATCGCCACGTAGCGGTCGTACGCCATGAGCGTGAGGATGGAGAAGTCCCCGCACGTGGCCGAGTGGATGACGAAGCCCTGCAGCATGCACGCGCCATACGACACGGGCACGAGCCGCACCAGGTCCGCGAGGAACTTTGGGTAAAAGCCCAGCGTGCCGTAAAGCGCGTTCGCGCACAGGTTACACAGGAAGATGTACATGGGCTCGTGCATGGACCTGTCCAGAGCCACGATGAAGATGATCCCGAAGTTTCCCACGAGGATCACGCAGTACCACAGCAGCGTGACCGCGAACAGCAGCGCCCTCTGCTGCGCGGAGAAGGAGAAGCCCGACAGCGACAGGCCCGGGAACAGTTCTCCAAGAGACGAGTTCTCCATCAGGGACCGGGACTGGACCGGGACTGGACCGGGACTAAAACAGGACTAAAACAGGACTGAATCAGGACTAAGACAGGACTAAACCAGGACTAAACCAGGACTGAACCAGGACTAAGACAGGACTGAACCAGGACTAAGACAGGACTAAACCAGGACTAAACCAGGACTAAAACAGGACTAAGACAGGACTGAACCAGGACTAAACCAGGACAAAAACAGGACTGAACCAGGACTAAACCAGGACTGAACCAGGACTGAACCAGGACTAAAACAGGACTAAAACAGGACTGAAGCAGGACTAAAACAGGACTGAATCAGGACTAAGACAGGACTAAACCAGGACTAAACCAGGACTAAGACAGAACTGAACCAGGGCTGGACCGGGACTAAAACAGGACTAAAACAGGACTGAATCAGGACTAAAACAGGACTAAGACAGGACTAAAACAGGACTAAACCAGGACTGAACCAGAACTAAACCAGGACTAAGACAGGACTAAAACAGGACTGAACCAGGACTAAGACAGGACTAAACCAGGACTGAACCAGGACTAAGACAGGACTAAACCAGGACTGAACCAGGACTAAGACAGGACTAAACCAGGACTGAACCAGGACTAAGACAGGACTAAACCAGGACTGAACCAGAACTAAACCAGGACTAAGACAGGACTAAAACAGGACTGAACCAGGACTAAGACAGGACTGAACCAGGACTAAGACAGGACTGAACCAGGACTAAGACAGGACTAAAACAGGACTGAACCAGAACTAAACCAGGACTGAACCAGGACTAAAACAGGACTAAGACAGGACTGAACCAGGACTAAACCAGGACTAGACCAGGACTAGACCAGGACTGAACCAGGACTAAAACAGGACTAAACCAGGACTAAAACAGGACTGAACCAGGACTAGATCAGGACTAAACCAGGACTAAAACAGGACTGAACCAGGACTGAACCAGGACTGAACCAGGACTAAAACAGGACTAAAACAGGACTGAACCAGGACTAAAACAGGACTAAAACAGGACTAAAACAGGACTAAACCAGGACTAAACCAGGACTGAACCAGGACTGAACCAGGACTGAACCAGGACTGAACCAGGACTGAACCAGGACTGAACCAGGACTGAACCAGGACTAAACCAGGACTAAAACAGGACTGAACCAGGACTGAACCAGGACTGAACCAGGACTAAACCAGGACTAAAACAGGACTGGACCGGGACTGGACCGGGACTAAACCGGGACTAAAACAGGACTGAACCAGGACTAAAACAGGACTAAAACAGGACTAAAACAGGACTGAACCAGGACTGAACCAGGACTGAACCAGGACTAAAACAGGACTGAACCAGGACTGAACCAGGACTAAAACAGGACTAAACCAGGACTGAACCAGGACTAAACCAGGACTAAAACAGGACTAAACCAGGACTGAACCAGGACTGAACCAGGACTGAACCAGGACTGAACCAGGACTGAACCAGGACTGAACCAGGACTAAAACAGGACTAAGACAGGACTAAGACAGGACTGGACCAGGACTAAACCAGGACTAAGACAGGACTAAAACAGGACTGAATCAGGACTAAACCAGGACTAAAACAGGACTAAAACGGGACTGAATCAGGACTAAAACAGGACTAAAACAGGACTAAGACAGGACTGAACCAGGGCTGAACCAGGACTGAACCAGGACTAAACCAGGACTAAACCAGGACTAAACCAGGACTAAAACAGGACTGAACCAGGACTAAACCAGGGCTGAATCAGGACTGAACCAGGACTGAACCAGGACTAAACCAGGACTAAACCAGGGCTGGACCGGGACTAAAACAGGACTAAACCAGGACTAAGACAGGACTGAACCAGGACTGAACCAGGACTGGACCAGGACTAAGACAGGACTAAAACAGGACTAAAACAGGACTAAACCAGGACTAAGACAGGACTGAACCAGGACTAAGACAGGACTAAAACAGGACTGAAACGGGACTGGACCGGGACTAAACCAGGACTAAAACAGGACTGAATCAGGACTAAAACAGGACTAAAACAGGACTAAACCAGGACTAAAACAGGACTGAACCAGGACTGGACCAGGACTAAGACAGGACTAAAACAGGACTAAAACAGGACTAAACCAGGACTAAGACAGGACTGAACCAGGACTAAGACAGGACTAAACTAGGACTAAAACAGGACTGAACCAGGACTGAACCAGGACTAAACCAGGACTAAGACAGGACTAAACCAGGACTAAAACAGGACTGAACCAGGACTAAACCAGGACTAAAACAGGACTGAACCAGGACTAAGACAGGACTAAAACAGGACTGAACCAGGACTAAGACAGGACTGAACCAGGACTAAGACAGGACTAAACCAGGACTAAACCAGGACTAAGACAGGACTGAACCAGGACTAAGACAGGACTAAACCAGGACAAAAACAGGACTGAACCAGGACTGAACCAGGACTAAGACAGGACTAAACCAGGACTGAACCAGGACTAAACCAGGACTAAAACAGGACTGAACCAGGACTAAGACAGGACTAAAACAGGACTGAACCAGGACTAAACCAGGACTGAACCAGAACTAAACCAGGACTAAGACAGGACTAAAACAGGACTGAACCAGGACTAAGACAGGACTAAACCAGGACTGAACCAGAACTAAACCAGGACTAAGACAGGACTAAACCAGGACTGAACCAGGACTAAAACAGGACTAAAACAGGACTAAAACAGGACTGAACCAGGACTGAACCAGGACTGAACCAGGACTAAAACAGGACTGAACCAGGACTGAACCAGGACTAAAACAGGATTAAAACAGGACTGAACCTGGACTGAACTGGGACTGAATCAGGACTAAAACAGGACAAAAACAGGACTGAACCTGGACTAAAACAGGACTGAACCAGGACTAAAACAGGACTAAAACAGGACTAAAACAGGACTGAACCAGGACTAAAACAGGACTGAACCAGGACTAAACCAGGACTGAACCAGGACTGAACCAGGACTAAACCAGGACTAAACCAGGACTGAACCAGGACTAAACCAGGACTAAACCAGGACTAAACCAGGACTAAACCAGGACTAAACCAGGACTAAACCAGGACTAAACCAGGACTGAACCAGGACAAATTAAAATGAATATAAGTTGTTGCTCCAGACCTTCACAGATCAAATCTAAAAACCCTTCACACAGTCGTAGTCGTATATGTAGCAGTATTTGCAGTGGTATTTGCAGTAGTAGTAGTCAGTAGTATCAGTAGTATCAGTAGTAGTTCTCGTAGTAGTTCTCATAGTATTTGTAGTATTGAAGTGTTCTGATGAAGCTGATGAAACTGTTTTGACTTTGGTCTTTGGGGAGCAGATGTTTGTGGTCAGACGGGCAGGTCCCAACAGCCTCATTAAAGAGACAAAAACAACTCCAGATGCCCTCCCGCCCTCCCCTGTGTGTCACCTGACCTCCCCTTTGCCCAGATGCCCTCCCGCCCTCCCCCTGTGTGTCACCTGACCCCCCCTTTGCCCAGATGCCCTCCCGCCCTCCTGCCGCCCTGTGTTCCTCATGTTTACGTGTTCGAAGAGACTCAGGTTTTACTTAAGGGCCCAGTGCACATTTCCAAACACACCAGTTTCAGCCCACGTCTCTGATGATTTTCTGCACTCTGACGTCATTGAGGATTTTTGAGGTTCAGCAAATCAAAGAAAGAAAGAAAAGTGTAAAATCCCTCAGTGTCCGGGCGGAATCCTCGACAAAGGAGAGAATTCAATTTGTCAACTGGACAAATGTTTATTTAGTCAAATTTCGCAGCTCATCCAAGCGGCTTCTTCAGACGGCAACAACAAAACAACAAAACAGAAGCTGTAAACATGTGGGTGTGTTAGTTTCAGAGTCATTTCATCGTAGCTGCTCCTCAGGCAGATTTAAGGCCGAGTCCTGCAGCGTCTGAGCAGAACTGAAGAAGCTGAGAAACATTCCACGAAATAAACTTTTGTCCAGTCGACAAATTGAATTCTCTCCTTTGCCAACAAAGAAAAGATAATATTATAAAATAACTATAAATCTAACAGAATCAACAAAAGAACTCTAGAACATTTTCATAGACACGATGGACAGAATCTCTGTCTTTTCGCTGCACACGGCTGGAGCAGGTTTCCCCTGAACACCCACCCGATTATAGACTCTATTCTTTTTTTCTTGCATGGAAGTGCAGGATGTTTCTAAAATACACCATAAAATGGCCGTTTCACAGTTGAAGCGTTTAAAGTGCAGATCTGGTGCAGAATGATCCACAGAGCTTCTCTCAGATCACCTGGTGCTGCAGAGGAAACTGAGCAAAGCAACAATCTGAGAAACACAAAGGCAGTAAAACAACGGGAACAGTTCCTCACGGAGCAGAACATCACTGTACAGGAAGTCTGCTCTGGACCTGCAGGTTTGTCATGAATGAACCATCAGCTCAGTGTGAAGAACAACTGTGTAAAATGCTGAACTCAGTTTAACCTGATCAGTTCTTCCTCCTTTAACATCCCCAGAGTCGACTTCAGCATCGAGCTCCTGACGCTGAAATCTTCTCCTGCACTTGGGGTCAGGGTCAGGGTGAGGGTCAAGGTGAGGGTCGGGGTCAGGGTGAGGGTCAGGGTGAGGGTCAGTGTGAGGGTCAGGGTCGGGGTCAGGGTGGGGGTCAGGGTCAGGGTGAGGGTCAGGGTCAGGGTGAGGTCGGTCGGGGTGAGGTCGGGGTCAGGGTGAGGTCAGGGTGAGGTCGGGGTCAGGGTGAGGTCAGGGGTGAGGTCGGGGTCAGGGTGAGGTCGGGGTCAGGGTGAGGTCGGGGTGAGGTCGGGGTCAGGGTGAGGTCAGGGTGAGGTCGGGGTCAGGGTGAGGTCGGGGTCAGGGTGAGGTCAGGGTGAGGTCAGGGTGAGGTCGGGGTCAGGGTGAGGTCGGGGTCAGGGTGAGGTCAGGGTGAGGTCAGGGTGAGGTCGGGGTCAGGGTCGGAGGTCGGGGTGAGGTCGGGGTCAGGTCGGGGTGAGGTCGGGGTCAGGGTGAGGTCGGGGTCAGGCGTGAGGTCGGGGTCAGGGTGGGGGTCGGGGTCAGGGTGGGGGTCGGGGTCAGGGTGAGGGTGAGGGTCAGGGTGAGGGTCGGGGTCAGGGTGAGGGTCAGGGTCGGGGTGAGGGTCAGGGTGAGGGTCGGGGTCAGGGTCAGGGTGAGGGTCGGGGTCAGGGTGAGGGTCGGGGTGAGGGTGAGGGTCGGGGTCAGGGTGAGGGTCAGGGTGAGGGTCGGGGTCAGGGTCAGGGTGAGGGTCAGGGTCAGGGTCAGGGTCGGGGTCGGGGTCAGGGTCGGGGTCAGGGTGAGGGTCGGGGTGAGGGTGAGGGTCGGGGTCAGGGTGAGGGTCAGGGTGAGGGTCGGGGTCAGGGTCAGGGTCAGGGTGAGGGTCAGGGTCAGGGTCGGGGTCGGGGTCAGGAGACTCCAGGTGTGTTTGAACCTGCCGCTATCCTGAAGGTCATTCGTGTCTGCACAGACTTGTCCAGGTGCTGTGGATCAGTGTGTCACATTCAGAATAAAGCTTTAGTTAAATTAAACCTGCAGATGTGTGTTTAACTCTATCAGCTGAACAGTCCAACAGTCAGAGCAGACAGAATCCAGCAGCCTGTGGATCTTTTCCAGTGCGTCTCCAGAACACCTGACCTCATGTGACTGAAGAGCAAACAGAGCAACAAAAGACAGAAGACGGTCAACACAGTGTCAGAGTTACAGCTTTAACCGTCCCACTGGCTCCAGCTCGGTGTCTCACGGCTCTTTCACAAACACAAACAGGGATTTCAGTCGTATTATTGCCTCTGCAAAGCTGAGAACTTGTGTTAAAGTGCAGAATTCTGCCTCAGGGCTTCCTCCTCCACAGCAGGTCGTCTGTGCTTCACTGGACATGGACGAGATGCTCAAGGGCGACATGAAGGGCCGAGGTGACGACGTTTCTAATCCTGTTTATTTACCAGTGGATTATATATTTTGAAAAACGCTAAAAAACACATTCTGAAACCATTTTCTTTCAACACTTTCAGGTTCTCTTCTTGTTCACTGTCAGGAGTCGATCTTCACTTGTTTCTTCTGGAGTCGGTGATCGAGTCTTTTGGGCTTTGGTGCAGTGGGAAATCAGCAGAGGGAAGTGTGAGGTGCTTATGAAGATGTTTTCTCACGTTTCCAGACACTAATGAGTGAACCAGAGCGTTTGGTTTGTTAGACTCGTGGCTGTTGTCAGATGGGTTAAAGTGGAGTTAAGCTTCTTCAGTCTGAAGCAAATTGGTGTTTTACGTGGAAGTTCAGAACTTGCCCCCATCACTACACTAGTTCAGAACTTGCCCCCATCACTGCACTAGTTCAGAACTTGCCCCCATCACTACACTAGTTCAGAACTTGCCCCCATCACTGCACTAGTTCAGAACTTGCCCCCATCACTGCACTAGTTCAGAACTTGCCCCCATCACTGCACTAGTTCGGAACTTGCCCCCATCACTGCACTAGTTCAGAACTTGCCCCCATCACTACACTAGTTCGGAACTTGCCCCCATCACTGCACTAGTTCAGAACTTGCCCCCATCACTGCACTAGTTCGGAACTTGCCCCCATCACTGCACTAGTTCAGAACTTGCCCCCATCACTACACTAGTTCAGAACTTGCCCCATCACTGCACTAGTTCAGAACTTGCCCCCATCACTACACTAGTTCAGAACTTGCCCCATCACTGCACTAGTTCAGAACTTGCCCCCATCACTGCACTAGTTCAGAACTTGCCCCATCACTACACTAGTTCAGAACTTGCCCCCATCACTACACTAGTTCAGAACTTGCCCCATCACTGCACTAGTTCAGAACTTGCCCCATCACTGCACTAGTTCAGAACTTGCCCCCATCACTACACTAGTTCAGAACTTGCCCCCATCACTACACTAGTTCAGAACTTGCCCCATCACTGCACTAGTTCAGAACTTGCCCCCATCACTGCACTAGTTCAGAACTTGCCCCCATCACTGCACTAGTTCAGAACTTGCCCCCATCACTACACTAGTTCAGAACTTGCCCCCATCACTGCACTAGTTCAGAACTTGCCCCCATCACTACACTAGTTTGTTGCCTTCACAGACTCACTGCCACAGTGAGATCTTCACTGAGGAAACACTGATCTGTGCCGTTTTTTGGCTTCTGACAGAATTCCACCTCCTTCAGCTTCAGACGGGCAGAGTTCAGCTTTAAGCCCTTTGACATGTGAGTTTCCTTTCTTATGGTTGAAGGTCAAACATTAACAGAAGACACAGATGTTCTGTCGTTGAATCAAAGTTTCGATGAGCGAGAACTTTGTGCTAAACTCAGTTCAAGGGGGAATTCTGAGTGCTGAAAAAAAAAAAATTGAAATAAACTTTCAATTAAGATCCAAATCCATTTGTTTGTTTGACACTAAAATTAATTAAAATAACAAACAGTTTTTCCATTTTATTGTTTTTTCGCTCTGAACTGAAATTCAAAAGAACAAACGGACCTGAGACAAACGTGTGATTCACTTTAGCAATAATCAACTGACAGAAAAATAGAAATAGATCAAATTATTTTTAAGCAAATCATCACCAAATAATCATATGAACCAAGAATCCTGGATTTAAAGTAAATATTAAATCAAACAAAATAGGACTGATCTTAGTCATGGAAACATTACCGACTGGATCGGGGAGCGAGTTTGTGATAACAGGATTTTCATTTTACACTTTGTCCTGATGAACTCCCATATCTGTGTTTTTATGATCACTAATACCAAATCCCCATCTGCACTGACGGGCGGGTCCAGAGTCTGGGTTTATCTGGGATCTATAAAACCCACTACGCTCCAGGAAGCACCAGACCAGGTCCAGTCCTGGTCTAGACCTGCCTGAGTCCTGCAGTAGCCCTGGATTAGTCCCAGTTTAGTTTTGTTCAGTGCTGGATCCTGGTTCAGTTCTGTTTTACACCAGGTCTTAGTTTAGTCCTGTGTTAGTCCTGGTTTATCCTCATTTTATTGGATCTCTGATGCAGTTTGAACCCAGTTTGAGTCCAGTTTGAGTCCAGTTTGAGTCCAGTTTGAGTCCAGCTTTAGTCCAGCTTTAGTCCGGCTTTAGTCCAGCTTTAGTCCAGCTTTAGTCCAGCTTTAGTCCGGCTTTAGTCCAGCTTTAGTCCGGCTTTAGTCCAGTTTTAGTCCGGCTTTAGTCCAGCTTTACTCCGGCTTTAGTCCGGCTTTAGTCCAGCTTTAGTCCGGCTTTAGTCCCGGCTCTGCTCTGCCATGGGGCCTCCTCTGCTGCTCCTGTGTGCCGTGCTGTGCTGCTATAGCGCCCCCTACAGCAGTGCGTTCCTGATGCTGGGGGGCCCTCGGCCGCAGGACGGTTCTGATGGAGCTTTGGGTTCTGTGTGCTCCAGGATCCTGGACCAGAACCTCCAGAAGGACCTGAGAACTCAGAGAGGAACCGGAGTCAGTCATTTTAGAGTCCAGCTGCCCCCAGAGCTGCTCCTGACCGACGACAGGTACGATTATGGTAGTACTACTGTAGTACTACTACTACTACTATAGTACTACTGTAGTACTGTACTACAGTAGTACTGTACTACTATAGTACTACTGTAGTACAGTACTACTGTAGTACAGTACTACAGTAGTACTGTACTACTATAGTACCACTCTAGTACAGTACTACAGTAGTACTGTACTACTATAGTACCACTCTAGTACAATACTACAGTAGTACTGTACTACTATAGTACTACTATTACTATAGTACTACTATACTACTATAGTACTACTATAGTACTACTATACAATTACTATAGTAATACTACTGCTACATCCATCTTCAGCGCTGAACCCACAGGACCCATGTCCTCCTTTAGTCCTTTAGTGCTGCACCTGCGTCTCTGTGTCCACAGGAGGCGCTGTCGTGTGTCATGTGTCTCTGTGTCCACAGGAGGCGCTGTCGTGTCTCATGTCTCTGTGTCCACAGGAGGCGCTGTCGTGTCTCATGTGTCTCTGTGTCCACAGGAGGCGCTGTCGTGTCTCATGTGTCTCTGTGTCCACAGGAGGCGCTGTCGTGTCTCATGTCTCTGTGTCCACAGGAGGCGCTGTCGTGTCTCATGTGTCTCTGTGTCCACAGGAGGCGCTGTCGTGTCTCATGTGTCTCTGTGTCCACAGGAGGCGCTGTCGTGTCTCATGTGTCTCTGTGTCCACAGGAGGCGCTGTCGTGTCTCATGTGTCTCTGTGTCCACAGGAGGCGCTGTCGTGTCTCATGTCTCTGTGTCCACAGGAGGCGCTGTCGTGTCTCATGTGTCTCTGTGTCCACAGGAGGCGCTGTCGTGTCTCATGTGTCTCTGTGTCCACAGGAGGCGCTGTCGTGTCTCATGTGTCTCTGTGTCCACAGGAGGCGCTGTCGTGTGTCATGTGTCTCTGTGTCCACAGGAGGCGCTGTCGTGTCTCATGTCTCTGTGTCCACAGGAGGCGCTGTCGTGTCTCATGTCTCTGTGTCCACAGGAGGCGCTGTCGTGTCTCATGTCTCTGTGTCCACAGGAGGCGCTGTCGTGTCTCATGTGTCTCTGTGTCCACAGGGAGGCGCTGTCGTGTCTCATGTGTCTCTGTGTCCACAGGGAGGCGCTGTCGTGTCTCATGTGTCTCTGTGTCCACAGGAGGCGCTGTCGTGTCTCATGTGTCTCTGTGTCCACAGGGAGGCGCTGTCGTGTCTCTTGACTCTGCTGGAGCGTGTCTCTCAGGCAGATCTTCAGCCCGTGTTGTTGGTGGACCTGTCCGAGGTCTTCACAGGGTCCAGACCTGGTCCAGACCTGGAGCAGAGGCTGGACGTGCTGTGGGCACAGATGGGTGGGCAGGTGCGCACCTGGATCCTGCTCCTGCAGAACAACAGTGTGAAGGAGCAGCAGCTCTACTCCGAGCTCCAGCTCATCTTCAGAAGACACTTTCCACATGAAGGTAGCGCACTGTGGGGGCAGAGGGCTCAGGTGGGCAGCAGGTGCCCTCAGTCTGCCCCGGGGCAGCTGTGGTGTTAGAGCTTCAGGTCGTTTCACTCGTTTGTTCTTCTGTCCTCAGATCATATTCTGTCTTTGGGGCTCAAGTCCTGGGACCTGTCGTCTGTCCCTGAGCTCCGCTGGAACCTGGTGAGCCTAAAGTCCCAAAGATGGCGTCCGTGTTTGTGCTGCTGTTTCTGAGCCTCTGTCTCGTTCCAGCCTGTGGATTTCTTGTCGGTGAAGCTTCAGCTCGACTGTGGTGTGGAGTCTGCGTTTGGAGCGGCGCTGTCAGACATAAAGGTCCAGCTCCAGCTTCAGGGGGAACATCAGCACAAACGATTCCTTTGCACTAATCTAAACGATTCCTTTGCACTAATCTAAACGATTCCTTTGCACTAATCTAAACGATTCCTTTGCACTAATCTAAACGATTCCTTTGCACTAATCTAAACGATTCCTTTGCACTAATCTAAAGCGATTCCTTTGCACTAATCTAAACTATTCCTTTGCAATAATCTAAACGATTCCTTTGCACTAATCTAAACGATTCCTTTGCACTAATCTAAAGCGATTCCTTTGCACTAATCTAAACGATTCCTTTGCACTAATCTAAACGATTCCTTTGCACTAATCTAAACGATTCCTTTGCACTAATCTAAGCGATTCCTTTGCACTAATCTAAGCGATTCCTTTGCACTAATCTAAACGATTCCTTTGCACTAATCTAAACGATTCCTTTGCACTAATCTAAACGATTCCTTTGCACTAATCTAAGCGATTCCTTTGCACTAATCTAAACGATTCCTTTGCACTAATCTAAACGATTCCTTTGCACTAATCTAAGCGATTCCTTTGCACTAATCTAAGCGATTCCTTTGCACTAATCTAAGCGATTCCTTTGCACTAATCCAAACGATTCCTTTGCACTAATCCAAACGATTCCTTTGCACTAATCCAAACGATTCCTTTGCACTAATCCAAACGATTCCTTTGCACTAATCCAAGCGATTCCTTTGCACTAATCTAAGCGATTCCTTTGCACTAATCTAAGCGATTCCTTTGCACTAATCTAAGCGATTCCTTTACACTAATCTAAGCGATTCCTTTGCACTAATCTAAGCGATTCCTTTGCACTAATCTAAACGATTCCTTTGCACTAATCTAAACGATTCCTTTGCACTAATCTAAGCGATTCCTTTGCACTAATCTAAGCGATTCCTTTGCACTAATCTAAGCGATTCCTTTGCACTAATCTAAACGATTCCTTTGCACTAATCCAAACGATTCCTTTGCACTAATCCAAGCGATTCCTTTGCACTAATCCAAGCGATTCCTTTGCACTAATCCAAGCGATTCCTTTGCACTAATCCAAGCGATTCCTTTGCACTAATCTAAACGATTCCTTTGCACTAATCTAAGCGATTCCTTTGCACTAATCTAAGCGATTCCTTTGCACTAATCTAAGCGATTCCTTTGCACTAATCTAAGCGATTCCTTTGCACTAATCTAAGCGATTCCTTTGCACTAATCTAAACGATTCCTTTGCACTAATCTAAGCGATTCCTTTGCACTAATCTAAGCGATTCCTTTGCACTAATCTAAGCGATTCCTTTGCACTAATCTAAACGATTCCTTTACACTAATCTAAACGATTCCTTTACACTAATCCAAGCGATTCCTTTGCACTAATCCAAGCGATTCCTTTGCACTAATCTAAGCGATTCCTTTGCACTAATCTAAGCGATTCCTTTGCACTAATCCAAAGCGATTCCTTTGCACTAATCTAAGCGATTCCTTTGCACTAATCTAAACGATTCCTTTGCACTAATCTAAGCGATTCGCTTTGCACTAATCTAAGCGATTCCTTTACACTAATCTAAGCGATTCCTTTGCACTAATCCAAGCGATTCCTTTGCACTAATCCAAGCGATTCCTTTGCACTAATCTAAGCGATTCCTTTGCACTAATCTAAGCGATTCCTTTGCACTAATCTAAGCGATTCCTTTGCACTAATCTAAGCGATTCCTTTGCACTAATCTAAACGATTCCTTTGCACTAATCTAAGCGATTCCTTTGCACTAATCTAAAGCGATTCCTTTGCACTAATCTAAGCGATTCCTTTGCACTAATCTAAGCGATTCCTTTGCACTAATCTAAACGATTCCTTTGCACTAATCTAAGCGATTCCTTTGCACTAATCTAAGCGATTCCTTTGCACTAATCTAAAGCGATTCCTTTGCACTAATCTAAAGCGATTCCTTTGCACTAATCTAAGCGATTCCTTTGCACTAATCTAAGCGATTCCTTTGCACTAATCTAAGCGATTCCTTTGCACTAATCTAAGCGATTCCTTTGCACTAATCTAAGCGATTCCTTTGCACTAATCTAAGCGATTCCTTTGCACTAATCTAAGCGATTCCTTTGCACTAATCTAAGCGATTCCTTTGCACTAATCTAAGCGATTCCTTTGCACTAATCTAAGCGATTCCTTTGCACTAATCTAAGCGATTCCTTTGCACTAATCTAAACGATTCCTTTGCACTAATCTAAACGATTCCTTTGCACTAATCTAAGCGATTCCTTTGCACTAATCTAAACGATTCCTTTGCACTAATCTAAACGATTCCTTTGCACTAATCTAAACGATTCCTTTGCACTAATCTAAACGATTCCTTTGCACTAATCTAAAGCGATTCCTTTGCACTAATCTAAACGATTCCTTTGCACTAATCTAAACGATTCCTTTGCACTAATCTAAAGCGATTCCTTTGCACTAATCTAAACGATTCCTTTGCACTAATCTAAAGCGATTCCTTTGCACTAATCTAAACGATTCCTTTGCACTAATCTAAAGGATTCCTTTGCACTAATCTAAACGATTCCTTTGCACTAATCTAAACGATTCCTTTGCACTAATCTAAACGATTCCTTTGCACTAATCTAAAGCGATTCCTTTGCACTAATCTAAACGATTCCTTTGCACTAATCTAAACGATTCCTTTGCACTAATCTAAACGATTCCTTTGCACTAATCTAAACGATTCCTTTGCACTAATCTAAAGCGATTCCTTTGCACTAATCTAAACGATTCCTTTGTGTGTGTTAGTAAAGTGTGTGTGTGTTAGTAAAGTGTGTGTGTGTTAGTAAAGTGTGTGTGTGTGTTGGTAAAGTGTGTGTGTGTTAGTAAAGTGTGTGTGTGTTAGTAAAGTGTGTGTGTGTTAGTAAAGTGTGTGTGTGTTAGTAAAGTGTGTGTGTTAGTAAAGTGTGTGTGTTAGTAAAGTGTGTGTGTGTTAGTAAAGTGTGTGTGTGTGTTAGTAAAGTGTGTGTGTTAGTAAAGTGTGTGTGTGTTAGTAAAGTGTGTGTGTGTTAGTAAAGTGTGTGTGTGTTAGTAAAGTGTGTGTGTGTGTTAGTAAAGTGTGTGTGTTAGTAAAGTGTGTGTGTGTTTGTATAGTGTGTGTGTGTTTGTAAAGTGTGTGTGTGTTAGTAAAGTGTGTGTGTGTGTTAGTAAAGTGTGTGTGTGTAAGTAAAGTGTGTGTGTGTCAGTAAAGTGTGTGTGTGTCAGAAAAGTGTGTGTGTGTTATTAAAGTGTGTGTGTGATGGAAGTGTGTGTGTGTTAGTAAAGTGTGTGTGTGTTAGTAAAGTGTGTGTGTGTTAGTAAAGTGTGTGTGTGTTAGTAAAGTGTGTGTGTGTGTGTTAGTAAAGTGTGTGTGTTAGTAAAGTGTGTGTGTGTTAGTAAAGTGTGTGTGTGTTAGTAAAGTGTGTGTGTGTTAGTAAAGTGTGTGTGTGTTAGTAAAGTGTGTGTGTTAGTAAAGTGTGTGTGTTAGTAAAGTGTGTGTGTGTGTTAGTAAAGTGTGTGTGTTAGTAAAGTGTGTGTGTGTTAGTAAAGTGTGTGTGTGTTAGTAAAGTGTGTGTGTGTTAGTAAAGTGTGTGTGTTAGTAAAGTGTGTGTGTGTTAGTAAAGTGTGTGTGTTAGTAAAGTGTGTGTGTTAGTAAAGTGTGTGTGTTAGTAAAGTGTGTGTGTGTTAGTAAAGTGTGTGTGTGTTAGTAAAGTGTGTGTGTGTTAGTAAAGTGTGTGTGTTAGTAAAGTGTGTGTTAGTAAAGTGTGTGTTAGTAAAGTGTGTGTGTTAGTAAAGTGTGTGTGTGTTAGTAAAGTGTGTGTGTGTCAGTAAAGTGTGTGTGTGTCAGTAAAGTGTGTGTGTGTCAGTAAAGTGTGTGTGTGTTAGTAAAGTGTGTGTGTTAGTAAAGTGTGTGTGTTAGTAAAGTGTGTGTGTTAGTAAAGTGTGTGTGTGTTAGTAAAGTGTGTGTGTGTTAGTAAAGTGTGTGTGTGTGTTAGTAAAGTGTGTGTGTTAGTAAAGTGTGTGTGTGTTAGTAAAGTGTGTGTGTGTTAGTAAAGTGTGTGTGTGTTAGTAAAGTGTGTGTGTTAGTAAAGTGTGTGTGTGTTAGTAAAGTGTGTGTGTTAGTAAAGTGTGTGTGTGTTAGTAAAGTGTGTGTGTTAGTAAAGTGTGTGTGTGTTAGTAAAGTGTGTGTGTTAGTAAAGTGTGTGTGTGTTAGTAAAGTGTGTGTGTTAGTAAAGTGTGTGTGTGTTAGTAAAGTGTGTGTGTTAGTAAAGTGTGTGTGTTAGTAAAGTGTGTGTGTGTTAGTAAAGTGTGTGTGTGTTAGTAAAGTGTGTGTGTGTGTTAAGTGTGTGTGTTAGTAAACTGTGTGTGTGTTGGTAAAGTGTGTGTGTGTTAGTAAAGTGTGTGTGTTAGTAAAGTGTGTGTGTGTTAGTAAAGTGTGTGTGTGTTAAGTGTGTGTTAGTAAAGTGTGTGTGTTAGTAAAGTGTGTGTGTGTTAGTAAAGTGTGTGTGTTAGTAAAGTGTGTGTGTGTTAGTAAAGTGTGTGTGTTAGTAAAGTGTGTGTGTTAGTAAAGTGTGTGTGTTAGTAAAGTGTGTGTTAGTAAAGTGTGTGTGTTAGTAAAGTGTGTGTGTTAGTAAAGTGTGTGTGTGTTAGTAAAGTGTGTGTGTGTTAGTAAAGTGTGTGTGTGTTAGTAAAGTGTGTGTGTGTTAGTAAAGTGTGTGTGTTAGTAAAGTGTGTGTGTGTTAGTAAAGTGTGTGTGTGTTAGTAAAGTGTGTGTGTGTGTTAGTAAAGTGTGTGTGTGTGTTAGTAAAGTGTGTGTGTGTTAGTAAAGTGTGTGTGTGTTAGTAAAGTGTGTGTGTGTTAGTAAAGTGTGTGTGTTAGTAAAGTGTGTGTGTGTTAGTAAAGTGTGTGTGTTAGTAAAGTGTGTGTGTGTGTGTGTTAGTAAAGTGTGTGTGTTAGTAAAGTGTGTGTGTGTGTTAGTAAAGTGTGTGTGTGTGTTAGTAAAGTGTGTGTGTTAGTAAAGTGTGTGTGTGTTAGTAAAGTGTGTGTGTTAGTAAAGTGTGTGTGTGTTAGTAAAGTGTGTGTGTGTGTTAGTAAAGTGTGTGTGTGTTAGTAAAGTGTGTGTGTTAGTAAAGTGTGTGTGTTAGTAAAGTGTGTGTGTGTTAGTAAAGTGTGTGTGTGTTAGTAAAGTGTGTGTGTGTTAGTAAAGTGTGTGTGTTAGTAAAGTGTGTGTGTTAGTAAAGTGTGTGTGTGTTAGTAAAGTGTGTGTGTGTTAGTAAAGTGTGTGTGTTAGTAAAGTGTGTGTGTGTTAGTAAAGTGTGTGTGTTAGTAAAGTGTGTGTGTGTTAGTAAAGTGTGTGTGTTAGTAAAGTGTGTGTGTGTTAGTAAAGTGTGTGTGTGTTAGTAAAGTGTGTGTGTGTTAGTAAAGTGTGTGTGTTAGTAAAGTGTGTGTGTGTTAGTAATGTGTGTGTGTTAGTAAAGTGTGTGTGTTAGTAAAGTGTGTGTGTGTTAGTAAAGTGTGTGTGTTAGTAAAGTGTGTGTGTGTTAGTAAAGTGTGTGTGTGTTAGTAAAGTGTGTGTGTGTGTTAGTAAAGTGTGTGTGTGTGTTGGTAAAGTGTGTGTGTGTGTTAGTAAAGTGTGTGTGTGTCAGTAAAGTGTGTGTGTGTCAGTAAAGTGTGTGTGTGTCAGTAAAGTGTGTGTGTGTTAGTAAAGTGTGTGTGTTAGTAAAGTGTGTGTGTGTTAGTAAAGTGTGTGTGTTAGTAAAGTGTGTGTGTGTCAGTAAAGTGTGTGTGTGTCAGTAAAGTGTGTGTGTGTTAGTAAAGTGTGTGTGTGTTAGTAAAGTGTGTGTGTTAGTAAAGTGTGTGTGTGTTAGTAAAGTGTGTGTGTGTGTTAGTAAAGTGTGTGTGTTAGTAAAGTGTGTGTGTTAGTAAAGTGTGTGTGTGTGTTAGTAAAGTGTGTGTGTGTGTTAGTAAAGTGTGTGTGTTAGTAAAGTGTGTGTGTGTTAGTAAAGTGTGTGTGTTAGTAAAGTGTGTGTGTGTGTTGGTAAAGTGTGTGTGTGTGTTAGTAAAGTGTGTGTGTGTGTGTTAGTAAAGTGTGTGTGTTAGTAAAGTGTGTGTGTTAGTAAAGTGTGTGTGTGTTAGTAAAGTGTGTGTGTTAGTAAAGTGTGTGTGTGTTAGTAAAGTGTGTGTGTGTGTTAGTAAAGTGTGTGTGTTAGTAAAGTGTGTGTGTGTTGGTAAAGTGTGTGTGTGTGTTAGTAAAGTGTGTGTGTGTCAGTAAAGTGTGTGTGTTAGTAAAGTGTGTGTGTTAGTAAAGTGTGTGTGTTAGTAAAGTGTGTGTGTTAGTAAAGTGTGTGTGTGTTAGTAAAGTGTGTGTGTGTTAGTAAAGTGTGTGTGTGTTAGTAAAGTGTGTGTGTGTTAGTAAAGTGTGTGTGTTAGTAAAGTGTGTGTTAGTAAAGTGTGTGTGTGTTAGTAAAGTGTGTGTGTTAGTAAAGTGTGTGTGTGTTAGTAAAGTGTGTGTGTTAGTAAAGTGTGTGTGTGTTAGTAAAGTGTGTGTGTTAGTAAAGTGTGTGTGTGTTAGTAAAGTGTGTGTGTTAGTAAAGTGTGTGTGTTAGTAAAGTGTGTGTGTGTGTTAGTAAAGTGTGTGTGTTAGTAAAGTGTGTGTGTGTTAGTAAAGTGTGTGTGTTAGTAAAGTGTGTGTGTGTGTTAGTAAAGTGTGTGTGTGTTAGTAAAGTGTGTGTGTTAGTAAAGTGTGTGTGTGTTAGTAAAGTGTGTGTGTGTTAGTAAAGTGTGTGTGTTAGTAAAGTGTGTGTGTGTGTTAGTAAAGTGTGTGTGTGTTAGTAAAGTGTGTGTGTGTGTGTGTTAGTAAAGTGTGTGTGTGTGTTAGTAAAGTGTGTGTGTGTGTGTTAGTAAAGTGTGTGTGTGTTAGTAAAGTGTGTGTGTGTTAGTAAAGTGTGTGTGTGTGTGTGTTAGTAAAGTGTGTGTGTGTTAGTAAAGTGTGTGTGTGTTAGTAAAGTGTGTGTGTTAGTAAAGTGTGTGTGTGTGTTAGTAAAGTGTGTGTGTGTGTTAGTAAAGTGTGTGTGTGTTAGTGAAGTGTGTGTGTTAGTAAAGTGTGTGTGTGTTAGTAAAGTGTGTGTGTGTTAGTAAAGTGTGTGTGTGTTAGTGAAGTGTGTGTGTTAGTAAAGTGTGTGTGTGTTAGTAAAGTGTGTGTGTGTTAGTGAAGTGTGTGTGTTAGTAAAGTGTGTGTGTGTTAGTAAAGTGTGTGTGTGTTAGTAAAGTGTGTGTGTGTTAGTAAAGTGTGTGTGTGTGTTAGTAAAGTGTGTGTGTGTTAGTAAAGTGTGTGTGTGTGTTAGTAAAGTGTGTGTGTGTTAGTAAAGTGTGTGTGTGTTAGTAAAGTGTGTGTGTGTTAGTAAAGTGTGTGTGTGTGTTAGTAAAGTGTGTGTGTGTTAGTAAAGTGTGTGTGTTAGTAAAGTGTGTGTGTTAGTAAAGTGTGTGTGTGTTAGTAAAGTGTGTGTGTGTTAGTAAAGTGTGTGTGTGTTAGTAAAGTGTGTGTGTTAGTAAAGTGTGTGTGTTAGTAAAGTGTGTGTGTGTTAGTAAAGTGTGTGTGTGTTAGTAAAGTGTGTGTGTGTTAGTAAAGTGTGTGTGTGTTATTATAGTGTGTGTGTGTTAGTGTAGTGTGTGTGTTAGTAAAGTGTGTGTGTGTTAGTAAAGTGTGTGTGTTAGTAAAGTGTGTGTGTGTTAGTAAAGTGTGTGTGTGTGTTAGTAAAGTGTGTGTGTGTTAGTAAAGTGTGTGTGTGTTAGTAAAGTGTGTGTGTGTTAGTAAAGTGTGTGTGTGTTAGTAAAGTGTGTGTGTGTGTTAGTAAAGTGTGTGTGTGTTAGTAAAGTGTGTGTGTTAGTAAAGTGTGTGTGTTAGTAAAGTGTGTGTGTGTTAGTAAAGTGTGTGTGTGTTAGTAAAGTGTGTGTGTGTTAGTAAAGTGTGTGTGTTAGTAAAGTGTGTGTGTTAGTAAAGTGTGTGTTAGTAAAGTGTGTGTTAGTAAAGTGTGTGTGTGTTAGTAAAGTGTGTGTGTGTTAGTAAAGTGTGTGTGTGTTAGTAAAGTGTGTGTGTTAGTAAAGTGTGTGTGTGTTAGTAAAGTGTGTGTGTTAGTAAAGTGTGTGTGTGTTAGTAAAGTGTGTGTGTTAGTAAAGTGTGTGTGTGTTAGTAAAGTGTGTGTGTGTGTTAGTAAAGTGTGTGTGTGTTAGTAAAGTGTGTGTGTTAGTAAAGTGTGTGTGTGTTAGTAAAGTGTGTGTGTTAGTAAAGTGTGTGTGTGTTAGTAAAGTGTGTGTGTGTTAGTAAAGTGTGTGTGTGTTAGTAAAGTGTGTGTGTGTGTTAGTAAAGTGTGTGTGTGTTAGTAAAGTGTGTGTGTGTGTTAGTAAAGTGTGTGTGTGTTAGTAAAGTGTGTGTGTGTTAGTAAAGTGTGTGTGTGTTAGTAAAGTGTGTGTGTGTGTTAGTAAAGTGTGTGTGTGTTAGTAAAGTGTGTGTGTTAGTAAAGTGTGTGTGTTAGTAAAGTGTGTGTGTGTTAGTAAAGTGTGTGTGTTAGTAAAGTGTGTGTGTGTTAGTAAAGTGTGTGTGTTAGTAAAGTGTGTGTGTGTTAGTAAAGTGTGTGTGTTAGTAAAGTGTGTGTGTGTTAGTAAAGTGTGTGTGTTAGTAAAGTGTGTGTGTGTTAGTAAAGTGTGTGTGTTAGTAAAGTGTGTGTGTGTTAGTAAAGTGTGTGTGTTAGTAAAGTGTGTGTGTGTGTTAGTAAAGTGTGTGTGTGTTAGTAAAGTGTGTGTGTGTTTTCAGAGAGTGTCGGGAAGTCGTCCTGTTCTCATTTACTCCATCGACCTGAACCACTGCAGCGACCACCAGCAGGTCCTGGGGAACCTGCTCACAGGTAACAACCAAGTCCTGGTTTAGTCCTGGTTTAGTCCTGGTTTAGTCCAGGTTTAGTCCAGGTTCAGTCCAGGTTTAGTCCAGGTTTAGTCCTGGTTCAGTCCTGGTTTAGTCCTGGTTTAGTCCAGGTTTAGTCCAGGTTCAGTCCAGGTTTAGTCCAGGTTTAGTCCTGGTTCAGTCCTGGTTTAGTCCTGGTTCAGTCCTGGTTCAGTCCTGGTTTAGTCCTGGTTTAGTCCTGGTTCAGTCCTGGTTTAGTCCTGGTTTAGTCCTGGTTCAGTCCTGGTTTAGTCCTGGTTTAGTCCTGGTTCAGTCCAGGTTTAGTCCTGGTTCAGTCCTGGTTCAGTCCTGGTTCACAGACCCTGACAGAAAAGTTCTTGTCCATGTTTCACAGAATGTTTCTTTCATGTTTGGTGCTTTTTGGGTGAAGCCGTTTATTCTCAAACTCTTGTGTTTCCTCTTTTTAAATCGTCATGAAACAGAAACTCCACAATGACCCAGTGAAGCTGGAGTCTGTTGTGATAGTTGTGGATGAGTTCTTTCCTCTGGTGGTGAAGCTGCTCATTCTTCTGTTCCTGTAAATTCTTGGGCTCTTGTCTGAACTGCAGCTTGAATCTGCCCAGAGGCTCAGAGATACTGAGGCCAGAAGAGACGAACACTCCAGAACCTTCACTTTATTCTGTAGAACCTTCACTTTATTCTGTAGAACCTTCACTTTATTCTCCAGAACCTTCACTTTATTCTCCAGAACCTTCACCTTATTCTGCAGAACCTTCACTTTATTCTCCAGAACCTTCACTTTATTCTGTAGAACCTTCACTTTATTCTGTAGAACCTTCACTTTATTCTCCAGAACCTTCACTTTATTCTGCAGAACCTTCACTTTATTCTGCAGAACCTTCACTTTATTCTCCAGAACCTTCACTTTATTCTGCAGAACCTTCACTTTATTCTGTAGAACCTTCACTTTATTCTGCAGAACCTTCACTTTATTCTGTAGAACCTTCACTTTATTCTCCAGAACCTTCACCTTATTCTGCAGAACCTTCACTTTATTCTCCAGAACCTTCACTTTATTCTCCAGAACCTTCACTTTATTCTCCAGAACCTTCACTTTATTCTGCAGAACCTTCACTTTATTCTGCGGAACCTTCACTTTATTCTGTAGAACCTTCACTTTATTCTCCAGAACCTTCACTTTATTCTGCAGAACCTTCACTTTATTCTGTAGAACCTTCACTTTATTCTCCAGAACCTTCACCTTATTCTGCAGAACCTTCACTTTATTCTCCAGAACCTTCACTTTATTCTGTAGAACCTTCACTTTATTCTGTAGAACCTTCACTTTATTCTCCAGAACCTTCACTTTATTCTCCAGAACCTTCACTTTATTCTCCAGAACCTTCACTTTATTCTGCAGAACCTTCACTTTATTCTGCAGAACCTTCACTTTATTCTCCAGAACCTTCACTTTATTCTGCAGAACCTTCACTTTATTCTCCAGAACCTTCACTTTATTCTGCAGAACCTTCACTTTATTCTGCGGAACCTTCACTTTATTCTGTAGAACCTTCACTTTATTCTCCAGAACCTTCACTTTATTCTGCAGAACCTTCACTTTATTCTCCAGAACCTTCACTTTATTCTCCAGAACCTTCACTTTATTCTCCAGAACCTTCACTTTATTCTGCAGAACCTTCACTTTATTCTGTAGAACCTTCACTTTATTCTGCAGAACCTTCACTTTATTCTGCAGAACCTTCACTTTATTCTCCAGAACCTTCACTTTATTCTGCAGAACCTTCACTTTATTCTGCAGAACCTTCACTTTATTCTCCAGAACCTTCACTTTATTCTGCAGAACCTTCACTTTATTCTGCAGAACCTTCACTTTATTCTGCAGAACCTTCACTTTATTCTGCAGAACCTTCACTTTATTCTGCAGAACCTTCACTTTATTCTGCAGAATCTTCACTTTATTCTGCAGAACCTTCACTTTATTCTGCAGAACCTTCACTTTATTCTGCAGAACCTTCACTTTATTCTCCAGAACCTTCACTTTATTCTGCAGAACCTTCACTTTATTCTGCAGAACCTTCACTTTATTCTGCAGAACCTTCACTTTATTCTCCAGAACCTTCACTTCTGTTATTCTGCTGGTGCCACAGGTCCACTCTGTGTTTGGGTCATTCTCATGTTGAAATCATAATCACTCTCTAAACTCGTCCCTGACTCTGACTCTGCTTCTTGAACCTGTGATAACCTCCAGTCATAAAGATCCACTGGAGCAGAGTTCCTGGCCCCACAGATCTGCTGCACAGAGCAGGAAGTGCAGTGGTAAAATCGACTCTCACAGGGTCAGTCTGAACATTTCCTCAGGGTTTATTTGAGTCCATCTGTTCTGGAGTTAATTTAACACTTTTGAAAATGTTATTGAAGTGTTGATGTTAATCACACTGGACCAGAGTTCCTGTTGAACCCGAAATCCAGAGTTATTTTCACGTCTGGAGAGACACTCTGTGGAGTTATCCTGATTCAGCTGAACAACACTCAGGAGTTTATTTTTACACTTTGAGTTCATTTAAGATGAAATTCTGCACAAAACTGGTTCTGGGGGAGTCTGAAGAGGAGGAAGTTCAATTAACGTCAACCACATCAGCTCTGGAAAAGAACTCCAGCCCCCATTTCACTCTTTTTGTGTTAAAAACAGCTCCCTGAAATTATCACCCTCCACTTTTTGCTGTGTGTAACTTTTCCAAAAAACGACGACGTGAGAAAAGAAAAAGTCAAATAAAATGCGACGGTTTATGATTCGGACCTTGATCTGGAAAATGATCTTATCAAAGAATCACAAAGTACAGAGACAATAAATAAACCAAACTGGATTTGTATCAGTCCTGGTTTAGTCCTGGTTTAGTCCTGGTTCAGTCCTGGTTCAGTCCTGCTTTAGTCCTGGTTCAGTCCTGGTTCAGTCCTGCTTTAGTCCTGCTTTAGTCTTTAGTCCTGGTTTAGTCCTGCTTCAGTCCTGGTTTAGTCCTGCTTCAGTCCTGGTTTAGTCCTGCTTCAGTCCTGGTTTAGTCCTGCTTTAGTCCTGGTTTAGTCCTGGTTCAGTCCTGGTTCAGTCCTGCTTTAGTCCTGCTTTAGTCTTTAGTCCTGGTTTAGTCCTGGTTTAGTCCTTGTTTAGTCCTGGTTCAGTCCTGGTTTAGTCCTGCTTTAGTCCTGCTTTAGTCCCGGTTTTGTCCCGGTTTTGTCCCGGTTTAGTCCCGGTTTAGTCCTGGTTTAGTCCTGGTTCTCTGTGTTTCAGCTCAGGTCCAGGGGGAGCTGGACTTGGTCGGGTTCGAGGTGTCGGCCATGTTGGGCGTGTCCCTGGAGGATCCGAGCGTCTCCCTCAGGTACGAGTCGGGTCTGGGGAGCGGCGTCTCTTTCCTTGGATTTTTCGTGGTGTTTTTCGGCCGTGGGACGTGAGACGTGTTTGTGTGTGAGCAGGACCCGGGACAGCGCCCCCTGGAGCGCCGCCTCTTTCCCTGCAGGCTTCCAGTGGGCCGTCTCCAGCGCCGCCTTTAAAGTGGAGGGCGGCCGGAGAGAGGGCGGGAAAGGAGAAACCATCTGGGATCGCCACGGAAACCAGGCCCACCGCTCCGCAGACGTGGCCTGTGACAGCTACAACAAAGTGCCCTATGACGTGTCTCTGCTGAGAGGACTGGGCGTGGACTCGTACCAGGTCTCCCTGTCCTGGGCCAGGATCTTCCCCACAGGGACAGGTGAGGCCCCGCCTCAGGGACAGGTGAGGCCCCACCTCAGGGACAGGTGAGGCCCCGCCGCAGGGACAGGTGAGGCCCCCCACAGGGACAGGTGAGGCCCCGCCTCAGGGACAGGTGAGGCCCCGCCTCAGGGACAGGTGAGGCCCCGCCTCAGGGACAGGTGAGGCCCCGCCACAGGGACAGGTGAGGCCCCGCCGGGACAGGTGAGGCCCCGCCGCGGGGACAGGTGAGGCCCCGCCTCAGGGACAGGTGAGGCCCCGCCGGGACAGGTGAGGCCCCGCCACAGGGACAGGTGAGGCCCCGCCACAGGGACAGGTGAGACACACAGACTCTGAGGTTGATCAAATGCAGTTTAAGGTTGGAACAAAATGTTACTGTTGTACTGTCCTCTGTCAGGTTCTCATTGTTCTGGTTCTCTCTGTGTCAGGTTCTCCTCACTCCGGTTCTCTCTGTGTCAGGTTCTCCTCACTCTGGTTCTCTCTGTGTCAGGTTCTCCTCACTCTGGTTCTCTCTGTGTCAGGTTCTCCTCACTCTGGTTCTCTCTGTGTCAGGTTCTCCTCACTCCGGTTCTCTCTGTGTCAGGTTCTCGTTGCTCTGGTTCTCTCTGGGTCAGGTTCTCCTGGCTCCGGTTCTCACCTCTCTCTGTCTCAGGTTCTGCGAGCGAGAGCGGGGCGCTGTTTTACGACTCGCTCATAGACGCTCTGGTGGCCTCGGGGATCCGGCCTCTGGTCTCTCTGTTTCACTGGGACCTTCCTCAGACCCTGCAGGACTCTGGAGGCTGGACTGACCCGTCCATAGTCCAGGCCTTCAGGGACTACGCCGACTTCTGCTTCTCCCGATACGGAGACCGCGTCAAGGTCAGAACTCTGTGCAGCTGTTCAATATAATTATCAAATGAAAGGTTCACGTTTGAGGATGAGCCAATATCAGTCGAGTGTAGAAGAGTTTTCAGGAGCAGCTCCGTGTGAGATGAAGACCAGAGCCTCTAGTGAAGACTGTTCTGTGAACTTTAGGTCCTCCTCGTTTGGAGCTCGTTTGCTTGTGTCTGAGCAGCAGGGCCTGGAGCTCCTCAGCTGTGTCTGTGAGTGTAGCACTCTGGGACATGTTCCACCCTCAGAAGAGTCTTAAAGAGCGTCAGGGCTGTAGCGTCAGGGTCTGGAGGTGTGATGGAAGAGGGAAATATTTCAGTTTGGACATTTGGAGTGTGCTGAGCTGCTCCCTCTGCTGCTGATGGACTCTTGGTTTTCTCTCTGTATTTGAAATGTTCCGTGGGCCTTTTTCCGGAGGAGCTGCTCCACTCACATTTCTCTAACATGTCACAGACTTTGGGGTAACGCCTGAGCTGTCCAAAGGGGGCAGTACTGACCTCTCTGTCAGTTTCCTGTTTGACCTCTGACCTCTCTGTGTACAGGACTGGACGACCTTCAGCAGCCCCTGGACAGTGAGCCACGCTGGGTACGGCACCGGGCAGCACCCCCCAGGGATCAGAGACTATCAACGCAGCGCCTTCCAGGTACGAACAGCGCCCCCTTCAGGAGCTGTGGGCTCACGACTCGACAACTAACATACAAGAACATTCACAGAGACAGTGGCTCCCTCTTTTCTGCATCACTCGAGGAAAAACTCAAACTAAAACACAACACTACCCACACCAGTCCAGTTGTGATGTTTGCACAGCCCAAAGGTCCCGCTCTAAACCTGAGCCTCACACTCCTGTTTGAACTGGGACTTTAGTGATTTACTCAAGCACCAGCCTCACACTGAAGCTCAGCCATGTTAGCCTGGCCTCATCAGAGGTATAATACTCCCTACAGCAGAAGCACACTCACACTGGACATTTCTTCTCCACCACAGTTCTGCCAAGACACCGTTCAGTGAATCCGTCTCTGTGCCCGAGCCTTAACCAAATGAACTGTTCCTAAGCCTTAACCTGACTGTGAAAAACAGATTTCAGACTTGAACATTTGCCCGCAGAGCCTCAGTTCGCCCGGCGGAGCCTGTGTGGCAGAAAATGGTCGGGGAAGAATAAGTCTGGACTAGACCCGACTGGACCCAGAGTCCTGAGGATCCTGTCTCTGGTCCGGTCCTCATGTAAAGACACTTCTGCTGCGTTAGAACTCAAGACTCACACTTTTGTTCAGCCTGGTTCAGCACGGCTCAGTCTGAGTTTGTCCTTTAGATCAGCTGAGCTCAGGTCCCATCACATCTCACTCTGAACAATCCCATCAGTCCTTGTGTTTCTGTTCCTCAGGCGACGCACAACCTGCTGAAGGCGCACGCCGAGGCCTGGCACCTGTACGACCAGAGTTACCGCGCCACACAGAGAGGAGAGGTGGGCATCGCTCTCAACTCCGACTGGGCACAGGCACTGGACCCCAACAGCCCACAAGACCAGGACGCCGCCCAGAGGTACCTGCAGGTAAAGCCACACCCTGGAACATCTCACACAGCTGCAGCCGAGACACAAAGACACAATGCGGAACATTACACACGGTTCAGGTCGTCCTGAGGATCCTGCAGTGGGACTCCAGTGGGACTCTTGTTTCCACGGTGACACAGTTTGCATTAAACCTTCAAAAGCTTCAGATCTTTGTGGCTTCCTTCAGCTGCAGCAGCTTCACCAGGACCAGAACGTCCCTTTCACAAAGCGCTCGACACTTTGGACACAACTGAACGTCCCACATGTTTAAAGCCAAGAAAAGAAATCTACAGATTTGATGCAAATCCACCGTTCACACGAAGAGTCTGGTCCTGAAATATGAGCACAGGGTTAAACGAGGGGCCCAGGGCTTTGAGAAGTGTCACGTCTACAGTTAAACTCCTTTAGAAAACATTTGGCCTCAGGGTTTATGACAATAAACTCTTCCCTCGACTTTTAACACACCTCAAAACAAGAGCTTCTTGAAAATGTCATTTAAATAATCTTAAATGCCCCAAAATCAGATCAGAAGGAGAATTCTGTGTGTAAACGGCCATTTCTACAGACGGACACTCGTAATGTCCTTTATATTTACGTTTCCACTTGAGTTTGACGCCAAAAGACTTTTGTCCCTGTCCCTGCACAGTAAGAGCAACAGCAGTGTTAGTGCGACGGCTCGTTTCCACGGTGACTGACACAGCTCGTTTCCACGGTGACCGACACAGCTCGTTTCCATGGTGACTGTCTCTTTTGCAGATGATGCTGGGCTGGTTCGCTCATCCCATTTTCGTGGACGGCGACTACCCTCCGGAGCTCAAGTCCCAGGTGGAGCTGAAAGCCAAAGAATGCCCCGGAAACCCTCCGGCCATTTTACCGGAGTTCAGTGCGGAGGAGAAGCGGCGCCTCAAAGGAACCGCCGACTTCTTTGGTTTGACGCATTACACGTCACGCCTGGTCAGCCACACGAGGGCGCCCTGCGGCAGCTCCGGCCCCGAGGCGCTCATGGACTATCAGACCCATGTAGACCCAACATGGACGCCCACGAACTCGGACTGGATCTACCTGAACCCCGGAGGACTACGGAGTCTGCTCAAGGACATTTCACAGAAGTATCTGAGAGAGAGAAGCGTGCCGCTGTACCTGACCGGAGTGGGGATGCCAACAGGGGGCGACACTGAGCTGCTGCAGGACACCACCAGAGCTGAGTTCATCCGCCGCTGTGTGGATGAGGCGCTGAAAGGTGAGAGTGCACCTCCTCCACAAAATAATCATGCCTTCCACTTATGGAGCACGTCCTAAAACTTGCTCTGTCCACATTATTCTCTACAGAAGGCGCTATTCAGGGTCACACTTTAGTCATTTCCAAATGTCCAGTGAGTGAAAAAGTAGTGCACTCAAAGTCTCCCACACCTCACCTTGAAAAGTAGTGTCCAGCAATGGTCACTGGACGGGTCAATATAGAGTTTAAAGCACTGGAAGAGTCCTAAAAACAACAGTGCGGAGACAGGTCTTCAACTCCACACAACTGAATTAAAGCAGATAGAAGCTGTTGAACTTGTCCCTGTGATTATGACTCAAACACTGTTTCATGAACTCTTCTGGTGCTGCTTTATAGTGAGGCGGGGTTAGGGGCTGGGGTGGACATTCATCTGTTAAAGCTCCGTTAAGCCTCCACCCTCTGTGCACCTGCAGCCTCAGGTTTAGTCTGTGCGTTTAGTCTGGGGAGTCCAGTCCTGACCTGCTGTCTCTCGTGTCTCGTTGCAGCCGTCGTCCTGGACAAAGTGAACCTGCGGCGCTTCACCGTGGAGTCTCTGCTGGACGGGTTTGAAGGAGCTCACGGCTACAGCCAGCGCTTCGGCCTTCACTACGTGGACTTTAACTCTCCGGACCGCCCCAGAACGCCCAAAATGTCCGCCTACGTCTACTCCCAGATCATCCAACAGAACAGAGCCAGCGACAGCCTCAAGGCGGCGCTCTCCCCTCCACCCATGTCCTTCACACCAGGACTGAAGAACCTGCCCGCCTCACAAGTGCCCTCCCTGGCCACAGTGGTGTGGGAGAAGTTCTCGCACTGGTCCGAGTTCCAGAGCAGAATGTATCATTACGGAACATTTCCCGGTGAGTTCCTGTGGGGAGTCATGTCCTCAGCCTATCAGATCGAAGGAGGCTATAACGCCGATGGGAAAGGCCCCAGTATCTGGGACAATTTTACTCACACACTGCCCAACGGTATCCCAGAGAATGCGACTGGAGATGTGGCGTGCAACAGCTACATGAAAGTGACCGAAGACTTAAACCAGATTAAAGCCTTAGAGGTCAAGGCCTATCGTTTTTCCATCTCCTGGTCCAGGATCTTTCCCTATGGCACAACTACAACTCCCAACGCTGCAGGCGTGAACTATTATAATAAGCTAATTGACGGCCTGGTGGCTCTGAACGTGACTCCCGTGGTGACTCTGTACCACTGGGACCTGCCTCTGGCTCTGCAGGAACGAGGTGGCTGGGAGAACTCCGAAATCATCCAGGATTTCAACGCTTATGCCGAGTTCTGCTTCAAGACGTTTGGAGACAGAGTGAAGTTTTGGATCACTTTTAATGACCCGTTCACAATCGCGTGGAAAGGCTACGGCAGCGGAGAGATGCCCCCAAATCTAAAAGTGAATCCTGGAGTGGCTCCGTATCAAGTGGGGCGAAATCTGCTCCTCGCTCACGCCAGGGCTTACCACACGTACGCCACATATCGCCCACAGCAGAAAGGACTGGTCAGTATCGCTCTGAACGCAGACTGGTACGAGCCGCTGGATGTGAACACGCCCAGAGAGCTGGAGGCCGCAGACAGAGCCATGCAGTTCAGGCTCGGATGGTTCGCGCACCCCATTTTTAAGAACGGCGATTATCCTGAAGCCATGAAGTTTCACGTAGGAAACAAAAGCGACATCCAGAGACTGCCACAATCTAGACTCCCGACTTTCACCCAGGAGGAGAAGGACTTAATCAGAGGAACGGCCGACGTGTTCTGTGCTAATCACCAAACCACCAGAATCGCCAAATACTCAATACGGCGTCTGAAACCACAGTCCTTTGAGTACGACGTGGACGTTGTGGAAGAGGAGCTGACGGACTATCCGCAGACGGACGTGAAAGGCCAGAGGGCAGTGGCTTGGGGCCTGAGGCGGGTGTTGAACTGGATAAAGGAAGAGTACGGAAATCCCGAGGTGTACGTGACTGATAACGGGGTGGCCACAGAGAGGAAGGTCGGCGTCGATGACATTGACAGAGTGTTCTTCCTCAAGACCTACATCGACGAGGCGCTCAAAGGTGTGTCCAGACCGGGTTTCGATCTTTCGATCTTACCGTAGACGCAATGGTCCGTGTCATCAGTGATTAAATTAATACAGCAGATAAAGGTGGGAGTCTATGACCATCTCATGACTCAATTCGATTACGATTCTGAGGCTCATGAGTCGATGCATCTTTATGTTTTACTGCATTTTACAGATCAAATGAGTGGCTCCTTTTTAAACGTGCAGAGCTGCAGGATGAAGCAAAGACTTTTATTTAACACAATGGTTTTATTTAAATAGGTAAATGCATTGTTTTTTCAGTGACGGGGATTAGATTAGCAGGTGGGCGCTATCGGTGTAAAAACAATATGTCTATTACAGAGCATGTTTAGATCCTCCACAGACAACACCTCTGTTCTCTGCAGAAACTCTGTCCTCTGCAGGGTTTGTGGAGTTAGTTTAGGACAGTTCCTCTGTGCATTCGTGCTAAAGCTGCTTTTCGAATGCGTAACACGAAGCCCTCTCCATCTCAGACTCGAAAAAAGGTTTGCGCTGCAACCTAATGCGCGGACCGTCTTTTCCTTTAAGAAAGACAAATCCTTAACAGAGACATATTCAACTAAATTTAAAGTGCTGATTCTTGGCGCATCAGAATCGTTCGATGCATCTAAAAAACAATTACTTACCACCCCCAATGTAAATGAAAAAGTACGTTTGTTCGTACACCACCATCTCAAAGCCTCAAACCACTTCGCCAAAGAAAAGAAATGGTTTGAGAGGAGAGTGAAAGAGGCTGCTTTTGTTTGGAAAGACAATCCATCTTTCAACAGGAATGAGGGGCTGAAACCTCATTTATTTCCTATTTATAACTCATTCCTCGGACCCAAAACAGGGAAAGCAGTTGTGATAACCTGTGATGTCGTGTGTTAGTTTAGTGTTAGTGATATAAAAACAGTGTTTTTGCTGCAGCTCAGAGTGTGGACGGCGTGCGTCTTCGGGGGTACCTGGGGGCCCCTCTCATGGACTCCTTTGAATGGCTGCAGGGCTACACTGTGGGCAGCGGTCTGTTCCAGGTGGACTTCACTAAACCGGAGCGACCCCGGACCCAGAAGTACTCGGGCATACTGTACAACAGCATCGTGAAACAGAACGGGTTCCCCGCAGGTCCCGACGAGATCCCTCTGTACACAAACTTCAGAGACGGCATGATGTGGAGCACTGCCACCGCTGCCTATCAGGTACAGGGTTTAACCACTGGGTTCCTCAGGTCTTCTGTATTGATTCTACTTTAGATCCTTATGTAGAGACCGCTGTGTGTTTCATAACCTGACAGTTTGAATGAATGTCTTTATTTGTCAATTCCTTCACATGTACAAGACATACAAAGCAATCGAAATTGGACCTGTCACCCCATCCGTACATTACATGTGGACTGCCCCAGACCAGGCTCCTAACGGGGCATCGTATGGAATGAGTACACGAAATAAAAAACATCAGCAACATCATCAAACAGGGTACAAACATTCCACAGGACCAGCAACAGGGTAGGGGAGGGGTGTGAAGTCCAACGTACAGTGCCTTGCAAAAGTATTAGCCCCCCTTGAACTTTTTGACCTTTTGCCATATTTCAGGCTTCAAACATAAAGAGATAAAATTGGTATTTTTTGTGAAGAACCAACACTAAGTGGGACACAATCGTGAAGTGGAATGAAATTTATGCAATATTTTAAACTTCCATCCATCCATCCATCTTCTTCCGCTTATCTGGGGCCGGGTCGCGGGGGGCCTCAGTCTAAGCAGGGGCTCCCAAGCTTCCTTCTCCCCAGCCACTTCCTCCAGCTCCTCCTGGACAGACCCCGAGGTGTTCCCAGGCCGAGAGACATAGTCCCTCCAGCGTGTCCTGGGTCTCTCGAGGGAGGCGTCCAGGAGGCATCTGGACCAGATGCCCTCCCCTCAGCTGCTCCTCTCGACGTAGAGGAGCAGCGACTCTACTTCGAGCTCCTCCCGTGTGACCGAGCTCCTCCCCTATCTCTAAGGGAGCACCCGGCCACTCTGCGGAGGAAAGTCATTTCTGCCGCTTGTATCCGCGATCTCGTTCTTTCGGTCATTACCCAGAGCTCATGACCATAGGTGAGGGGAGGAACGTGACTGAGGTAAATCGAGAGCTTCGCCTTTCGGCTCAGCTCCTCTTCACCACAACGGTCCGATGCAGCGACCGCATCACTGCCGACGCTGCACCGATCCACCTGTCAATCTCACGCTCCATCCTCCCCTCACTGTGAACAAGACCCCGAGATACTTGAACTCCTCCACTTGAGGCAGAGACTCCCCACCCACCCGGAGAGGGCAATCCACCTTTTTCCGGTCCAGAACCATGGCCTCGGATATGGAACAGCTGATTCTCATCCCAGCCACTTCACACTCAGCTGCAAACCGCCCCAGTGCTGCAGGTCCTGGCTCGATGAAGCCAACAGGACAACATCATCTGCAAAAAGCAGAGATGAGATCCTGTGGTTCCCAAACTGGACCCCCTCCGGCCCCTAGAGCTTTCCGACCACCTCAGTGACTTCAGCCAGGGTGATGGATGAGTCCGCCTCTGGGTCCCCAGCCTCGGCCTCCTCTTCGGAGGACGTGACGGTGGGACTGAGGAGATCCCCAAAGTTTTCCTTCCACCGCCCGACAACATCCTCAGTCGAGGTCAGCAGCTCTCCCCCCGCACTGTAAACAGTGTTGGTGAAAGACCGCTTCCCCCTCCTGAGGCGCCGGACGGTTTGCCAGAATTTCCTTGGGGCCGTCCGATAGTCCTCCTCCATGGCCTCCCCGAACTCCTCCCAGACCCGAGTTTTTGCCTCTGCCACCGCCCGGGCTGCAGCACGCTTGGCCCGACGGTACCCGTCAGCTGCCTCAGGAGTCCCCCGAGCCAGCAAGGCCCGGTAGGACTCCTTCAGCCTGACGCCATCCCTTACTTCCGGTGTCCACCACCGGGTTCGGGGATTGCCGCCGCGACAGGCACCACAGACCTTACGGCCACAGCTACGAGCAGCCACATCGACAATAGAGGCCGAGAACGAAGCCCACTCGGGCTCCATGTCCCCAACCTCCCCCGGGATCTGGGAGAAGCTCCCGGAGGTGTGAGTTGAAGGCCGCACTGACAGAAGGTTCTGCCAGACGTTCCCAACAGACCCCCACGATATGCTTGGGCCTGCCAGGTCTTTCCGGCTTCCTCCTCCGCCAGCGGACCCAACTCACCACCAGGTGGTGATCAGTTGACAGCTCTGCCCCTCTCTTCACCCGAGTGTCCAAGACACACGGCCGGAGGTCAGATGACACGACAACAAAGTCGATCATCGACCTCCGGCCTAGGGAGTCCTGGTGCCACATGCACCGATGGACCCCCTTGTGCTCGAACATGGTGTTCGTTATGGACAAACTGTGACTAGCACAGAAGTCCAATAACAGAACACCGCTCGGGTTCAGATCAGGGAGGCCGTTCCTCCCAATCACCCCTCTCCAAGTGTCACTGTCGTGCACGTGGGTGTTGAAGTCCCGCAGTAGAACTACGGAGTCCCCGGTCGGTGCACTATCCAGTACCCCTCCCAGAGACTCCAAGAAGGCCGGGTACTCTGCACTGCTGTTCGGCCCATAGGCCGACACCACAGTGAGAGACCTGTCCCCGACCCAAGGCGCAGGGACGCGACCCTCTCGTTCACCGGGGTGAACTCCAACACGCAGCGGCTGAGCTGTGGGGCTATGAGCCCACACCAGCTCCAACGCCAGAGAAATGGAGAGTCCAGCCCCTCTCAAGGAGTTGGGTTCCAGAGCCCAAGCTGTGCAGGAGGTGAGGCCGACTATATCTAGCCGGTAACGCTCGACCTCCCGCACAAGCAGGCAGAGACTGATCTGAGACTGATCACACACAGGGGAACTCTCTTTATCATCATCAGTCATTTAGGTCACACTGGAGCATTCAGAAATCATCAGGGAACTTCTGGAGTCAGTTGGCTGCACTGAGAGAAAAGGGGGTGAATATTTTTGCACACCCTAATTTTCAATTTTTTATTTGTAAAAAAATGTTAAAATATTGACAATGAACCAAAAGGTCATCATAATAAGCTGCAGCTCAGCGCGCCATATACCACCCGGCCTCCCGCCTGCTCGCATAAATTCAAATCCCCAGAAAACAAACAAACAAACATGCTGGCAATTCAGAACAGGTCCAACAGTTACCAAAATGTCTTATATAAGTTTGGCACAATAAACTTGTAGATGGCAAATATTGACCAAGATATTTCTAGATTAGATTAGCAGCATCTGGTAAAGCGTAGAGAAGAGGCCGGGGGGCGTACTGCGCAGCTCCTTCGCGCATCTGCTACGGTAGCCGCACTTGGACATGACAGACTACAGAACAGTAACAGTGGTCTCATAAAAAAACAAAGTACAAGTGCACCACCTAGTGGTCGCTCCCTTACACTTCTATGAGAGTTTTTTTCTTGGGCTGCAGCTGCAGTTCCTCACTCGG
>CM060665.1:1101768-1119268 GCA_030686955.1 Odontamblyopus rebecca
TGGTAACTTGTGGACTGTGAGCTGCTCCTCACAGTCCCACGTCTCGGCTCTGGCTCCTTGGAGATCCCTATATTCCTCAGAGTGTGTTTCCCTGCACATCAGTGTCCCGGGTATGATCGGGTTTTTGAGTGTCCCGGTTTCACATGTTTACGCAGCATCTGCAACGCGACATACGCACAGAACAGACTCAGCACCAGCAGAACATCCTCTGTCACAGAGAGAGCACTCATATTCACTGAGTCACAGAGAGAACACTCATATTCACTGAGTCACAGAGAAAACACTCATATTCACTGAGTCACAGAGAGAACACTCATATTCACTGAGTCACAGAGAGAACACTCATATTCACTGAGTCACAGAGAGAACACTCATATTCACTGAGTCACAGAGAGAACACTCATATTCACTGAGTCGAGTCCTTTAGTCCCACAGAAGCTGAAGCAGCAGCACAAGGCTTTCCTTGTGCTGCTGCTTCAGCTCTTTTTTCAGCTCTTACACTTTATGCAAATGAGTCATGAGGTTTTAAGTTTAGTTTGTGTAAAACATAAATGTTTAAATCTGCATTAAACTCATTCTGACCTCACACTGATGAGGCTCTGGAGTCAGGACCTTTATGTGTTTAAAGTTTATTTATGCAGATTAAGAACAGGAATAATAATTAAAGCCGCAAGCGGCATCGAACGGCCCTTGCGGGCCGCGCGTCGCATTCGGCCGACCCGGCTCTTCCCCAGGTGGCGCTGATGAGCCTCTTGTCTCTGTGTGTTTGTGTCTTTGGGCTGAAGCACTGTCAGTAAACATAAAGTCCACACACACCGGAGATGCTGATGTGTTAACATTGACGAATATGGACATTTTGGGACATCGCCATGGCAACACCGTGCAAAATACAACTTTTGCCCCCGGACTTTTTTGTTCAGGCTGACCTGAAGAATCACTGTGCCAAATTTCACGTTCTTCAATGAAACTAATAAGACGTTATATCACTTTGAAATGTAAGAAATTGTTGAAATTTTCCCATTAGGATAACATTGGAGTATTTGTACACATACGACATTCGTACACATATTATACATTTTTTGAAAGCTCTCGAGATTCCCCACGTCACTGTGGGGTCATTGGTGAATGACGGGCGCTTACGCGAAGCCCATTCACTCAATGTTGACAATGACTTGTTAGCAAGAACAAATATGCAGGTCCCATGCCTTTGGCATGGGTTGCTAGGATACTGCTGTTCACGGAGAGAGCGATCGAGGGATGAAGTTCAGCGTGAAGCTGAATCACAACGATGATGTTGCCAACGTTGATGTCAACATCATCGTTGATGTTGACAATAATGATGCCTGGGCTTCACGCAGGCATCATCGTTGCGAAAGCAATAGGCCCTACGCCCTGTAGGGGCTCGGCCCTAACAATGACAGGTGATAGTAACAGCAACATTACAACATTAAAACGTTAAAACATTAAAAAATTTAGAAGTGTCCACAAGTCTGGTTTTCCTTTAGCCACTGTTTCAAGTGTGATTTGAAAGTGGCCAGTGTTGGAGTCTCTCTTATTGACACTGGGAGAGTTCCAGAACTTGGTGCCTCTGACTGAGAGCAGTTTGTCCAAACGTGGTGCATCTGTGTGGACCTCACAGTTCCCCCGGGCCGTGGCCCTAGTTCCATCCCACAGACAGTCTTTGTTTTAATAAAATCCTGTAGCGGAGGAGGAGCCCATGTAAAACTTTATATATAAAACAACCATTTTTAAAATGAACAAAATGATTAAAATTAAGCAATTTATACTTGTCTAAAATAGTGCAGTGGTGGACTGAGAATGGTTTATTGTCCAATATTTTTAAAGCTTTTTTACAAAGTGATTCAACTGGTTTAAGTGTTGTGCCAGCAGCAAGTGCCCATGTGGTTATGCAGGACTCTATATGCCACAGAATCATGGAGTGTAAAAACATTCGTGCCGCATATAGAGTCATAAAGGGTCTTTGCCTGTCTAAAATTCACCAAGTTAAAATTAACAGTTTTTGTGAGGCGCTTAATGTGTTTCTTGAATGTTAATGTCGGGTCCAGCGTCAGTCCCAAGTATTTAAACTCTTTGACGAGACTGAGTTCTACTCTGTCCAGGAAAACACTGGACCGCTGCAGCTCAGTTGTTTTTTTACTGAACATGCAAACAGTTTTCTTTATATTGAGTTGTAAGAATGAGTTCTTGACCCACTTTTGGACTTGAGTCATGGCTGATGTTAACTTTTTTGATGCTTCTTGTACAGTTTTAGCATGTGTGAAAATTACAGCATCGTCAGCATACAGCTGGACATTGACATTTGGACACATTTCCGGGAAATCATTAATAAAAACACTAAATAAAATGGGTCCTAAAATGCTCCCTTGGGGAACCCCGTTGGACACTTCGCTCTCAGAATGCAGGATTATTAGTGGTTCCTAGATTGTCTAGAAGTACAGTGGGGGGGGGGGGGGCTTCAGTTACCAAGCTCCTGTGTTATGGAATCAACTCCCTGTTGATGTTAAACAGGCTCCACAGTCTCTTTATTTAAGACCAGGCTTAAAACCTTCCTCTTCGGAATAGCTTATGACCAGGTTACTTAGTTGATGTCACTAAGATAAGCTGCTGCAGGAGATAACAAGCTGGGGGAAGTGTGGCAACCTGAGCACTGTCCTCTGTTTCCTCCTATTTTCTCATCAGCATCACTCACTATGTTCTCATCTGTAGTTTGTTCATTGTTATTCACATGTTGTCCCCTGTCCCACTCCCCCTGTGGAGTGGAACTCCTCGCTCTCCTCCTCCTCCTCACCTGGCTCCTTCCCCACCTGGGTAGCTGTGGTCATACTGAACTGGCCCACGGGCCTGGACATCTATAGCCTGTCCGTCCATGGGAGTGGATCTCTCCTTCACTGTAGTTCTCCCCGAGGTTTCTTCTTTTTCCCAGGACCCTGGGTTTTTTGGAGTTTTTCCTTGCTGAGAAGGAGGGTCTAAGGACAGGGGATGACTGGACCATGTTTCATTTGCTGCTTTACATGAATGTTGTTTTTTCCTGTTCCGATATGTCTGTGTGTGTGTTTTACTCATCCAAATCTTGGAACGGCCTTAGAGGAAACTGGTGTTGGGATTTTGGGAGCTACAAAATGAATTGAAGGTAGGAAGATTTAAAACCAGACAGGGAAACACACTTGTCTGTGGGACAAGTAGGATTCAAACCAGGGCTGATCCAGTCCAAACCAAATTAATCATTTGACAGCCCTAATTTAAACCATAATTCAGTTATTAGTACAAAGTCACGTATCAAAATTATATATTTATAATCACATTGCATGTTTAAAATTGTTATTTTGCATTTTGTTTTAAAGCCATAATGTAAAGGAATTACCACCGTTTCTTAATTGAGAATCAAACACAAAAAGAATTTCCTTTTTGACCTTTTGTTTATTTTCTTTCAGAAAAGTGCAGAGCAGAGTCAGAACTTTGAGTCAGATTACACTCTTATGCTTATTAAAAAATAAAATGGCAACATTACAAACACACACTTCTTAGCTTGAAATAACAGCAGTGAACTTAGTAATATGTAACATCAGTGTATGAACAGAGTGAGAAAAGTCTTTCACACGGCACCGCTGCTGCAGGTGGAGCCAGATATTTGTTTGCCACAGGTGCCGAGCTCGGGTCGACCGCTGTGTGTTCAGTCCTCACCTCTGCACCGAGCCACAGTCATGTCCGATTCTGGGTTCACTTCATCTGAATCAGCCAACAGGAGGTTTATTTTATTTTGAGGTGGATCTGGGTCCATTTCCCTGTGAGAAGCAAACAGCCTGAAGCTTCCAGACTTCCTCTTTCAGATCTCGGGAGGCTTTTCAGGTCCTTAAATCTGGGGTCAAGAGCTGTTGCCATTTTCGACCACTGGACACTGGTGCTTTCCTTCCGCTTTGACAGGTCAGACGTGAAGGCTGCTTTAAACCGGAGCACATGGTCTGGGCCGTCGTCTCCATCACCAGGAACAAACGGCGCAGTGCAGGAGATGCACTGTTCACCACCCGAAAGCTCAGCCACACACCTGCCATGAAAAACCAAAGAGTGCCATTAATAACAGATATATAAATATAATAAGAGTAATATAATTATATAAAGAGTAAAATCATTATGTCCTGTACATAAAGTGCCAAAGAAATAAAATGTAAACAATACTGCATGATGAAAAAGAGGCCTGCACACGATTAAGCTCCAGAGAAACTATTGTGTAGGTTTTCCTCCTTTGCATAATTCAGAACCACTACAACTGTTAAAACTACAACTAAATTATTCATTTTTTGCAATAAATTACCAGCAATCAAAGAGAAAATAAATCACGTTTTCATTTTTTTTTTAATAAAATAAATTCTAAATATGTGTTATTTTTAAAGTAGCCCGACCTGCAGGTTCAACAAGTGCTTCAAGCTTTTCCATCTTCTCCAGTTCAGCATTAGTCGGTGTCCAGCGGCTTCTTCGGCCCTGAAGCATCGTCGTTTCTGAGGAGACGGAGACTGAGAGCGGAGTTTCACCATCTCCATGAAACTAAAGATAAAAAAGTAGCAGTTAACTCTCAAAAATCCCTCGTCTACGCTTTGTTCTGGACACTTTATTTGGCCTTGAACCCGAAGTACGTCAGGCACACAGACAAACGGGGACTCCGGTCAGGCTAAAGGGAACGGAAAATACACTCTTTTTTACACATTCAATATTAGACTTTACTAAACTTTAGCACCGTCAGGTTTGGCTCTTGGGTTAAGCTGTTTTAAGAAAATTGCCATCTTAAAGTTGAACTCTGTCACATTTGAAGCTAAAGTCAGTCGCTAGAGGTGATGGAATTCTGTCAGAGCCAAAAAACGGCACAGATCAGTGTTTCCTCAGCGGAGATCTCACTGTGTGTGAGTCTGTGAAGGCAACAAACTAGTGCAGTGATGGGGGCAAGTTCTGAACTAGTGATCACTGCATGACATCAGCAGGTGAACAGAGCACTGAGCTTTAGAGACGTACACAGCCGAATAATAAAGGGTTTCTCATGTGTGGATCAGGATAAAGGCGGCGGCAGGTCCCTCTCCATTTGTCCAGGCTGGGGACTGGCACAGAGGGGCACAGCGCCCTCTGTGGCTGGATTAACCCACCGCCCGTGTTTTTTAAGGTTAGTGTGTTAGTAAGTGCAGATACTCACCACAAACAGCAGCCTCGGACCTGTGGAGACTCGTTTAACAGTTTAGGCAAAACTTTGAGATTTCAGAAGAGTCAGAATCAACAACAAACAAAACGGCAGCAATGACCCACAACATGAGTAAGACACTTAACCTTGTGTTAAATCACAGTGTTCAAAAAGAAATGTTAACAGATGGTTTAAAGGTCAATTAACAATGCAAACCTGTGGAAGAGTTTGAGATTAGAATAACCAGTATCTCAGTTCAGAGCCATCGCACTCTAAACCAGTCCAAATCTGGCACATTTATACCAGTTCAAAACAAACTAAACACAAAACACATTAAAAAAAAAACAAAAACTAAGATTGTCAAGTTCAGACCTGGTTTTCACGCTAAATGAACAAAAATGAGTTAAACCTGTGGAAGTGTTAAGACCAGAGCAATTACACTCAAACCAGTGCAAATCAGGCACATTTAGACCAAACCAAAATACAAAACACATTTAAAAACCCAAGATTGTCAAGTTCAGACCTGGTTTTGATGCTAAATGAACAGAAAAATCAGTTAAACCTGTGGAAGTTTAGAATAACCAGTATCTCAGTCCAGTGTAAGGCTCAGGACCAGAGTTATTACACTCAAACCAGTCCCAAATCTGGCCCAAAGTTAGACCACCTCAGACAAACTCAAATACAAAACACATTTAAAAACCCAAGATTGTCAGTTCAGACCTGGTTTTCACACTAAATGAACAGAAAAATCAGTTAAACCTGTGGAAGTGTTAGTTTAGAATAACCAGTTTCAGTCTAGTGTAAAGGTTAAGACCAGAGTTATTACACTCAAACCAGTCCAAATCTGGCCCAAAGTTAGACCAGTTCAGACAAAATCAAATACAAACCCATCAAATTCAGTAAGTCGAGGTCAGGGTCTTGGCCTGGAACTGACTAAGCAAAGTAAAAAACAAAAACCTGTGGTAAAAAGTTAAACCTGTGGAAATGTTAGTTTGTAATCAGGGGTTTTATTGTCTCAGACTCATGAGACCATCACACATCAGTGCTGAAATCTGTTTCACATTTAGATCATTTAGATCCAAAACTGTGCCAATGTTTAGAATCTGGCACACACCAGTTCAGGCCCAAAACCAAAACCTTACAGTAACAAGCATCGTTGGCATATTCAGACCTTGTTTTGAGATGACACAAGGTTCACAGAGAACCTCAAATACCTACAGAGTTTAAGTCTGCAGGGACAGACCTCAAATACCTACAGAGTTTAAGTCTGCAGGGACAGACCTCAAATACCTACAGAGTTTAAGTCTGCACGGACAGACCTCAAATACCTACAGAGTTTAAGTCTGCAGGGACAGACCTCAAATACCTACAGAGTTTAAGTCTGCACGGACAGACCTCAAATACCTACAGAGTTTAAGTCTGCACGGACAGACCTCAAATACCTACAGAGTTTAAGTCTGCACGGACAGACCTCAAATACCTACAGAGTTTAAGTCTGCACGGACAGACCTCAAATACCTACAGAGTTTAAGTCTGCAGGGACAGACCTCAAATACCTACAGAGTTTAAGTCTGCAGGGACAGACCTCAAATACCTACAGAGTTTAAGTCTGCAGGGACAGACCAATAAAACCTGTGAAACCAGCAGCAGGAAGAAGGTTTGAACCATTACACTCAGCCGGTGTGTGGCCCAAAAGTCAAGGTGATAAATGGCTTAAATACAAAGAGTGAATTCCCCTCACAAGGGAAAGTAAACATCAGCTCGATTTAAAATGTTCGGGTTTGAACATTTCTCCATCTTGTGCGATTCTCTCAGCCTCCAGCCTTTGTCTTTCCTTCCTTTGGGATCCCAGGATCAACATTCAAACTCTTTGTGCCAGGTAAGACTCCTTTCCTCCAGATTAGTCCCAGGACATGTTTTGTTTGTAGGTTGTCCACAATGCAATCCATTTTTCAAAAATGTAATTGTTTAGTCACTGTTCAGCGTTTGCACTTTAATAGATGCTCCTCAGGGCTCCATTTTCTTTAACTTTGATGTATTTGGGTATGAAAGGTGTTTGGGTGATTTAAGTTTGTGCATCCATTTTAAATTATATAGTTTCTTTATTCATTCCATATTTTTGGGCATTACTTCATCTCGAGGTTTTCTCCTGTGACATTTTTTGGCGTTTTGACTTCAAATAGAGGTGAACGTTCATTTCTCAGTCGTCCACACTCTGTACTAGGCCAAATATCCCAGTGCTACCTGTAAAAGGCTGGATTAGCATGTTAAGGTTAGACACCACCCACCACCACATGTAAATTATATGTCACAGTTGTGTTTATCTTAGCAGTACACAACTAGCAGCAACAGTTTAGCTATGCTAGGCTAGTCAGTAACATAACACATGTTTAAGCCTTAGCTGTATTCAAATAATAATCTAAAATCTGCTATAGTTGCAAGACATTAAGCAGACTTGGCTTTACAATGGACAATAAATGCTTAAATCAACATGGTGATAATAAAACTGCTCCCTGTAAAAAAGGTTAGACACCATCCTAAAACCGGAAAATGTGTTAAGTCAGTAAACAAGACATGAATTTGAATATGCAGTATGTTTCAGCTTTAGCTGTATTAAAATAAACTAGACATGAATTTAAGTAGATTTTAGCTTGTTTTATGGACAATAAATGCTTAAAATCAGTGATGATAAAAACTGCTGCCTGTAAAAAAGGTTAGACGCCTAAAACCAGAAAATGTTAGCAACATAATGGCAGACATCATATTTTAGCGTTAGCTGTATTTAAATAAACTATAAATGAATGCAAGTAGATTTAGCTTATGGGCAATAAATGCTTAAATCAACATGGTGATAATAAAACTGCTCCCTGAAAAAAAAAAAAAAAAAAGTTAAACGCCATCCTAAAACCAGAACATTTACAGGTGAGTCAACAACATGTGTCAAACATAATGTTTTAGCTTTAGCTGTATTGAAATAAACGAGCCATGAATTTAAGTAGCTTTAGTAACTGATAATTAAACTGCTCCCTGTAAAAAGAGGTTAGACACCTCCCCACCACCACATGTTAATTATATGTCACAGTAGCGTTTAGCATAGCAGTGCAACTAAAGCTAGCATAGTTTATCTTAGCAATGTTCAAATTTAAGGGCTAGTCAGTAACATGACAGACATGTTTTAGTCTTAGCTGTGTTTAAATAATAAACTAATAATTAACAGATCCTCCGCTGCAGTTGCCGCAGATGATCTTTATGCCTCACAGTTGCAAGACATGAGGCAGATTTAGATTTGGCTAATTTAAACACGGCTAAAGCTAAAACATGATCAACTAGAAATGAACTGAAGGAGATTGAGCTTTAGTTATGGACAATAAATGCTTAAAACATGGCAAAAAATTGTTGCCTGTAAAAAAAGGTTAGACGCCATCCTAAAACCAGAAAATGTGTTAGTCAGTAAACTAGACATGAATTTCAGCAGATTTCGCATTAGCTTATGTTATAATAAATGCTTAAAATCAACATGGTGATAGTAAAACTGCTTCCTGTAAAAAATAAAAATAATAAAAAAGGTTAGACGCCAGCCTAAAAACACGTATGGGTTAGTAATATAATGGCAGACATGTTTTAACTTTAATGTAATTGTTATGTTAAAACATTACAAAAAACTGCTGCCTGTAAAAAAAGAAAAAGGTTAGACTCCATCCAAAACCTGAAAACTAAATGGTTAGTAATTAAATGTCCCAGTAGCGATTAGCAGTGCACTACAAGTTAGCACAGTTTAGCACAGCAAGGTTAAAAGTTCGATGGCCCATAGAACTAGAATAAAATCTGGATGAATCCAAAATGGCTCCATATTGTTTTAAATGGGCTGTGCTCATTGGCACATGACCCCAAAAAAGTTTTACTTCTGCAGCCCAACGTGTGACGTCAGAAACGTAGTTCTGACCAGAGAGGAGCTAGGCTAACCATTACAAAGCTGATTTTTAGGTGCTTTGATGATTATTTATTTATTTTTTTAAGTTCTTATTGTAAAAATACATTATAATCCCTACAAAATTCAACCTTTATGAAAGCTGTGGAAGCCCTGTCAGCCTAACACGAGCAGCGTGATTTAGCAAAAAATGCCTTGTGCTTCTATGGGAAATAGAACTATATGGCTGCGGGCTGTATGCTCAATGTACAGACTGGGGGGGGGGGGTTGGGTCAAATGCAAAAAAAATTCCATCATAAGAAATTCGTCAAGTACTAAGAAATTCGTCAAATGCGCCTGCCTCACCTGCTCCTGGAGCACTGGTGAAAAATGACTCGCAAGAAATTCGTGAAATGCGCCTGCCTCACCTGCTCCTGGAGCACTGGCAATGGTGAAGAACGATCAGAAGAAATTCGTCAAGTACTAAGAAATTCGTTAAGTGCGCCTGCCTCACCTGCTCCTGGAGCACTGGCAAAGAACGGATCATAAGAAATTGGTAAAGCCTGCCTACCTCACCCACAGAACTATAATGACCTCCCTGTTTACGGCTTTAATCATCAGCTAAAAATGGCAAAGGGTAGAGTTCACTTTGTTAAGTGGACAAGAACTGAAGAAACAGTTTGGATGAGCAGTGAAACATCTACCAAAAACTCTTTATCCAGTTGACAAATTGAACTCTACCGGGCCTCGTTTTTCTGAGTATCGGGTTCTGGCCTGTTTCATTTCTCAGTGTTCACTTACCTTTTTCCAGAAAATTTCTCAGTGTTCACTTACCTTTTTCCAGAAAATTTCACGAGATGTTAAACCCCCATTTTCCCCTTATATTTAGACGCATCTACACTATGAAAACACAGCGTTTCCTCTCAACAAAAGCATTGCCTCAAATTCCATATGAAAGTGCAGCAAAGCGTTATTAAAACCACATTGCATTAAAAAAACCAATCAGAGCGAGAAACAGCGGCAGCAAGAACATTATTCACCAACACTGCGACAAAAACCCAAACACTGCGATAATCGGTCGAGTTCACCAACGGGTGAAGTTGCGATAATCGGTCGAGTTCACCAACGGGTGAAGTTGCGTGACCAGCCAAAACAGTCTAAAAACATGTCACCAAATGGATTATTGCACCGCAAAGAAATTCAGTTCAGTTTATCCGGTTGGAAAAAGCCCAAGTGATATTTCCCCTTTGTTATAGATCCCACCTGTATGAGGGACTTCAGAAACCTCCGGTTCGACTGTAACAGGCTTTATAAAGTAGTAAAGTAGTAAAAGTGTGTACGGTTGGGTCTCGGCTGGTCAGGCAACAGGTAAAACCATATTGGTAAATCTTATCTGGTGTTGGCTTCTTCGCCTGGTTCAACATGCTGACGCGGTGATCTGGACGCGCTGCACCGTCTCCGTCGCCCCGCCGCCGCACCGTCTCCGTCGCCCCGCCGCCGCACCGTCTCCGTCGCCCCGCCGCCGCTGCACCGTCTCCGTAGTCCCGTAGCATGGCGCTGCACGTGCTGTGGCCAAATATGAGCCTTTTTGAGAGTTTGGCGTTCTGGAGCTGCACGTGCTGTGGCCAAATATGCGCCTTTTTGAGAGTTTGGCGTTCTGGAGCTGCACGTGCTGTGGCCAAATATGCGCCTTTTCCAGAGTTTCGCTGTTCTGGAGCTGCAGTGATAAACTTTCACATGTCCATGTTGCTGGGGCTAAATGCGCGTTAGAAGAGCGTAAAACCAAAGCGCTGCTGTCACAAACAAATCCACGTATCCGCTGCTCCCGGTGGAGCTCCCGGTGGAGCTCTCCTCTTCTGCACAGATCCTGTGAGCACCGGGGCGCCTAATTATACACACCTGTGCTACTTAATCACACTCACCTGGTGCTAATCACCAGGCCACGTGTCCTAAAGCGATTGGTGGGTTTAGGGGCAGGAAGTGTTTTGTGCCCCTTCAAAACACAGCACCTCGTCCGGGATGAGCCCCCAGGCTGGTTAGCTCAATGGGTTAGTCACTGCACTTTCCCATGGGGGACTTGGGTTCGAAACCCCCACAAGGGCATTAGGAGCAAAACCAGTGTGGATATAGATGGAGATATATATAAAAATGTATCTATGCCCACCACTAATATAGATATATTATAAATCCAGCCTAAGGTGTTGCTGGATTTCAAATGACATCATAACTTTCTATAGGCCATATATAGCAAAAAATATTATTAAAATGAGCTTTTGTTATATTTTGCTGATTGTATCCAGTCAGTTCTTGGGTGTATCACTAATAGAAACACACAGGTTCCACATTTGTGCATTTACCTTTTAGATATTTCAGGGCAAAGTACAGAAGTACAGAACCTCAAAGGACAGAGTTCCTTCTATTGTGGTGGAAAAATAAAGTGTTTTATTGCACTGCCAATGAACAGTTTAAAAAAATCACACAACTAACCAATAAAGAGGGAGTAAAGGTGCTGAGTATTAACAGGCAAAGTATTAACATCCCCATGGAGAAAAGCAGGTGCAGAACCTCCAGAAAACTGCACCAGAATTACTACCACTAATTACTGACTCCCACTAATATTCATTTACAGCCATGTGAAAACTCCTGACAGGTTTATTTTTAGTTCTACACTGAGAAGAGACAATAAATTAACACCACATTTGTAAATATTGTGCATTTTATTACCAAAAATATGAAATTACCTTCACAGAAAGTAGAATTGGACAAAAACACACTTAAATAAAGATGGAGGAACACAAAACTCTGGCTTTGACTCTGAGTTTGGGCAGAGGAGCGGCTCATTGTGTCGGGCACTGGACTCCTGACTGTGGGGCGTCTTCGTCCTCCTCGTAAACTCTCCCTGGTGCTTCCTCTGCTGGGCCTGGACCTCCACCTCCACCAGGTCCACCTCCTCCATGTGACCGTCAGCATCAGGTCCTCTCTGGGAGGCAGTCGTCTCTCCAGCTGGTGCATGAGGTGTTTAGCCCGTCTTTTTCTGGGAATTCAATCTGTAAACAAAAGCAAATTTAAGAACACTGTTACTCAGATGACAATAGGACATGTGATGGGTTTAAAGCGCTGTCTGTTATTGAGAAGCTGGAGACACAATTACTGTCAGTAATGTACCAGGTGTTTTAGTTTGAGAAGATTACTGTATTTTCTGGACTATAGAGGCACCTGCATATAAGCCACATCCACTTTATTTATTTATTTATTTATTTTTAAAGATATACAAGCCGCAACCGGGCTATAAGCGCTGATATCCATGTTGAAAAATGAGATATTTACTGCATCTACAGAACGATTTTGTCCTGTAAATGTACATTTATGAACAGATTCTTTCTGAACAGTGACTTTTAACACGGCAGCAACTGTGCTGATTAAAACGAGGTCTGAAACAGAAAAGAACCGGTAACTGACCTTCATTTCTCCTGTGCAGTTGTGTTTTGCTGCATTTGCATGTTTGAGTAACCCTTAATTATGAGTCTGTCTACATCTCCAAAGCTGAAAATGCTCTGTTCCACCTTGTGATGTCATGAAGTGGTAGTTTTCAAGTTAACAGCTCCTTTTCCCTTTAGTTCAAAAGAGACGGGAAATTCCACATGTCATCATAAGGTGCAATAGTGTGTTTTCAGTTTGAGAGAAGAACTCTACTCGCCTAAATCTGCAGGGCTCGTGCTTTAAACATGTGCGAATGAAAAGAAACAAAACAGAACTCCTGGTCTCTTTCCTGCACTGATCTGTGGAGCTGAACTTCTCCCTTTGTCCCTGGCAGAATGAGCACCTGCTGTGGATCTGCTGAATCCTGCCTGGACCCATCTGCCTTTGACCTGCGCCCTCTGCCTTTGACCTGCGCCCTCTGCCTTTGACCTGCGCCCTCTGCCTTTGACCTGCGCCCTCTGCCTTTGACCTGCGCCCTCTGCCTTTGACCTGCGCCCTCTGCCTTTGACCTGCGCCCTCTGCCTTTGACCTGCGCCCTCTGCCTTTGACCTGCGCCCCTCTGCCTTTGACCTGCGCCCTCTGCCTTTGACCTGCGCCCTCTGCCTTTGACCTGCGCCCTCTGCCTTTGACCTGCGCCCTGAAATCTAAACAGTCAGAAGCACTTCTAGAGACTGTTATCGCTTGTATCAGATTATTAACAATTTGAACATTTGTAAGCAGTGTTCTAATGCTGTTACCGCCTCAGAAACAGACCTGGAGCTGTGTTTTGTTTCACTGATCCTCTAATATTAGTCTGTCTACACTGCTACAACTCAAAATGCTCTGTTCCATCTTGTGATGTCATGCAGTGCTACTGTTCATGTTAACAGCTCCATTTACCTTTAGTTCAGTAGAGACTGGCAATATCAGGGCTGAAATTATCCATATGATTCTAGTTATAATAGAGATGAAGTCATTTATCCTCCATGTAAATCTCTGAGTTGAACATTGACTCACAAAAGCTGTATTTACACCAGGATCTTCTCTTCACACACCACTGGCACCACTGTCTAAACTGTGGCATATTTCTGTCTAACTGGTGCTGCTGGTCTTCACAGTCTGACCCACTCGCTTTATAAACCCCCTCGTTTGGGCCTTGAAGTCAAAGGGGCTCGAACACTCAAAAATCAGACTACGTTCACTTTTGATCTCAGACTATGTGGACTTTTCCAGACCCCGGGGCCCGTGATGATGGTAAATAAACTTTTCCTGCTTAGGACGTCCAGTCGGTCTTCAGCCTTTTACTTCCACCCTTTCTTGGACAAGCTGAAAACTTATACAACACTAGTGAAGTTGGATGGAGTTTAAAAACACAGTGGAGAAATGCCTGTATTACCACATGACATCACAAGGTGGAACAGTGTTTTCAGTTTGAGAGAAGAACTCCAGCCAAACATGCAGCTTTGTGATGAGGAAACAACATTATAACATAGATCAGAAAATATCACATTCACTCGTTTGCTCACATTGTAATTACACAGCTCTGCACAGGCTTCTGCATATGGAAAATGTAGATCTGTATTGCTCAACAATTGGGAGATGGGGACCCCTGAATACTGACGGGTATTTCACACACTGGTTATGTTGTTGGTGCAATGTTATGAGGAAGCCCCCCCAGCCCTCGGTCCGCGGTGAAATTGTCAAGCGTTGGCCGGTCCGCGGTGACAAAAAGGTTGGGGGCCACTGGTGTATTGTGTTCAGGCTGAGAGCAGCTTTAGTGATTCAAATTTCAGCACGATCGGAGTAAACATGTGCCTGTAATATTGTGTTAAATATTATTTGGGGAAGTCATCGGGCCCCTGGTGGCCCCTGGACCAAATCTGAGGCTGTTCGGGTGAGCGCCTTCGGAGGACTATGTTTAAGCTTCGCAAACTTTAATCCAAGATGGCCGCCTTCTGGTTTGTCAGGGGGCGTGGCCATGATATTTTTTACTTGTCTTGTCATGATCGACTTCTGTGTTAAATTTCATGATTCTATGTGCAAATTTTTTTTGGTGTCATTCGTATTCACTAATGCATTTTTGTGTCGTTAGGGGGCGCTGATGAGCCATTTTATTTATTTTTTGAAAATGGAAATAGCCAAAAGTTAGAGAAGCAGAGTCTTTAACACTTGGCCAAATTTCGTGACTTTTCGTTATTGTTCACTGGGTGGAAAATGGGTGATGATCGGCCCTCGTGTGCGCCCAGCAAACGCCATGGCCCACACTAACCCTAATAACCGTAAACCCGACCCACACTTTTCATCTGCTTTACAGTGTGTTATATTCAGGCCGAGATCAGTCAGTAGTGATTCAAATTTCCCAGACCAACACATCCTCCATCAGAAAAACTACATAGTGCACCTTTAAATGATTTTTGAGGAGTCTTTGTGCCCCCTCCTGGCCAACAGTGAAAAATTCACTATGTCCGTAATGTATTTTTTTGCTCGTAGTCATGCATAGAATTTAATACCCAAATTTGGTACAAATCCGATAATGTTGACGTTTCATGTCTAGGGGGCGCCATAGTGTAATTTTCTATATGTTTTATAGTGTTTTATATTCAGGCCGAGATCAGCATCAGTGACTCAAATTTCAGCTCGATCGGACTAAGTCTGTGCCAACGGGAGCAAATCTTCACACTGAATATTGTCTAAATTTTGATTGAACTTTGTGGCTGCGCCGCACTTAAACCGACAGTTTAAAAAAATGAAAAAAAAAAAACACTTTTGAAGCCGCACTTCTCTAGTTGATGTACAGTGATTTTCATCCCTGTGGGCAAAGCGCCTTCAGAGGAGTTCGAGCAAATGCGACGTGAGCAAAAATGCTGACTCCGCATATTTAAAATTTCAATCCAAGATGGCCGCCGATGTGCTAATATAGACAAACATGGACATTTTGGAACATCGCCATGGCAACACTGTGTAAAATACAACTTTGGCCCTATGGACTTTTTTGTTCGGGCTGACTTGAAGAATCAGTCTGCCAAATTTCACGTTGTTCCATGAAAATAGCAAGCCGTTATATCACTTTGAAATGTAAGAAATTGTTGAAATTTTCCCATAAGGATAACATGGAGGCTTTGGCGCATCGCCATGGCAACCCAGTGAAATATACAATATGGTTGTCATTGACTTTTTTGATCAGGATGACATGAAGAGTCATTGTGCCAAATTTGAGAATATTCTGTGAAAGTAAAATATTTGTCATGAACAGGAATTTATCTCATCTTTCCCATTAGGATAACATTGGAGCTTTCGCGCATCACCATGGCAACACGGTTAAAAATATCATATGGTTTACATTTGCTTTTTTGATTGAGATGGCCCAAAGTAATTTTGTACAAAATTCGGTACATTTTAGAAAAAGTAAAATTTTGACAGTCCATGCAAAATTTTATTGTGTCCTGCAGGGGGCGCTATCACACCATTTTTGCTCATGTAATAATAATAATAATAATAATACATTTTATTTATAGGGCGCCTTTCTGGGCACTCAAGGTCACCTCACAACAAGTGAGGCGACCTTGCCCATTCATTCAATGTTGACGATGCCTTCGGCATGGGTTGCTAGGATACTGCTGTTCACGGAGAGAGCGATCGAGGGACGAAGTTCAGCGCTTCGCCCAGGCATCATCGTTGCGAAAGCAATAGGCCCTACGCCCTGTAGGGGCTCGGGCCTATTGAGGATCATTTTAATATAAAACGTTAATGATTAATTGATAATTGATCATTAGTTCTCCTGACGATCGATTAAGAAAGTGTAAGAAAGAGGATATAAGCGGCTCTGTAGTGTCACTGCTGATCCTACACAGATTCAGCTAAACTACAAAGGCCCAAAACAAAGCAGCACTTGTTCTTGGTTCAGTTAGAATCAGTAGAAATCAGATGTTTTCCACTGTGACGTGGCTCAGGTTAAGTCACACTGGGCACAGTCATGTATAATGTCCTGGACCTTTTCATTTCTAATGAAACTGTTTTCTGTGACTCAGTGCACGACCACAGCACCAGGAGAGCAACGAGTGGACAAAATTCTATCTGCAACATTATTCCTAAGAAAATTCATGAGCTCAGAAACAAACCATTATTCAAAAATAAACTAAAGTCCCATGTGTTAAATATAATATATATATAATATATAATATAATGTAATATAAATATAAAAGCCGGGCCGGGTCAGGACTTGGATGGAAACACTGTCGGGCGTCAGTGACAGAAACTGTCATTGTGTCCTTAGGCAAGACACTTCACCCACACTGCCTAGTGTGAAAGTGGTGTGTGTGTGGTGGTGGTGGTGGGAGGGGCCGATGGTGCAGACTGGAGCCTCACTTCCGTCAGTCTGCCCCAGGGCAGCTGTGGCTACAGCACTACCGGGTCTGGAGTGAATAAAACCCTGTAAAGCGTCTCTGAGTGTCCTGAACAGCGCTGTATAAAACTGATGCTTTATTATTATTATTAATGCTATTGGTGTGTTTGTTTGTACATTTTAAAACAATGTTTATGCTGTAAATGAAAATCACTGCTCTGTTTGAGATGTGAACAAATAAACTGCTGCTGGTGTTAAAGTGGGTGAGGAGGGAAAGTGCTTCAGAACCGTGAGCCAAAGGTTCAGTTTCACTCAGGATTTCTCATTGCATTTATAAAGATCCACACAAGTTTAAATGATTTACTCCATTATTACTATATTATTAACACATAAATATTGTTCAGTGAGGATTTGTGGGATTAAAGCCAGAGCCACACAAATGAGATAAAACAGAGACTTTTAATAAAGCAAAGTACAGTTTGCATGAAAAAATATCCTAAATACATTAAACACAGCAGCATTTGAGTGATTCTGTGAAGCTGAAGGTTCCGTAATAATGATTCTGATCAAATATTGAGTTCTATTTACAGAAGAGGAACAGATTCTGCAC
>CM060665.1:1124268-1149268 GCA_030686955.1 Odontamblyopus rebecca
TATAGGGATCTCCAAGGAGCCAGAGCCGAGACGTGGGACTGTGAGGCTCCAGAGTTTGTGCGCAGACCTCGACTCCTCAGGCTACGTTACACAGACACCGACATTCAGTTTGGCCATTGACATGAACCTGATCCACCAAACTCTGAAGGAGCAAATATCGATTAATCGATTAATCGGCCCGACCATAGTTAGGGGGTTATTGGGTTTAAGCAGTGGCCCGGGAGCTGCGGGTGGATGTTACACGTTAAACACTTTACAAAAAGGAGAAAACGTCACCAGAGGAAACTTCTGCCTGAGCTCTCTGACCTGTCAGCGTCGTAGGTTTGATCCATCACGTCGTAGTTGATGGGGAAGATGAGTTTGGTGGTGTAGTGGTTCAGACCAAAGTAATCGTGAGTCCCATTGATCCTCTGGACCTCCTCCGGGGTGAACTCCGGCAGTCTGACACAGAACACGAGAGAACAAGAAACCGTGAGAAAACACGTGAAAAACAAGGACACGATCCCAACGTATTAATGTTCAGATTATAGACAAAACACTGAGTCTGAACCAGGTCTGAAACAGGTCTGAACCAGGTCTGAAACAGGTCTAAACCAGGTCTGAACCAGGTCTGAACCAGGTCTGAACCAGGGCTAAACCAGGACTAAACCAGGTCTAAACCAGGTCTGAACCAGGTCTGAACCAGGTTGAAACCAGGTCTAAACCAGGTCTTAACCAGGTTGAAACCAGGTCTAAACCAGGTCTAAACCAGGTCTAAACCAGGTCTAAACCAGGTCTGAACCAGGACTGAGGACTTGACCCGGATCCTCACCTGGACTTGGGGAGTCCGGCTGCCAGGCTCCGGTCCCTGACGGTGTCCTTCATCATTTGGCTGTAGTCTCCGATGAAAATGGGATGAGCGAACCAGCCCAGGAAGAACTGCAGACGAGAACATTTATAATCGATGACCAACGGGATGTGACGCTAACTGAGGCACTGCTCTGTCTGTTGCTGTGTTACACTCTAATCTCTTTTTTTTCACACAATCTGACCAGAAAGAACAGACTTTAGCTGAACTCCAACAGGTGATCTGATCTGTGCTGTTAAACATTCCCTCTCGGATCACATTAGAGTCACACGCTTTATTAGCATTAGCATTAGCATTAGCTTTAGCTTTAGCATTAGCCAAAAGTTTTTCAGTCACTTTCACCTTTTTGTTGAAAATCAAACTCCTGAACAGGAAGAACGCTCTCACTGATCACAGGAAAATGAAGGTAAAAATGAGGTAAGTAATGTAAACGGGCTCTTTTCATGTTTCTGTTTTGAATGTCCCAGAATGTCACTTTGGTCAGTTTTTACACCTGAAATTCCTTATCTTTATATGAAAACATCACATGATGATTTTTGTCTCACATTTATCTGCGTAAACTACAGGAGAAGTTTCAAATTGAGCTAAAATGTAAGACTGCCAGATGTATATTCATATTTTTTACTTTTTGTCTCTGTGGTAACTGCTGAACATTCCACCATACACATACATGTAGAACACCCTCGGCGTGATGTCAAATTAAAGTAAAGGGTCGATCTTTTCTGTGCAGTAAAGTAACGGCTACTGAGCAAACAGACATTCAACATTAACATGGATCACATAAGCTGAGGCTGGACTTTGGGATGATACTGTTAGATTCTTGGGGAATTGTACAGTTTGATTATTGAGTCCACAGTAAACGTTGGTGCAGTGGGGTTTGTGTGGCCTGAAGAGGGACAAATATTTATGACAATGGGAATTTAACTTATTATTATTAACTTTTTTGCAGAAGGGTCTTATCGCTGACACAGTGTTTATTGTCTATAGTTTTCATCTGCGAATGATGTTCATGAAATAATACGGGAAATGTTATATTCGGGTTTGATGGTGAATTGATTGTTTTTCTTTCTTATGGGAAATAAAATAATGTAATAAGTACCTCGACGTATCTGTAGGTGGCGTCGACGTTGGCCTGCTGGTGCGGGTTGAGCGGTTCGGCCCAGTCGGCGTTCAGCGTGATGGAGATCTGTCCCCCCTGAGACGCTCGGTACTGGTCGTTGTACAGGTGCCAGGCCTCGGCGTGCGATTTGATCAGGTGATGAGCCACGATGTACGGGATTTCCCCTGGGTTGGAGTTGACCCCTGCGAGGAACAAAACCGGTTAGGATCCACTCAGAACCAGCCAAACTGTGTCCGAATGTCCACCTCCGTGAAGTCGCCTCATCAAACTCAAACCTGTCAGTCGTTTGTGCTGCAGAAAGTTCAGTTTGTGATTCTGGTTCTTCAGATATTCGCAGTTTTATTTTGGTCGATGACGTCGTCCAGAACCTCAGAATGTGAAACAGCCTCAAAACAGGAAGAAAATGATAGAAATCGTTTGTATTTGGTTTGTGCTGTTTTGTGCTGTGACAGTTTCATTTGTGTGAGTTTATTTCTAAAATTCTTCATGATTATTTCTGTGGTAATTACAGGACGTCATTTCCGCTCAGCTGACGGAGACAAACTCCACAAAACTAGAGAAGAGAAACGACCTGAGGTTGAGGAAAAGTCTGTCTCAGTCTTTAGTCATTTGTTTTTGATTCAGATTTTATAGCACATGTGTCAAACATGCGGCCCGGGGGCCAGATCCGGCCCTCCAAGACCTTTAATCTGGCCCTCGGCTGATTTTTCTATTAAAATACTTAAAATTTTCAGATTTTTCTGTAAATTTTCTGCTCCGTTTAGCACAGCAGCGTCTCCGGCGTTTCTGTACGTTGCGACTTCCACCAGAGCAGCACAAATGAAGACTTTCCTCTTTCCAAACGCTCTTAAAGGACGATCGTTTTGACTGTCGACCGTGACCCTCATCAGCAAAATGTCAAAAAATGAGAAAAGCAGATGCTGAGTTCAGGATTTCCCAAGAAAAATAGTCTAATTCTTATTTGTTGACAGAGGTGAATGGGAAATCTGTGCTCAGTGTGTTTGGAACAAGTGGCGTTGCTCGAGGAATATAATCTTAAACACCACTACGAGACACGGAGAAAAATACAATAACTTGAAGAGAGAACTGAGTTTTCTGATCCGGCCCTTTTGGGATCAAAGTAGGCTGCATACGGCCCCCGGACCAACATGAGTTTGACACCCCTGCTATATAGAATAACACAGAGTTTTACAAATGTTTTCTATCATTTTCTTCCTGTTTTGAGGCTGTTTCACATTCTGAGGTTCTGGACGATGTCATTGACCAAAATAAAACTGCAAATATCTGAGGAACCAGAAACGAAACTTTTTGCAGCACAAACGATTGACTCCATTTTGGGCGTTTTCGAGCATTTTTCTTCTTCCTGTGGCTCTGACCCCAGTTTGACCTGTAAAAGAATCGTTAATTTCTCCAAAACTAAAGAAGCACAAACAGAACTTTTTGCAACATTTTTGTGTAGGTTTGAGTTTGATGGGGCGACTTCACGCAGGTTGAATGTCCTCACTGTTCCTCACATGGGGCAATACCAGTTTATGGGCAAATGTTCTTACCCGGTGCGAAGCTTCCGTAGCCGTAGCCCAGATTGGCGACGATGTACGGCTCGTTGAAGGTGATCCAGCGTTTGACTTTGGGTCCGAGGCGGGAGAACATCAGGTTTGCGTAATCTCTGAAATACTCCACCATCAGCACGCTCTGCCACCCGCCGATGTCCTCCAGCGCCTGAGGGAGGTCCCAGTGGTACAGCGTGATCTGCGGAGGAGAAGAACTTCAGACGAGTTTGGGGCGACAGTGGATCAGCGTTTGGAGCAGGGTCCCCGAGGATCGAGTCAGCTCTATTATTATTAACCCCTGAAGACCTGAGGGCAGTTTTAGTACATTTCTCCTCGCCTGGATTTTTGTCTTAATTTTGCTTTTAAAACTGCCCCTTTTACCCCTAATGAAGTGTTCTACCTCCTTTTGTTCAGTCCAACCTGTTATTTCACAATCTGCTGCTGTAGTTGTGTCATGAGGCTGTGAGAAAAGCTACAGGACCAGAAATAGAGATGGAAAAAAACAAACTGAAAATTAAATTCACTCTTTTATACAAAACCCACAGCAAACATGTAGAAACAACTTTTTGGACATAAAAAATGCTTAATTTAGGGCCTGAGCTACAAAAATGCAAAATCTCAAGTCTGTAAGTAAATTAAAAATCTCCTTATTGCCCTAAAAACAAAAAAAGTGCAGTGGCTCCATGACTTTCCTGGTCCAGTCCTGGAAACAGCTCCTGTCAGGACCACGGCCAGAGCCACAGCACTTCTGCATTTCCAGGGTGGAAATTACATTTGGATTTGTTCATTTGGACTGAAATAAACCTTTAAATAAAAATAGAAAGAGATGCACAATTACACACACCAAGATGTGTCATTTTCCATGTGTGTGAGAATTAACTCCACTTAGAGCCACTTTTTCCCTCGTTATAAACACACACAGTCAGAGGAGTCGACCATCTTGACTCACTTCACTCTTTGGCAAAGTTTGGCTCCATCAAAATGGACGGAGCGCATGAGTTTGGGGAAAACAAAGTTCCTGTTGGACACTCGTTTTGCTCCCGTCATCACACAGCGTGAGTGTGACGTAGGATAAAGCCGCAGAAATGTACGGAAACCTCTATGTCTGCACTTTCAGAGGGGAAAAGGACGTTTCTGTCTTTTACACTTACAAAGTTCTGCGGTTATACAAACATGTTCCTCTGAATCGTGGACGATGTCGTAGGTCTTCAGGGTTAATAATAATAGTGATTCTACTAGTACTACGGATACTACTGCACTAGTATAGTAAAGTGAATACTGTTAATAAAAGTATTTGAGTTTTAGTCTTTGGTTTAGTCCGGGTTTTGTCCTGTTCTTGTACTCGCCTGTGGCTGAATTCCGGCCTGTAGCAGTGAATCCACCAGTTTCTCGTAGTACTGCATGCCGGGCTCGTTGATGTGTGTCGTTGTGCCGTCGGGCAGGACTCTGGACCAGGAAATGGAGAAGCGGTAGTATTCGACCCCGAGCTCCTGCAGCATGCGCACGTCCTCGTCTGTTCTGTGGTAACTGTCGCAGGCCACGTCGCCGGTGTCGCCGTTCTTCACTTTCTGAGGAGTGTGTGAAAACTTGTCCCAAATACTGAGGCCTTTCCCGTCGTCACGCCATCCGCCCTCAATCTGAGAGAGAAGAGAAGAGAGGTGTCATCACAGAGCCAAATGACAGGTCAGGTCTGTGAACAGGCGCTCACTGTAACTTTTAGTTTAGTTCAGTCTTTATTTGAAGGGACAATGTACAGAGACATTAAACTCATAAAAACAGAGATGTTCTGCACCAGATTAGAGCGAAACAGCTCGTTTCCATCTGCAGTCCTTGAGTTACATGAATAAAAATACAAAGCAGTTACACTCATAGACTCACTCCCAAAAACACACAGACAGAACCACATCTCAGTCAACAGTTTCAGTTTCCACATTTCTACATCACACAGAAGCAGAAACAAGAATGTGTGTTGGACATAAATAGTTCAGTGTTGGCAGGTCTGACTATTCCATATCCTTTTTTTTAAGATTGCAGAGTTTGTTAGTTGTTTCAGTTCAGTTGGAGGATTGTTCCACTCCTTTATTGCATTATAGGACAAAGCTGTTTGTGCAGATGAGGTCTCACATTTAGGCAGAGCACAGTGGCCCCTGGAGGAAGCTCGTGTGGCTCTAAACGTCGCCTCTGATGTAAACTGGGCAAAGTGCTTAAGTGGTGCAGGTGCAGAGTTATTCAGAATTCTGTGAACCCTTTTAGATCAATACTGTGGTTTAAAATGCCCAAAGTGTTGCATAGTGACCCACAGGTGCATAGATTATAACGAGTACACACCGGCGCGATAGGTTTGCTTCATGCGTAAAGGTGAACCTGAAGTTTTGTACCTGAAACGAGGCGGTGGCGGAGCTCCACTGCATGTCGTCTCTGAAGTGTTCGTACAGAGGCAGGTCGTCGGGACCCGCAGGGAACCCGTTGTTCTTCACGATGCTGTTGTAGTAAATAGTGGAGTACTTCTGGGTCCGGGGTCGCTCCGGGTTAGTGAAGTCCACATGGACCAGGCCGCTGCCCATGATGTACCCCCTGAGCCACTCAAAGGAGTCCATGAGAGGGGCCCCCAGATAACCACGCAGCTGCACACCGTCCACGTTCTGAGCTGCAGAGAAACACTTATATCACTAAAACTAAACTAACACGACACACAAAAGGCTCTGGGCTGCAGCACAGTGCGGGACGGGGTCAACAGCAAAACCTAAACCTACGTTAAAATGACTCAAATTAAGAACATTTTAAGTAAAAAGTGTGTTTTTCTTAACTTTTGTTTTGTATTTTAATTGTGAAGAGTTATTTTCTCATCTTTCGTGCAGCCAGATGTATGTTCATATTTTTAGTATAAAAAGTCTTGTTCCATTGGCAGTTTTACTTTTTAAGTGAACTTTGCTCAAATCCTGATAAAACATTCTTAATTCAAGCAGTCGTAATTTGGCTAGATTTGAGTTTTTGCTGTGCATAATTTACACTTTTGTACTTAACAGGATTTTAACGAAATGAACTGAAGGATTTGGTGACATCTAATTCCAAATCTGATTTATTAAAGTTTTAAATAAAAAAAAATTGGTAGAATTTGAATTTTTAGGCAAATTTTTAGGGCATTTTGAACTTTCTCAAATACTAAATAAGATATCAAAATTCTCTGTTTTTTTTTTTTTGTTTTGTATCTTTTCATGTTTTTGTTTTGAATGTCCCAGAATGTCAGTTTGGTCAGTTTTTACACATAAAATTCCTTATTTTTATATAAAAACATAACATGATTTTTGTCTCACATTTATCTGAGTAAACTACAGGAGAAGTTTCAAATTGATCTAAAATGTAAGATTTTTGTCTATTCTCCTGTGTCGCCTTTTAAACAGTCAGTGTTCAGTGTCGTACCTTTGAGTGTCAGTAACGTACCTTTGAGTGTCAGTGTCGTACCTTTGAGCGTCAGTAACGTACCTTTGAGCGTCAGTGTCGTACCTTTGAGCGTCAGTAACGTACCTTTGAGCGTCAGTGTCGTACCTTTGAGTGTCAGTAACGTACCTTTGAGCATCAGTGTCGTACCTTTGAGCGTCAGTGTCGTACCTTTGAGCATCAGTGTCGTACCTTTGAGCATCAGTGTCGTACCTTTGAGTGTCAGTGTCGTACCTTTGAGCGTCAGTGTCGTACCTTTGAGCGTCAGTAACGTACCTTTGAGCGTCAGTGTCGTACCTTTGAGCGTCAGTAACGTACCTTTGAGCGTCAGTAACGTACCTTTGAGTGTCAGTGTCGTACCTTTGAGCGTCAGTAACGTACCTTTGAGCGTCAGTAACGTACCTTTGAGCGTCAGTAACGTACCTTTGAGCGTCAGTAACGTACCTTTGAGCGTCAGTAACGTACCTTTGAGCGTCAGTAACGTACCTTTGAGCGTCAGTAACGTACCTTTGAGCGTCAGTAACGTACCTTTGAGCGTCAGTAACGTACCTTTGAGCATCAGTGTCGTACCTTTGAGCATCAGTGTCGTACCTTTGAGCGTCAGTGTCGTACCTTTGAGCGTCAGTGTCGTACCTTTGAGCATCAGTGTCGTACCTTTGAGCGTCAGTAACGTACCTTTGAGCGTCAGTAACGTACCTTTGAGCGTCAATAACGTACCTTTGAGCGTCACTAACGTACCTTTGGCGTCAGTAACGTACCTTTGAGTGTCAGTGTCGTACCTTTGAGTGTCAGTAACGTACCTTTGAGCATCAGTGTCGTACCTTTGAGTGTCAGTGTCGTACCTTTGAGCGTCAGTAACGTACCTTTGAGTGTCAGTGTCGTACCTTTGAGCGTCAGTAACGTACCTTTGAGTGTCAGTGTCGTACCTTTGAGTGTCAGTAACGTACCTTTGAGCGTCAGTAACGTACCTTTGAGCGTCAGTAACGTACCTTTGAGCGTCAGTAACGTACCTTTGAGCGTCAGTAACGTACCTTTGAGCGTCAGTGTCGTACCTTTGAGCATCAGTGTCGTACCTTTGAGCATCAGTGTCGTACCTTTGAGTGTCAGTAACGTACCTTTGAGCGTCAGTAACGTACCTTTGAGTGTCAGTGTCGTACCTTTGAGCGTCAGTAACGTACCTTTGAGTGTCAGTGTCGTACCTTTGAGCGTCAGTGTCGTACCTTTGAGCATCAGTGTCGTACCTTTGAGTGTCAGTAACGTACCTTTGAGCGTCAGTAACGTACCTTTGAGTGTCAGTAACGTACCTTTGAGCGTCAGTAACGTACCTTTGAGCGTCAGTAACGTACCTTTGAGCGTCAGTAACGTACCTTTGAGCGTCAGTGTCGTACCTTTGAGCGTCAGTAACGTACCTTTGAGCGTCAGTAACGTACCTTTGAGCGTCAGTAACGTACCTTTGAGCGTCAGTGTCGTACCTTTGAGCGTCAGTAACGTACCTTTGAGCGTCAGTAACGTACCTTTGAGCGTCAGTGTCGTACCTTTGAGCGTCAGTAACGTACCTTTGAGTGTCAGTAACGTACCTTTGAGTGTCAGTGTCGTACCTTTGAGTGTCAGTAACGTACCTTTGAGCGCCTCGTCCACGTAGGTCTTGAGGAAGAACACGCGGTTGTGGTCGTCCGTCCCCATGTGTCTGTCCACGAGCATGGAGTTGTCGGTCACATACACTTCGGGGTTTCCGTACTCCTCCTTCACCCAATTCAGAACCCGCCTCAGGCCCCAAGGCACCATACGGGGGCCGTTTGAAACCACCACAGGGAACCCCTGCATTTCCTCCTCTGCAACGTCCCAGTCGTTTGCGTATGAAGGTGGATCGTGCGGCAGGATCGTGTATTTGGCTTTTTTGGTGGTTTGGTGATTAGCACAGAACACGTCGGCCGTTCCTCTGATTAAGTCCTTCTCCTCCTGGGTGAAAGTCGGGAGTCTAGATTGTGGCAGTCTCTGGATGTCGCTTTTGTTTCCTACGTGAAACTTCATGGCTTCAGGATAATCGCCGTTCTTAAAAATGGGGTGCGCGAACCATCCGAGCCTGAACTGCATGGCTCTGTCTGCGGCCTCCAGCTCTCTGGGCGTGTTCACATCCAGCGGCTCGTACCAGTCTGCGTTCAGAGCGATACTGACCAGTCCTTTCTGCTGTGGGCGATATGTGGCGTACGTGTGGTAAGCCCTGGCGTGAGCGAGGAGCAGATTTCGCCCCACTTGATACGGAGCCACTCCAGGATTCACTTTTAGATTTGGGGGCATCTCTCCGCTGCCGTAGCCTTTCCACGCGATTGTGAACGGGTCATTAAAAGTGATCCAAAACTTCACTCTGTCTCCAAACGTCTTGAAGCAGAACTCGGCATAAGCGTTGAAATCCTGGATGATTTCGGGGTTCTCCCAGCCACCTCGTTCCTGCAGAGCCAGAGGCAGGTCCCAGTGGTACAGAGTCACCACCGGAGTCACGCTCAGAGCCACCAGGCCGTCAATTAGCTTATTATAATAGTTCACGCCTGCAGCGTTGGAAGTTGTATTCATGCCATCGGGAAAGATCCTGGACCAGGAGATGGAAAAACGATAGGCCTTGACCTCTAAGGCTTTAATCTGGCTTAAGTCTTCGTCCACTTTGTTGTAGCTGTTGCACGCCACATCTCCAGTCGCGACCTCTGGGATACCGTTGGGCAGTGTGTGAGTAAAATTGTCCCAGATACTGGGGCCTTTCCCATCGGCGTTATAGCCTCCTTCGATCTGATAGGCTGAGGACATGACTCCCCACAGGAAGTCACCGGGAAATGTTCCGTAATGATACATTCTGCTCTGGAACTCGGACCAGTGCGAGAACTTCTCCCACACCACTGTGGCCAGGGAGGGCACTTGTGAGGCGGGCAGGTTCTTCAGTCCTGGTGTGAAGGACATGGGCGGAGGGGAGAGCGCCGCCTTGAGGCTGTCGCTGGCTCTGTTCTGTTGGATGATCTGGGAGTAGACGTAGGCGGACATTTTGGGCGTTCTGGGGCGGTCCGGAGAGTTAAAGTCCACGTAGTGAAGGCCGAAGCGCTGGCTGTAGCCGTGAGCTCCTTCAAACCCGTCCAGCAGAGACTCCACGGTGAAGCGCCGCAGGTTCACTTTGTCCAGGACGACGGCTGCAACGAGACACGAGAGACAGCAGGTCAGGACTGGACTCCCCAGACTAAACGCACAGACTAAACCTGAGGCTGCAGGTGCACAGAGGGTGGAGGCTTAACGGAGCTTTAACAGATGAATGTCCACCCCAGCCCCTAACCCCGCCTCACTATAAAGCAGCACCAGAAGAGTTCATGAAACTGTGTTTGAGTCATAATCACAGGGACGAGTTCAACAGCTTCTATCTGCTTTAATTCAGTTGTGTGGAGTTGAAGACCTGTCTCTGTATTGTTGTTTTTAGGACTCTTCCAGTGCTTTAAACTCTATATTGACCCGTCCAGTGACCATTGCTGGACACTACTTTTCAAGGTGAGGTGTGGGAGACTTTGAGTGCACTACTTTTTCACTCACTGGACATTTGGAAATGACTAAAGTGTGTCCCTGAATAGCGCCTTCTGTAGAGAATAATGTGGACAGAGCAAGTTTTAGGACGTGCTCCATAAGTGGACGGCATGATTATTTTGTGGAGGAGGTGCACTCTCACCTTTCAGCGCCTCATCCACACAGCGGCGGATGAACTCAGCTCTGGTGGTGTCCTGCAGCAGCTCAGTGTCGCCCCCTGTTGGCATCCCCACTCCGGTCAGGTACAGCGGCACGCTTCTCTCTCTCAGATACTTCTGTGAAATGTCCTTGAGCAGACTCCGTAGTCCTCCGGGGTTCAGGTAGATCCAGTCCGAGTTCGTGGGCGTCCATGTTGGGTCTACGTGGGTCTGATAGTCCATGAGCGCCTCGGGGCCGGAGCTGCCGCAGGGCGCCCTCCTGTGGCTGACCAGGCGTGACGTGTAATGCGTCAAACCAAAGAAGTCGGCGGTTCCTTTGAGGCGCCGCTTCTCCTCCGCACTGAACTCCGGTAAAATGGCCGGAGGGTTTCCGGGGCATTCTTTGGCTTTCAGCTCCACCTGGGACTTGAGCTCCGGAGGGTAGTCGCCGTCCACGAAAATGGGATGAGCGAACCAGCCCAGCATCATCTGCAAAAGAGACAGTCACCATGGAAACGAGCTGTGTCAGTCACCATGGAAACGAACTGTGTCAGTCACCGTGGAAACGAGCCGTCCCACTAACACTGCTGTTGCTCTTACTGTGCAGGGACAGGGACAAAAGTCTTTTGGCGTCAAACTCAAGTGGAAACGTAAATATAAAGGACATTACGAGTGTCGGCTGCAGCTGTGTGAGATGTTCCAGGGTGTGGCTTTACCTGCAGGTACCTCTGGGCGGCGTCCTGGTCTTGTGGGCTGTTGGGGTCCAGTGCCTGTGCCCAGTCGGAGTTGAGAGCGATGCCCACCTCTCCTCTCTGTGTGGCGCGGTAACTCTGGTCGTACAGGTGCCAGGCCTCGGCGTGCGCCTTCAGCAGGTTGTGCGTCGCCTGAGGAACAGAAACACAAGGACTGATGGGATTGTTCAGAGTGAGATGTGATGGGACCTGAGCTCAGCTGATCTAAAGGACAGACTCAGACTGAGCCGTGCTGAACCAGGCTGAACAAAAGTGTGAGTCTTGAGTTCTAACGCAGGAGAAGTGTCTTTACATGAGGACCGGACCAGAGACATGATCCTCAGGACTCTGGGTCCAGTCGGGTTTAGTCCAGACTTATTCTTCCCCGACCATTTTCTGCCACACAGGCTCCGCCGGGCGAACTGAGGCTCTGCGGGCAAATGTTCAAGTCTGAAATCTGTTTTTCACAGTCAGGTTAAGGCTTAGGAACAGTTCATTTGGTTAAGGCTCGGGCACAGAGACGGATTCACTGAACAGGTCTTGGCAGAACTGTGGTGGGGAAGAAATGTCCAGTGTGAGTGTGCTTCTGCTGTAGAGAGTATTATACCTCTGATGAGGCCAGGCTAACATGGCTGAGCTTCAGTGTGAGGCTGGTGCTTGAGTAAATCACTAAAGTCCCAGTTCAAACAGGAGTGTGAGGCTCAGGTTTAGAGCGGGACCTTTGGGCTGTGCAAACATCACAACTGGACTGGTGTGGGTAGTGTTGTGTTTTAGTTTGAGTTTTTCCTCGAGTGATGCAGAAAAGAGGGAGCCACTGTCTCTGTGAATGTTCTTGTATGTTAGTTGTCGAGTCGTGAGCCCACAGCTCCTGAAGGGGGCGCTGTTCGTACCTGGAAGGCGCTGCGTTGATAGTCTCTGATCCCTGGGGGGTGCTGCCCGGTGCCGTACCCAGCGTGGCTCACTGTCCAGGGGCTGCTGAAGGTCGTCCAGTCCTGCACACGGAGAGGTCAGAGGTCAAACAGGAAACTGACAGAGAGGTCAGTACTGCCCCCTGTGGACAGCTCAGGCGTTACCCCAAAGTCTGTGACATGTTAGAGAAATGTGAGTGGAGCAGCTCCTCCGGAAAAAGGCCCACGGAACATTTCAAATACAGAGAGAAAACCAAGAGTCCATCAGCAGCAGAGGGAGCAGCTCAGCACACTCCAAATGTCCAAACTAAACTATTTCCCTCTTCCATCACACCTCCAGACCCTGACGCTACAGCCCTGACGCTCTTTAAGACTCTTCTGAGGGTGGAACATGTCCCAGAGTGCTACACTCACAGACACAGCTGAGGAGCTCCAGGCCCTGCTGCTCAGACACAAGCAAACGAGCTCCAAACGAGGAGGACCTAAAGTTCACAGAACAGTCTTCACTAGAGGCTCTGGTCTTCATCTCACACGGAGCTGCTCCTGAAAACTCTTCTACACTCGACTGATATTGGCTCATCCTCAAACGTGAACCTTTCATTTGATAATTATATTGAACAGCTGCACAGAGTTCTGACCTTGACGCGGTCTCCGTATCGGGAGAAGCAGAAGTCGGCGTAGTCCCTGAAGGCCTGGACTATGGACGGGTCAGTCCAGCCTCCAGAGTCCTGCAGGGTCTGAGGAAGGTCCCAGTGAAACAGAGAGACCAGAGGCCGGATCCCCGAGGCCACCAGAGCGTCTATGAGCGAGTCGTAAAACAGCGCCCCGCTCTCGCTCGCAGAACCTGAGACAGAGAGAGGTGAGAACCGGAGCCAGGAGAACCTGACCCAGAGAGAACCAGAGCAACGAGAACCTGACACAGAGAGAACCGGAGTGAGGAGAACCTGACACAGAGAGAACCGGAGCAACGAGAACCTGACACAGAGAGAACCGGAGTGAGGAGAACCTGACACAGAGAGAACCAGAGTGAGGAGAACCTGACACAGAGAGAACCAGAGTGAGGAGAACCTGACACAGAGGGAACCGGAGTGAGGAGAACCTGACACAGAGAGAACCAGAGTGAGGAGAACCTGACACAGAGAGAACCAGAGTGAGGAGAACCTGACACAGAGAGAACCAGAGTGAGGAGAACCTGACACAGAGAGAACCAGAACAATGAGAACCTGACAGAGGACAGTACAACAGTAACATTTTGTTCCAACCTTAAACTGCATTTGATCAGCCTCAGAGTCTGTGGGCCTCACCTGTCCCTGAGGCGGGGCCTCACCTGTCCCTGAGGCGGGGCCTCACCTGTCCCTGAGGCGGGGCCTCACCTGTCCCTGCGGTGGGGCCTCACCTGTCCCTGCGGCGGGGCCTCACCTGTCCCTGAGGTGGGGCCTCACCTGTCCCTGTAGCAGGGCCTCACCTGTCCCTGTGGGGAAGATCCTGGCCCAGGACAGGGAGACCTGGTACGAGTCCACGCCCAGTCCTCTCAGCAGAGACACGTCATAGGGCACTTTGTTGTAGCTGTCACAGGCCACGTCTGCGGAGCGGTGGGCCTGGTTTCCGTGGCGATCCCAGATGGTTTCTCCTTTCCCGCCCTCTCTCCGGCCGCCCTCCACTTTAAAGGCGGCGCTGGAGACGGCCCACTGGAAGCCTGCAGGGAAAGAGGCGGCGCTCCAGGGGGCGCTGTCCCGGGTCCTGCTCACACACAAACACGTCTCACGTCCCACGGCCGAAAAACACCACGAAAAATCCAAGGAAAGAGACGCCGCTCCCCAGACCCGACTCGTACCTGAGGGAGACGCTCGGATCCTCCAGGGACACGCCCAACATGGCCGACACCTCGAACCCGACCAAGTCCAGCTCCCCCTGGACCTGAGCTGAAACACAGAGAACCAGGACTAAACCAGGACTAAACCAGGACTAAACCAGGACTAAACCAGGACTAAACCGGGACTAAACCGGGACAAAACCGGGACAAAACCGGGACTAAAGCAGGACTAAAGCAGGACTAAACCAGGACTAAACCAGGACTAAAGCAGGACTAAACCAGGACTAAAGCAGGACTAAACCAGGACTAAAGCAGGACTAAACCAGGACTAAAGCAGGACTAAAGCAGGACTAAACCAGGACTAAAGCAGGACTAAAGCAGGACTAAAGCAGGACTAAACCAGGACTAAAGCAGGACTAAAGCAGGACTAAAGCAGGACTAAAGCAGGACTAAACCAGGACTAAAGCAGGACTAAACCAGGACTAAAGCAGGACTAAAGCAGGACTAAAGCAGGACTAAACCAGGACTAAAGCAGGACTAAAGCAGGACTAAACCAGGACTAAAGCAGGACTAAAGCAGGACTAAACCAGGACTAAACCAGGACTAAATCAGGACTTCCACCAGGTTCTTTGTCCTGATTGATGATCATAAACATGTAGTAAAGTTCGAGTGATCACGTTTTATTAGACGTTGTGTAACGTCGCTCTGACCTTCGTGTCGTAATCACACTGTAAACACTGTGACGCTTGTAAAAGTTAAAATTCAAAGAGATTTTATGATAAACTATGAAACTTATCTTAACTACGGCAGGTTATCTCAGGACTAAAGCAGGACTAAACCAGGACTAAAGCAGGACTAAACCAGGACTAAAGCAGGACTAAACCAGGACTAAACCAGGACTAAAGCAGGACTAAACCAGGACTAAAGCAGGACTAAACCAGGACTAAACCAGGACTAAAGCAGGACTAAACCAGGACTAAACCAGGACTAAAGCAGGACTAAAGCAGGACTAAACCAGGACTAAACCAGGACTAAACCAGGACTAAAGCAGGACTAAACCAGGACTAAACCAGGACTAAAGCAGGACTAAAGCAGGACTAAACCAGGACTAAAGCAGGACTAAACCAGGACTAAACCAGGACTGAACCAGGACTAAACCAGGACTAAACCAGGACTTGGTTGTTACCTGTGAGCAGGTTCCCCAGGACCTGCTGGTGGTCGCTGCAGTGGTTCAGGTCGATGGAGTAAATGAGAACAGGACGACTTCCCGACACTCTCTGAAAACACACACACACTTTACTAACACACACACACTTTACTAACACACACACACTTTACTAACACACACACACACTTTACTAACACACACACACTTTACTAACACACACACACACTTTACTAACACACACACTTTACTAACACACACACACTTTACCAACACACACACACACTTTACTAACACACACACACTTTACTAACACACACACACTTTACTAACACACACACACTTTACTAACACACACAAAGGAATCGTTTAGATTAGTGCAAAGGAATCGTTTAGATTAGTGCAAAGGAATCGTTTAGATTAGTGCAAAGGAATCGTTTAGATTAGTGCAAAGGAATCGTTTAGATTAGTGCAAAGGAATCGTTTAGATTAGTGCAAAGGAATCGCTTTAGATTAGTGCAAAGGAATCGTTTAGATTAGTGCAAAGGAATCGTTTAGATTAGTGCAAAGGAATCGTTTAGATTAGTGCAAAGGAATCGTTTAGATTAGTGCAAAGGAATCGTTTAGATTAGTGCAAAGGAATCGCTTTAGATTAGTGCAAAGGAATCGTTTAGATTAGTGCAAAGGAATCGTTTAGATTAGTGCAAAGGAATCGTTTAGATTAGTGCAAAGGAATCGCTTTAGATTAGTGCAAAGGAATCGTTTAGATTAGTGCAAAGGAATCGTTTAGATTAGTGCAAAGGAATCGTTTAGATTAGTGCAAAGGAATCGTTTAGATTAGTGCAAAGGAATCGTTTAGATTAGTGCAAAGGAATCGTTTAGATTAGTGCAAAGGAATCGCTTAGATTAGTGCAAAGGAATCGTTTAGATTAGTGCAAAGGAATCGCTTTAGATTAGTGCAAAGGAATCGTTTAGATTAGTGCAAAGGAATCGTTTAGATTAGTGCAAAGGAATCGCTTTAGATTAGTGCAAAGGAATCGTTTAGATTAGTGCAAAGGAATCGTTTAGATTAGTGCAAAGGAATCGCTTTAGATTAGTGCAAAGGAATCGTTTAGATTAGTGCAAAGGAATCGTTTAGATTAGTGCAAAGGAATCGTTTAGATTACTGCAAAGGAATCGCTTTAGATTAGTGCAAAGGAATCGTTTAGATTAGTGCAAAGGAATCGTTTAGATTAGTGCAAAGGAATCGTTTAGATTAGTGCAAAGGAATCGTTTAGATTAGTGCAAAGGAATCGTTTAGATTAGTGCAAAGGAATCGTTTAGATTAGTGCAAAGGAATCGTTTAGATTAGTGCAAAGGAATCGCTTTAGATTAGTGCAAAGGAATCGTTTAGATTAGTGCAAAGGAATCGTTTAGATTAGTGCAAAGGAATCGTTTAGATTAGTGCAAAGGAATCGTTTAGATTAGTGCAAAGGAATCGTTTAGATTAGTGCAAAGGAATCGTTTAGATTAGTGCAAAGGAATCGTTTAGATTAGTGCAAAGGAATCGTTTAGATTAGTGCAAAGGAATCGTTTAGATTAGTGCAAAGGAATCGTTTAGATTAGTGCAAAGGAATCGTTTAGATTAGTGCAAAGGAATCGTTTAGATTAGTGCAAAGGAATCGTTTGTGCTGATGTTTCCCCTGAAGCTGGAGCTGGACCTTTATGTCTGAAAGCGCCGCTCCAAACGCAGACTCCACACCACAGTCGAGCTGAAGCTTCACCGACAAGAAATCCACAGGCTGGAACGAGACAGAGGCTCAGAAACAGCAGCACAAACACGGACGCCATCTTTGGGACTTTAGGCTCACCAGGTCCCAGCGGAGCTCAGGGACAGACGACAGGTCCCAGGACTTGAGCCCCAAAGACAGAACATGATCTGAGGACAGAAGAACAAACGAGTGAAACGACCTGAAGCTCTAACACCACAGCTGCCCCGGGGCAGACTGAGGGCACCTGCTGCCCACCTGAGCCCTCTGCCCCCACAGTGCGCTACCTTCATGTGGAAAGTGTCTTCTGAAGATGAGCTGGAGCTCAGAGTAGAGCTGCTGCTCCTTCACACTGTTGTTCTGCAGGAGCAGGATCCAGGTGCGCACCTGCCCACCCATCTGTGCCCACAGCACGTCCAGCCTCTGCTCCAGGTCTGGACCAGGTCTGGACCCTGTGAAGACCTCGGACAGGTCCACCAACAACACGGGCTGAAGATCTGCCTGAGAGACACGCTCCAGCAGAGTCAAGAGACATGACAGCGCCTCCCTGTGGACACAGAGACACATGAGACACGACAGCGCCTCCTGTGGACACAGAGACACATGAGACACGACAGCGCCTCCTGTGGACACAGAGACATGAGACACGACAGCGCCTCCTGTGGACACAGAGACACATGAGACACGACAGCGCCTCCTGTGGACACAGAGACATGAGACACGACAGCGCCTCCTGTGGACACAGAGACACATGAGACACGACAGCGCCTCCTGTGGACACAGAGACACATGAGACACGACAGCGCCTCCTGTGGACACAGAGACACATGAGACACGACAGCGCCTCCTGTGGGCACAGAGACATGAGACACGACAGCGCCTCCTGTGGACACAGAGACACATGAGACACGACAGCGCCTCCTGTGGACACAGAGACATGAGACACGACAGCGCCTCCTGTGGACACAGAGACACATGAGACACGACAGCGCCTCCTGTGGACACAGAGACATGAGACACGACAGCGCCTCCTGTGGACACAGAGACACATGACACACGACAGCGCCTCCTGTGGACACAGAGACATGAGACACGACAGCGCCTCCTGTGGACACAGAGACATGAGACACGACAGCGCCTCCTGTGGACACAGAGACACATGAGACACGACAGCGCCTCCTGTGGACACAGAGACATGAGACACGACAGCGCCTCCTGTGGACACAGAGACACATGAGACACGACAGCGCCTCCTGTGGACACAGAGACATGAGACACGACAGCGCCTCCTGTGGACACAGAGACATGAGACACGACAGCGCCTCCTGTGGACACAGAGACATGAGACACGACAGCGCCTCCTGTGGACACAGAGACACGACAGCGCCTCCTGTGGACACAGAGACACATGACAGCGCCTCCTGTGGACACAGAGACATGAGACACGACAGCGCCTCCTGTGGACACAGAGACGCAGGTGCAGCACTAAAGGACTAAAGGAGGACGTGGGTCCTGTGGGTTCAGCGCTGAAGATGGATGTAGCAGTAGTATTACGATAGTAATTGTATAGTAGTACTATAGTAGTATAGTAGTACTATAGTAGTATAGTAGTACTATAGTAGTACAGTAGTACTATAGTAGTATAGTAGTACTATAGTAGTATAATAGTACTATAGTAGTACAGTAGTACTATATTAGTATAGTAGTACAGTAGTACTATAGTAGTACTATAGTAGTATAGTAGTACTATAGTAGTAGTAGTAGTACTACAGTAGTACTACCATAATCGTACCTGTCGTCGGTCAGGAGCAGCTCTGGGGGCAGCTGGACTCTAAAATGGCTGACTCCGGTTCCTCTCTGAGTTCTCAGGTCCTTCTGGAGGTTCTGGTCCAGGATCCTGGAGCACACAGAACCCAAAGCTCCATCAGAACCGTCCTGCGGCCGAGGGCCCCCCAGCATCAGGAACGCACTGCTGTAGGGGGCGCTATAGCAGCACAGCACGGCACACAGGAGCAGCAGAGGAGGCCCCATGGCAGAGCAGAGCCGGGACTAAAGCCGGACTAAAGCTGGACTAAAGCCGGACTAAAGCCGGACTAAAGCTGGACTAAAGCCGGACTAAAGCTGGACTAAAGCCGGACTAAAGCCGGACTAAAGCTGGACTAAAGCCGGACTAAAGCCGGACTAAAGCTGGACTAAAGCCGGACTAAAGCTGGACTAAAGCCGGACTAAAGCTGGACTAAAGCTGGACTAAAGCTGGACTAAAGCTGGACTAAAGCTGGACTGACACTGAAGTAAAAGAAGAACCAGGACTTAGGGCTGAAGCAGGTCTGGACCTGGACTGGATGTGGTCTGGGGGCCGGGGCCACAGGGGGAGAGTTTATAGGAGCAGGGTCAGAGTCACGCCCACTGAAGACTTCTGCTCCACCGTATTATTTAATAATAATCATAAACTTATATATTTAATATTGGCCTCATAAAGTTACCAAACATACGTCTGTAATAAAGTTACAAAACAGAGTTTACAACAACTCCATAAAAGTGTCAGAGTGAACTCTGTGCTGATGTCGAGCGGCTGAAGAATTGTACTTTATAAGAATAATGCAGATGAATTTGGTAAATGTAATTTTAGAGGATTTTTATGACAATCAATTTCAGTATTTTTATTATTTATAGGATAGTAATATGGTGTTTGTTATTATTATTATTATTATTATTATTATTGTGACTTGTAGATATACATTTATATAATTATTACTTATTTCACGTCTTCTTTCTTTTTGCTATTTTATTATCACCATTTATCCTTTTCTCTTCTTATTATATCCTGTTGTGATGTGTGAGCTGCTCCGTCCAAATCGTTTCTTTGGGGATCAACAAAGTTTATTTAAGTCTAAGTGGAAGAATTTGAGATCTGGAATAAATGAGAATGAAGTGGATTGTTTTAAATTGTGTTGTCGGTTATTTTAAGGCGACTGAGGAAATGCGGTTGGAGTTGGTTTAATGTAAAGTTTCTTGTGTTTTGCTCGAGCTGGAGGGCGGCCGGCGGAGGCGTTTCCGTCACAGCTCCTGACGGCTTTTTAGTCACGACAAAACTCACGCTCCGAATCCCAAATATGGAACTTTGCCTAAATTCACTCTTGTAACCGCTGGCCTCAATGAGCTTCACGTGACCACGACCACTTCATGACATCACAAGGTGGAACAGAGCTTTTGGAGCTTTGCAGATGCAACAGACGAATAATAAAGAGTCACTCAAACATGTGAATGAGACAAACACGAGTCCAGATCTGAGTGAGGAACATCAGAACAGCAGAACATTAGAACATCAGAACATTAGAACATTAGAACATCAGAACATTAGAACATCAGAACAGCAGAACAGCAGAACATTAGAACATTAGAACATCAGAACAGCAGAACATTAGAACATCAGAACAGCAGAACATTAGAACATTAGAACATCAGAACAGCAGAACATTAGAACATTAGAACAGCAGAACATTAGAACATCAGAACAGCAGAACATTAGAACATTAGAACATTAGAACAGCAGAACATTAGAACATTAGAACAGCAGAACATTAGAACATTAGAACATCAGAACATTAGAACAGCAGAACATTAGAACATTAGAACATCAGAACATCAGAACAGCAGAACATTAGAACATTAGAACATCAGAACAGCAGAACATTAGAACATTAGAACAGCAGAACATTAGAACATTAGAACAGCAGAACATTAGAACATTAGAACATCAGAACATTAGAACATCAGAACATTAGAACATTAGAACATCAGAACATTAGAACATCAGAACATTAGAACATCAGAACATTAGAACATTAGAACATTAGAACAGCAGAACATTAGAACATTAGAACATCAGAACATTAGAACATCAGAACATCAGAACATTAGAACATCAGAACATCAGAACATTAGAACATTAGAACATTAGAACATCAGAACATCAGAACATTAGAACATCAGAACATTAGAACATTAGAACAGCAGAACATTAGAACATCAGAACATTAGAACATTAGAACATTAGAACATCAGAACATTAGAACATCAGAACATTAGAACATCAGAACATTAGAACATTAGAACATCAGAACATTAGAACATCAGAACATTAGAACATCAGAACATTAGAACATCAGAACATTAGAACATTAGAACATTAGAACAGCAGAACATCAGAACATTAGAACATCAGAACATTAGAACATCAGAACATTAGAACATCAGAACATTAGAACATTAGAACATTAGAACATCAGAACATTAGAACAGCAGAACATTAGAACATCAGAACATTAGAACATTAGAACATCAGAACATTAGAACAGCAGAACATTAGAACATCAGAACATTAGAACATTAGAACATTAGAACATTAGAACATCAGAACATTAGAACATCAGAACATCAGAACAGCAGAACATTAGAACATTAGAACAGCAGAACATTAGAACATTAGAACAGCAGAACATTAGAACATCAGAACATTAGAACATTAGAACATTAGAACATCAGAACATCAGAACAGCAGAACATTAGAACATCAGAACATTAGAACATTAGAACATCAGAACATTAGAACATCAGAACATTAGAACATCAGAACATTAGAACATTAGAACATTAGAACATTAGAACAGCAGAACATTAGAACATCAGAACATTAGAACATTAGAACATCAGAACATCAGAACATTAGAACATCAGAACATTAGAACATTAGAACAGCAGAACATTAGAACAGCAGAACATTAGAACAGCAGAACATTAGAACATTAGAACATCAGAACAGCAGAACAGCAGAACATTAGAACATTAGAACATCAGAACATCAGAACATCAGAACAGCAGAACATCAGAACATTAGAACATTAGAACATCAGAACATCAGAACAGCAGAACATTAGAACATCAGAACATCAGAACAGCAGAACATTAGAACAGCAGAACATTAGAACAGCAGAACATTAGAACAGCAGAACATCAGAACAGTAGAACAGCAGAACATCAGAACATTAGAACATCAGAACATTAGAACAGCAGAACATTAGAACAGCAGAACATTAGAACATCAGAACAGCAGAACATCAGAACAGCAGAACATCAGAACATCAGAACAGCAGAACATTAGAACATTAGAACCAGGCTTAAGCTCACATGAGTAATTTTCGTGTAATTTAATGCCTTTAATGAGCTCAGGCCTGTAGCCCTGACGTCTGTACTTCTGTATGTCTGTACTTCTGTACGTATGTATTTCTGTACGTATGTACTTCTGTACGTCTGTACGTCTGTACTTCTGTACGTCTGTACTTCTGTCCAACTGTACTTCTGTACTTCTGTACGTCTGTACGTCTGTACTTCTGTATGTCTGTACTTCTGTACGTCTGTACTTCTGTACTTCTGTACGTCTGTACTTCTGTACGTATGTATTTCTGTACGTCTGTACTTCTGTACGTCTGTACGTCTGTACGTCTGTACTTCTGTATGTCTGTACTTCTGTACGTCTGTACTTCTGTACGTATGTATTTCTGTACGTCTGTACTTCTGTACGTCTGTACGTCTGTACTTCTGTACGTCTGTACTTCTGTCCAACTGTACTTCTGTACTTCTGTACGTCTGTACGTCTGTACGTCTGTACTTCTGTACGTCTGTACTTCTGTACGTATGTATTTCTGTACGTCTGTACTTCTGTACGTCTGTACGTCTGTACTTCTGTACGTCTGTACTTCTGTACTTTTGTACTTTTGTACGTCTGTACTTCTGTACGTCTGTACTTCTGTACGTCTGTACTTCTGTACTTCTGTACGTCTGTACTTCTGCACGTCTGTACTTTTGTACTTCTGTACTTCTGCACGTCTGTACTTCTGCACGTCTGTACTTCTGTACGTCTGTACTTCTGCACGTCTGTACGTCTGTAATTCTGTACTTCTGTACGTCTGTACTTCTGTACGTCTGTACTTCTGTACATCTGCACATCTGTACTTCTGCACGTCTGTACTTCTGCACGTCTGTACTTCTGTACTTCTGTACGTCTGTACTTCTGTACGTCTGTACATCTGTACGTCTGTACTTTTGTACTTCTGTACGTCTGTACTTCTGTACGTCTGTACTTCTGTACTTCTGTACGTCTGTACGTCTGTACTTCTGTACGTCTGTACGTCTGTACTTCTGTACGTCTGTACTTTTGTACTTCTGTACTTCTGCACGTCTGTACTTCTGCACATCTGTACTTCTGTACGTCTGTACTTCTGCACGTCTGTACGTCTGTACTTTTGTACTTCTGTACGTCTGTACTTCTGGACGTCTGTACTTCTGTACGTCTGTACTTCTGTACGTCTGTACTTCTGTACTTCTGTACTTCTGTACGTCTGTACTTCTGTACGTCTGTACGTCTGTAATTCTGTACTTCTGTACGTCTGTACTTCTGTACGTCTGTACTTCTGTACATCTGCACATCTGTACTTCTGCACGTCTGTACTTCTGCACGTCTGTACTTCTGTACTTCTGTACGTCTGTACTTCTGTACGTCTGTACATCTGTACGTCTGTACTTTTGTACTTCTGTACGTCTGTACTTCTGTACGTCTGTACTTTTGTACTTCTGTACGTCTGTACTTCTGTACGTCTGTACTTCTGTACTTCTGTACTTCTGTACTTCTGTACTTCTGTACTTCTGTACTTCTGTACTTCTGTACTTCTGTACTTCTGTACTTCTGTACTTCTGTACTTCTGTACTTCTGTACTTCTGTACTTCTGTACTTCTGTACTTCTGTACTTCTGTACTTCTGTACTTCTGTACGTCTGTACTTTTGTACTTCTGTACTTCTGCACGTCTGTACTTCTGCACGTCTGTACTTCTGTACGTCTGTACTTCTGCACGTCTGTAATTCTGTACGTCTGTACTTCTGCACGTCTGTACTTCTGCACGTCTGTACGTCTGTACTTCTGTACGTCTGTACTTCTGTACGTCTGTACTTCTGTACGTCTGTACTTCTGTACGTCTGTACTTTTGTACTTCTGTACGTCTGTACTTCTGTACTTCTGTACGTCTGTACTTCTGTACGTCTGTATTTCTGTACGTCTGTATTTCTGTACGTCTGTACGTCTGTACTTCTGTATGTCTGTACTTCTGTACTTCTGTACGTATGTATTTCTGTACGTCTGTACTTCTGTACGTCTGTACTTCTGTACGTCTGTACTTCTGTCCAACTGTACTTCTGCACGTCTGTAATTCTGTACTTCTGTACGTCTGTACTTCTGTACGTCTGTACTTCTGTACGTCTGTACTTCTGTACGTCTGTACTTCTGTCCAACTGTACTTCTGCACGTCTGTAATTCTGTACTTCTGTACGTCTGTACTTCTGTACGTCTGTACTTCTGTACATCTGTACATCTGTACTTCTGCACGTCTGTACTTCAGCACGTCTGTACGTCTGTACTTCTGTACTTCTGTACGTCTGTACTTCTGTACGTCTGTACTTTTGTACTTCTGTACGTCTGTACTTCTGTACGTCTGTACTTTTGTACTTCTGTACGTCTGTACTTCTGTACGTCTGTACTTCTGTACGTCTGTACTTTTGTACTTCTGTACTTCTGCACGTCTGTACTTCTGCACGTCTGTACTTCTGTACGTCTGTACTTCTGCACGTCTGTACGTCTGTACTTTTGTACTTCTGTACGTCTGTACTTCTGTACGTCTGTACTTCTGTACGTCTGTACTTCTGTACTTCTGTACTTCTGTACGTCTGTACTTCTGTACGTCTGTACTTTTGTACTTCTGTACTTCTGCACGTCTGTACTTCTGCACGTCTGTACTTCTGTACGTCTGTACTTCTGCACGTCTGTAATTCTGTACTTCTGTACGTCTGTACTTCTGTACATCTGTACATCTGTACTTCTGCACGTCTGTACTTCTGCACGTCTGTACGTCTGTACTTCTGTACGTCTGTACTTCTGTAC
>CM060665.1:1154268-1166768 GCA_030686955.1 Odontamblyopus rebecca
CGGCGGTTGGCAATCAACTTAAAGGAGCATTACCGCCACCTACTGTTCCGGAGTATGGGTCAGACAGCGAGCTCACAGTCTAGAGCAGGGGTGTCAAACTCATGTTGGTCCGGGGGCCGTATGCAGCCTACTTTGATCCCAAAAGGGCCGGATCAGAAAACTCAGTTCTCTTCAAATTATCGTATTTTTCTCCGTGTCTCGTAGTGGTGTTTAAGATTATATTCCTCGAGCAACGCCACTTGTTCCAAACACACTGAGCACAGATTTCCCATTCACCTCTGTCAACAAATAAGAATTAGACTATTTTTCTTGGGGAAATCCTGAACTCAGCATCTGCTTTTCTCATTTTTTGGCATTTTGCTGATGAGGGTCACGGTCGACAGTCAAAACGATCGTCCTTTAAGAGCGTTTGGACAGAGGAAAGTCTTCATTTGTGCTGCTCTGGTGGGAGTCGCAACGTACAGAAACGCCGGAGACGCTGCTATGCTAAACGGTGCAGAAAATTAACAGAAAAATCAGAAAATTTTAAGTATTTTAATAGAAAAATCAGCCGAGGGCCAGATTAAGGGTCTTGGAGGGCCGGATCTGGCCCCCGGGCCGCATGTTTGACACACATGGTCTAGACTGAATCATTGCAAACAAAACAATAATAATAATAATGAATTAGGGGGAAAAAAAACCCAAAAAAACACTATATTCTATTATAGATACCTGTACTTTTTAAAAAGCCCACCAATGCTCCTACTTGACCTCTACAACTCAGAACACTGTTCAGATTCAGCTCTTTAAATCCGAGAACCTTCAGCCTCTCTCACTGTGTCCCCTACACCTTAACAGCACATGCTCACCTGTCTCCCGCTCTTCCTGACACATTTCTGCCCTGTCTCGTGCTTCCCTCGGAGGTGTAGTGAACTATTAAGAGCACAGAGCCCTAAACGAGGTCTTGTGAGGACAGTTTCCTCCCTCCTTTGCCCCCCTCGCACCCAGTTCCCCCTCACCTCCTTTTTCACATCATATAATCATTATATTGTCTGCCTTTATGATCTTCGTCCCATTGTTTTTTCCACTCCTTGACAATCTGCGCCCAAACCAAATTCTTTGCTTCTGTATAACTGCTCTTTAAGTTCATTTCAGTGTTGTTTTTCCTGAGATCTGTCTGCCGTCTCATTCCAACATGAGCTGCACCCACAAGAACTTAACAGCACCACCAACCCTGGGAATTCTTGAAAATGTCATTAATACTTCATACAAAATGTCCTGCCTTGTTTTTGAATGAAAAGTTTTAATTAGAACTGAAGCTGAATCAGAAAACACCAGCAACTTTTCCACTTTTGAGAGTTCAGCCCATTTTAAAGACACCAATATTGCCACCATTTCCACTGTATCCACTCCCAGCCTGAAGTGCGTCTGTTTATGCCTCTGTTTTTACTCGGGACACTCCACTCCAAAACCTGTTCTGTCTGTGTCTGGATTCTTTGTTCCATCTGTGATTACCTGAGTGAAATCTGAATATCTTTGCTGGATATAGAAGTGGAATGCTCCAACCACTTTCCTCTTACTCTCCCTTTTCAAGTCTAGAAGGCACCAGTCAACATCTGGGGACAGAAGCATCCAGGGAGGAGTTGCAGGGAAAACTAGTGCAGGACATATTTGTAAATCATAAACACAACAATCCTTTGCTCGCTGATTTCCCACTTTACCAAAGTGATCCCTCTGAGACTTCCCATTCTCCCAGCAGTCCATTAGCACTTCTGTAGTAGGGAGTAACTCCCCATGGCTAGCAAGATGCACCCAGTAATCTACCATGATTTGCTTTCTCCTCAGACCAAGAGGCATTTCGCCCGTCTATTAAATAAGTCCTGCAGAAGTGCGTATTCTATGGAGTTGACGCAGCGCGGTGCGTGATGACGCAGCGCTGTGCGTGTTGACGCAGCGCGGTGCGTGTTGACGCAGCGCGGTGCGTGTTGACGCAGCGCGGTGCGTGTTGACGCAGCGCGGTGCGTGTTGACGCAGCGCGGTGCGTGTTGACGCAGCGCGGTGCGTGTTGACGCAGCGCGGTGCGTGATGACGCAGCGCTGTGCGTGTTGACGCAGCGCGGTGACGCAGCAGGGATCAGGTGAGCTGCGGACAGCTGCAGCTTTAGCTCATCATCATGAATTGGTTCGAGGGTTCGATTCCCGACGCGATAAACGAGGCCAAACGGCGCAGTTTGGTGTTCGTCGTGGTCATCACAGGTTTGTTCGCTCTGTGTGAGTCACATTTAACCCGATCCTGTTTTTATTGACGCGGCGAAAGGCGAGCGCAGTTAGCTTTAGCCTTAGCACAACCTGAGCCTCTGCGTTTCTGGCATATTTTATAAATAAAGATGTTTTCAGAAATGCTGCTCATATAAATGTGATACCAGAAAAATAAGAGACTGTTCCTGTCCTCCGCACCTCTGACGAACACAAGGAAACCAAAAGAAAACAGAAACACAGCGCAGCTTCAGCATTAGCTCCAGCTGCTAACGAGCTAACGGCTAACACCAAAACAAGAGGCGAAGTCCCCGGAACCGGAGACAGGACCGGAGACAGGACCGGAGACAGGACCGGGGACAGGACCGGGGACAGGACTGGGGACAGGGGCGTGTCCTCGGGGACAGTATATATTATAAAAAGCATTTCAAAACTATTTAATTTGATTATTTCGACTTCCTCCATAGTCTTCTGCTCCAAACCGCACGACCCGAGACTCCACTGACCGTTGCACTGAACCTTCAGCTCCGTTATTTTATTCCACAACCCAAAAGAAAATCAGGCACTTACTTATCGATACTAAAACGTTCCACTGACGGGACAGGGCAGAACGTTTCCTGAATGTGTTTAAAACGATCTGGAGCTGAAGCAGAACAAGAGCACTGAGACAAGTGTATACCCATGGACCTGGTTTAGACCTGGTTTAGACCTGGTTTAGACCTGGTTTAGACCTGGTTTAGACCTGGTTTAGACCTGGTTTAGACCTGGTTTAGACCTGGTTTAGACCTGGACCACTGAGGGATTCCACAGATATAAGGACACATGGGAACAGAAAACAAAGTTGTACCATTTACTGTGGAAAATCACAGGAGAAGATTGTCTGAAGGAAGAGTTGTATCATCATGTATTTCCCTAAACTTCCTGAGACCAGAGCGGTGCTGTTGTCCCTGCTGCTCTGTGCCTCCTGCTGAACCGTCTCCTCTCTGCTTCAGGAGACGATGCCCAGTCCACCGAGCTGCTGTCCACCTGGGACCATCCGGCCGTGACGGAGGCGGCGCAGGGATGTGTGGCCATCAAACTGCACGACAAGAGGTGACCGCACACACCCCGACCGCACACACCCCGACCGCACACACCCCGACCGCACACACCCCGACCCGCACACACCCCGACCGCACACACCCCGACCCGACCCGACACACACACCTCGCACACACCTCGCACACACACCGCACACACACCGCCCCGCACACACACCGCCCCCACGCCGCCCCCACGCCGCCCACACACCGCGCACACGCCGCCCACACACCGCGCACACACACCGCACACACACTGCCCCGACCCGCACACGCCGCACACACACCGCACACACACTACCCCGACCCGCACACACTGCACCGCCCACACACACCGGCCCGACCCACCGCACACTCCACACACTGTATGTACAGACGCGTTTTAAACAGGAAGTGAACATGGACACTAGTGTCGTAGGACTTTTTTTACCGTCTTGGTCTTGTCTTGGTCTTGAAGCTTGGACTCGGTCCACGTCTGTGTTTAGACCTGGAATAGTCCTGGTTTAGATCTGGTGCAGCTTGAGTCATTTGTTCCTTAGACGCAGTTAGAGTCTGTTGTATCTTAAACCTGCAGGAGGTTTGTGACGTGTTTTTCCTCTTCTCTCCACAGTGAGGCGTGTGGACAGTTCTCCCAGATCTGTATCCTCTCATAACTCTGGCGCCCTCTGCTGGCGACCCGACTGTTTGTTTGTTTCATTCACACATGTTCAAGTAACTCTTTATTATGAGTCTGTTAAAAACGCTCTGTTTCACCCTGTGATGTCATGAAGTTGTAGTTTTCAAGTGAACAGCTCCGTTTACCTTTAGTTCAGTTGAGATTTGAAATGATCCAAATGATTCTGGTGAAAGGAGTCCGGACCCGGAGATTTATACAAAACCAGAGATTTGTCCCTGTTTTATGCAAGAAATGTCCCAGTGTCCCTGTTTGGACCAATCTGATCTAAACCAGGACTAAACCAGGACTAAACCAGGACTAAACCAGGACTAAACCAGTGTTTCGGTCCCGTGACTTCTCTTAAAGCGACACGTGCACCGACACCGCGCTTCGCTCTTTGAGCTCAGCACTGTGTCGACGCTTCAGTGTTTTTCCCATCACTACAGTTCATCAACTATGACACCCAAGTATTTAAAAGCATGAACAACTTCAATAGCTGAGCCGTCAGGTGCAACGAATGGAGGAACATTTTGCATAATCTTACATCTAGAAAACAGCATTACTTTGGTTTTGTTTGCATTAAGACAAAATTTCAATTCGGAGAAGCTGTGGCAAACAATGTTAAATGCATTTTGCAGGTCTAAATTAGGACTACATCAGGACTAAATCAGGACCAAACCAGGACTATCAGAGTTCTTGTCTAATCTGATCCCACCAACAGTAAAGAGGAGCATAAATTGCCGTTTGTTTTGCAAAAAAATAGAAATCTGTGTTTGTGAATATTCATAAAGCAAAAAAATGCAGCGTCAGAAGTTATTCCTGAGTCTTTCCCTGTTTTAGTCCCGGTTTAGACCTGGTCTAGTCCTCGTTTAGTCTCGTTTTAGTCTTGTATTAGTCCCGTATCAGTCCCGGTTTAGTCCTGGTCTAGTCCCGGCCTAGTCCTGGTTTAGTCCTGGTCTAGTCCCGGCCTAGTCCTGGTTTAGTCCTGGTCTAGTCCCGGCCTAGTCCTGGTTTAGTCCCAGTCCTGGTCCTGTGAGGTCTTTAACAGTGCCAGACCCGGTCGTGTGCGTCCCGTCGAGTTTCTTCATCGGGGACAGTGGAGTTCCTCTGGAGGTGATCGCCAGCACCATCCCCCCCCCGGAGCTGGTGTCCCGGATCCAGGCCGTCCAACAGGTCAGATGCCCTCCCCGTGTGTGTCAGATGCCCTCCCCGTGTGTCAGATGCCCTCCCCGTGTGTGTCAGATGCCCTCCCCGTGTGTGTCAGATGCCCTCCCCGTGTGTGTCAGATGCCCTCCCCGTGTGTCAGATGCCCTCCCATGTGTTGTTTTCTTCCCTTGAGCAGATGCACCGGGGGCAGACTGCAGGTGGCGCTGTCCAACCCTCCAGTTCTTCAGTTCAGAGTCCGTCACAAACTCCAGAGACTCCTGCGGCTCCAGGTAAGTCCTGGTCTAGTCCCTGGTTTAGTCCCTGGTTTAGTCCCTGGTTTAGTCCCTGGTTTAGTCCTGGTCTAGTCCCTGGTTTAGTCCTGGTTTAGTCCTGGTTTAGTCCTGGTCTAGTCCCTGGTTTAGTCCTGGTTTAGTCCTGGTTTAGTCCTGGTTTACTCCTGGTCTAGTCCTGGTCTAGTCCTGGTCTAGTCCTGGTCTAGTCCTGGTTTAGTCCTGGTCTAGTCCTGGTCTAGTCCTGGTCTAGTCCTGGTTTAGTCCTGGTCTAGTCCTGGAGTATTTGTGTGTTTTGAGTCGTTTCTTTCATGCTTCTTTCACAGTGGCCTTGGCCTCGTCTTCGGCCTCTGCTCCGGCTCCGGGTCCGGGTCCGGGTCCAGGTCTGGCTCAGGGTCCGGCTCAGGAGAAGTCCAGGTGCGGACACTGGCAGAGTGGTTAGCCCTGCTCACAGTGAGCGGGGCGGCTCCGGCCGTGTGGAGTTTGCACGTTCTTCCTGTGTCGTTGAACTGGAATGAAAACGTGACGTGCTGCAGAATTCCTCTAAGTTCTGTCTCTTCCGTTTCAGCTCTGTGGAGGAGCGAGCGGAGCAGAAGAAGCCCCCCGAGGTAAACGGTTCTTCACTTTGGTTTGCATTTTTAAATCAAGGGAACCGTTTGTAAGTTTTAGACATTACATTTCATAAATGTATAATTTTGTACGCTGCAAATTTCTCTGATCGGGCCAATGAAATACAGCTTTTACTGAGAACAACTGTAAGATTTATTCTGTATGATATCGGTTTGTGTTTTATTCGCTCTTTTGAATTTCAGTTAAGAACAAAAAACAATAAAACGGGCAAACAGTTCATTATTTCATTATTCCGTTTTAGTGTCAAACAAAAAACAGATTTCGACCTATTTTATTATTTTTCGTCCTTAATTGAAATGCAAAAGAATAAATGGCACACGACATCATTTATTTCTGATATAATTTGGTGTTTTGGCTCAGGAGGTTTATCAGGAGGTGTGTTTCAATCTAAAATGTCTCTCCCTAAACCCCAGCACAGTGCTAGTGCGGCCTCTGCAGCTCAGGGAGGGATTCTGCAGGTTCTGAGCTTCACCTGAGGCCGGGACAGAACCTGAGACTGAGACAGACGCAGGACGTGTCTCTGTCTCCGGGTTCAAGAGCCTCGTGTAAAACTGTCCTGATGTTTTTGAGGATCTGACTTTAGTGTTTTTTTGTGCTGTTTTTGCAGAGTGAGACGAAAAGTGAAGTGGAACGGCGTAAAATGGGGAAAGAGCTGCAGGAGTTTAAGAGAAAACAGGAGGAAGATCAGACCAAAAGGCTGTTAGAAGAACGACAGAAAGAGAAGGAAGAGGAGAGGGCGGCGAGAGAGCGGGTCCGACAGCAGATCGCACTGGTGAGAGAGATTTGTGCTTCACATACTCTCCTTTCCAGAACATACATGTGCAGTGACCCCTGGGTTATGGCGGGGGTCACGGTCCAAAAAGAACCCGCGACAGGCGAAAGCCAGTTTATTCTCACCTGTACAGAAGTGGTGGTGGTGGTGGTGGTGGTGGTGGTGGTAGTGGTGGTAGTGGCAGTCGACAACATGGACAGGACGGCAGATAGAAATAAACAAAAAACAGCATCACATGAGGAGAAAAAAAAGAGGACCGCCCCAGACCATGATATCGTTTGGAGTGATACACAAATAAAAAAACCTCCTCCTATGTTGCATCAGCAGCACAGTCAAAACACAGTACAGACAGTCCACAGGACCAGCAGCAGGGGAGGGGAGGGGTGGAGGAGGCCCGACGCAGGCAGCAGCATCCGGATCCTGCAGCCCTGAGCTGCTGGATCCACAGACCCGCCCACCCGGTCTGGGGTACGAAGCTGCGAGGGGGTTGGGGAGGGGCCGGGGTTCCTCCGCTGTATTCTCAGGGCGATTTGACCCCAGCCCGGCCTTGGTCGTGACTCGTGGCTCGGGGAGGCCAAAAGATAAGAGTGGGTTGTTTTGGTTTTAGAGCGAGCGGCTGTGTCCAACTTCCACAACACTGCTCTGTTTGTCCACTGGTCTCAAGGTCATTTCTATGCAGAGCTCCAAGTTTCCTCCAGATTTTATCCAAAAATTGTGATTTAGAGCCTCCATGTCCGAGCGTGTCCATCAGCGGTCAGTGACCGCGACCTCTGCCCATAGTCACAAAGTTCGAGTATTTGAAGCTCTGCCCCTCACTCCAAGTGGAGCTTTGAAAAGCCGCCTCAGTATTTGAATTTCCAGAAACTCGGGTCCAAGCGTAAATTCTATAAGTAAGTAAGTTCTGTAATCCTGGTTCCGAATAGATGGATCCTCTGTCCGCAGGTTCTCCTGACCCTGCTCGTCTTGTTAATGGTGTCGATAGCGTTCAGAGACCAATTTATCAAATCCATAATTAATTTGGTTTTGAAGAGCAGAGCGGAGAGAGTCACTCAAGGAAAAAAAAGACTAGACGAGACAAAGAGCAAAGCAGAGGAAAGATAAGGGTCAGGAGAGAAGAGAAGAATATAAATACATATATTTTATTTTATTATTTTTATTTAATTAACACAAGGACAGTGCATATTGACCAACAGGACAAGTGTATAATAGGCCAGAGTGGCCAAGAGGCCTTTGCCAAATGTACAAAAGGCCCTGGGGAAAGTCATCATTAAAAATCAGTACAAAATGTTTACATAATTAAAATAGTTTGTTAATTTTCGACAAATAGTCCAGACGACAGCACAAATATTAAAAGTGAGTAAGAAAGGTTAGAAGGAGAACATAGTGACAAACAGAACAGCAGGAACAGTCAGAGCTTAAAAGGCGGCGTTAGGAAAGAAACTATGAGAAGCTAAAACATGCAGATTATTAAAGACATTAGCCGTATGAAACTAAAACATTCGATAACAGAATATCACTGGAATAAAAGAAGCACATGCAGAGGAAGCACAAGAGGCAGCAGCAGCACATGCAGAGGAAGCACAAGAGGCAGCAGCAGGATTCAGCACTGACAAGTTTGGGGACTTAAAATCCAGGTTTTTAGATGGTGTGAGATAAACGATATGACTGTATTTCCTTAATGACTGTGGGGATGGTTTTCCAGTCCTTGGAGGCTTTGATGGGAAATGCGGCTTGGCTAAAGGCAGTTTTTCTGAAGGGAATGATGTCGTCTCCCCTGGATGATGCTCTGGTAACAGGAGGAGGGGAGGAGGGGCCAGGCTGTGTGTGATGCCTTTTCAGAGGCTCAGGGAGGAGAAACGACTAGAACCTGGAGAAAAGCTCTGATTTTCCTCCCAAAATGTGCTTTAAATTAGAGCGTCTCGTTTGAGAGAAGAGGACGAGGTGAGAACAGAAGGTTTGATGTGTCTCTGAATGTTCCAGGACCGAGCAGAGCGAGCGGCTCGATACTCCAGGAACGTCCAGGAGGAGGCGGCGGCCAAAGAAGCACGAACCCAGGCACATCTCCAACAGCAGGAGAGCAAGAAGGAGGAGGCGCTCAGGCGGAGGAGGTGAGGAGGAGGAGGTGAGGAGGAGGTGAAGGAGGAGTAGATGATCATCTGATGCTGTGTGTCTGTGCTCTCAGCTCTGTAGCTCGGCTTCAGTTCAGACTTCCTGACGGATCGTCCGTCTCGTCTCAGTTCTCCGCTCAGAGTTGCCTGAAGGAGGCGCTGCACTTCGCTCGGCAGGTACAACGATCAGAACTTCAGGCGACAGAGCTTCTCCCCACAGGCTGAAGTGTCCCGCTGTGAATGTGTGTGTAACTTTTTCTCCAGCAGCTTCATAAATCTGCCCCATCACCAAATCTTCAACCAACACGGTCCACAAAGGAGAAACATTCTTCCATAAAATAAAAATAAACTGGGACATGCTGAGAATAAAACTGGGAATCGAGTGCGTAATTAAGGAAAACTGTTCTGCCCTCTGTCCATTCATAACGAACAAGAGTCGCTATCGTCACATTTTCTTTGTTTTGGTCGTTTTTAAGCAGCTTTTCTGTATTTTACCCAAACAAATGACAATTTATGCCTTTCTCTGTTGTTGTCAGGGATCAGACTGGTCAAAAATAGGAACACTGGGACTTTTCTTGTATAAAACTGGGTCAAACCTCTGGTTTTGTATAAATCTGCTGGGACAGAGGGCACGGGGTCAGGACTGGGACTGTCCCGGGGAAACGGGGACATCTGGACTCACTAATGAAGAATTTATCCACAACGATCGAGGGAAGAAAGACAAAAGCTTAAAGGAAACGAGGAGCATCAGTGAAACGACTGAGCAGCACCAACGTTCTGGTCCTGGAGGAAACAGAAGCAGCACCAACGTTCTGGTCCTGGAGGAAACAGAAGCAGCACCAACGTTCTGGTCCTGGAGGAAACAGAAGCAGCACCAACGTTCTGGTCCTGGAGGAAACAGAAGGAACGTCTTTCTTCCCTCGATCGTCGTGGATAAATTCTTCATGACAAATGTTTCTCCTTTGTCGACCGCGTTGGATGAAGATTTGGTGATGGGGCAGATTTATGAAGCTGCTGGAGACATTTACACACACACTTACACACACACTTACACACACACATTTACACACACACATTTACACACATTTACACACATTTACACACACACTTACACACACATTTACACACACACATTTACACACACACATTTACACACATTTACACACATTTACACACACATTTACACACACACATTTACACACACACTTACACACACATTTACACACACACATTTACACACACACACTTACACACACACATTTACACACACACATTTACACACACACATTTACACACATTTACACACATTTACACACACATTTACACACACACTTACACACACATTTACACACACACATTTACACACACACTTACACACACATTTACACACACACATTTACACACACACATTTACACACATTTACACACACACATTTACACACACACATTTACACACACACATTTACACACACACATTTACACACGTTTACACACACACATTTACACACACACGTTTACACACACATTTACACACATTTACACACACATTTACACACACACATTTACACACACACATTTACACACACATTTACACACATTTACACACACATTTACACACACACATTTACACACACACATTTACACACACATTTACACACACACATTTACACACACACATTTACACACACACATTTACACACACATTTACACACACACATTTACACACACATTTACACACACACATTTACACACACACATTTACACACACACATTTACACACACATTTACACACACACATTTACACACACATTTACACACACACATTTACACACACACATTTACACACACACATTTACACACACATTTACACACACACATTTACACACACACATTTACACACATTTACACACACATTTACACACACATTTACACACACACATTTACACACACATTTACACACACACATTTACACACACATTTACACACACACATTTACACACACACATTTACACACATTTACACACACACATTTACACACACATTTACACACACACATTTACACACACACATTTACACACACACATTTACACACACACATTTACACACACACATTTACACACACATTTACACACACATTTACACACACATTTACACACACATTTACACACACACATTTACACACACATTTACACACACACATTTACACACACATTTACACACATTTACACACACACATTTACACACACATTTACACACACATTTACACACACATTTACACACACACATTTACACACACATTTACACACACACATTTACACACACACATTTACACACACACATTTACACACACATTTACACACACACATTTACACACACACATTTACACACACACATTTACACACACATTTACACACACACATTTACACACACACATTTACACACACACATTTACACACACACATTTACACACACACATTTACACACACACATTTACACACACATTTACACACACATTTACACACACATTTACACACACACATTTACACACACATTTACACACATTTACACACACATTTACACACACATTTACACACACACATTTACACACACATTTACACACTTACACACACATTTACACACACACATTTACACATTTACACAGAAAACCTTTAACCGGACGTTCCGCAGACAGACAGTGGGGCACTTCAGACAATCTTCTGTGATTTTCCACATTTAAATGGTAGAACTTTCTTTTCTCTTATGTGTCTGTATATCTGTGTATACCCTCAGTGAACCGGGTCTAAACCGGGTCTAAGCCGGGTCTAAACCGGGACTAAACCGGGTCTAAACCGGGTCTAGACCAGGTCCATGAGTTATTTCAGTATCGATTCCTGCAGACACGAGTATCTCCTGTAGTTTGCGTCTGGTTTTCGGTGCCTTTTACAGCCCTGGGCCCAGGCAGCAGAGGTGTTTTATTGTGAAAGGCCTGACTCTGGGCTCTGACTCTGGGCTCTTATTGTGACAGGAGGTGGGAAGTGCGTACGGGAACTTCACCATGGCAACGATGTTTCCCCGGAGAGAGTTCAGCTCCCAAGACCTGGACCGGACTCTGACGGAGCTGGAACTGGCCCCGAGCGCCTCCATCGTAATACTGCCCGTGAGTACTGCAAATACTACTGCAAATTCTACTGCAAATACTACTGCAAATACTACTGCAACTACTGCAAATACTACTGCAAATACTGCTGCAAATACTACTGATACTACTGCAAATACTACTGCAAATACTAGTATTTGCAGTAGTATCTGCAGCAGTATTTGCAGTAGTATTAGTAGTAGTATATGCAGTAGTATATGCAGTATTTGCAGCAGTATTTGAGGCTGTTTGTCTTGTGCTGTTCCAGGAGTCGTGCCGTCCCCCCTCCGCTCTGACGCCCTCCTCCTCCCTCTGGACGTTCCTGGGGACTCTCTTCTACCCCCTGCTGGCTGTGTGGAGGATGCTCAGCTCCTTTATCTTTGGCTCCAGCCCCACCACAGGGGGCGCTGCAGCCTCCGGGGACAGGACGCCCAGGTACGGACCGGGACT
>CM060665.1:1174268-1199268 GCA_030686955.1 Odontamblyopus rebecca
TGTTCTTATCTGTGTTCTCCCTGTGTTCTCCTGTTCTTATCTGTGTTCTCCCTGTGTTCTCCTGTTCTTATCTGTGTTCTCCCTGTGTTCTCCTGTTCTTATCTGTGTTCTCCCTGTGTTCTCCTGTTCTTATCTGTGTTCTCCCTGTGTTCTCCTGTTCTTATCTGTGTTCTCCCTGTGTTCTCCTGTTCTTATCTGTGTTCTCCCTGTGTTCTCCTGTTCTTATCTGTGTTCTCCTGTTCTTATCTGTGTTCTCCCTGTGTTCTCCTGTTCTTATCTGTGTTCTCCCTGTGTTCTCCTGTTCTTATCTGTGTTCTCCCTGTGTTCTCCTGTTCTTATCTGTGTTCTCCCTGTGTTCTCCTGTTCTTATCTGTGTTCTCCCTGTGTTCTCCTGTTCTTATCTGTGTTCTCCCTGTGTTCTCCTGTTCTTATCTGTGTTCTCCCTGTGTTCTCCTGTTCTTATCTGTGTTCTCCCTGTGTTCTCCTGTTCTTATCTGTGTTCTCCCTGTGTTCTCCTGTTCTTATCTGTGTTCTCCCTGTGTTCTCCTGTTCTTATCTGTGTTCTCCCTGTGTTCTCCTGTTCTTATCTGTGTTCTCCCTGTGTTCTCCTGTTCTTATCTGTGTTCTCCCTGTGTTCTCGTGTTTTTATCTGTGTTCTCCCTGTGTTCTCCTGTTCTCCCTGTGTTCTCCTGTTCTTATCTGTGTTCTCCTGTTCTTATCTGTGTTCTCCCTGTGTTCTCCTGTTCTTATCTGTGTTCTCCCTGTGTTCTCCTGTTCTTATCTGTGTTCTCCCTGTGTTCTCCTGTTCTTATCTGTGTTCTCCCTGTGTTCTCCTGTTCTTATCTGTGTTCTCCCTGTGTTCTCCTGTTCTTATCTGTGTTCTCCCTGTGTTCTCCTGTTCTTATCTGTGTTCTCCTGTGTTCTCCTGTTCTTATCTGTGTTCTCCCTGTGTTCTCCTGTTCTTATCTGTGTTCTCCCTGTGTTCTCCTGTTCTTATCTGTGTTCTCCCTGTGTTCTCCTGTTCTTATCTGTGTTCTCCCTGTGTTCTCCTGTTCTTATCTGTGTTCTCCCTGTGTTCTCCTGTTCTTATCTGTGTTCTCCTGTTCTTATCTGTGTTCTCCCTGTGTTCTCCTGTTCTTATCTGTGTTCTCCCTGTGTTCTCGTGTGTTTATCTGTGTTCTCCCTGTGTTCTCGAGGCCAAAGTGGAGCAGACCGACACGGAGAAGTCTCGTCTCATCATGAGGAAGCTGGAGGCTGAGGAGGAGAAGCTCAAAACCATGGAGCAGATGAACGATCTGACCAGAAGAAGAACAGAGGAGGAGAAGGAGCGAGCACAGAACAGCCAGGCCCTGAAGGTCACCACGATACTACTGAAAATACTACTGAAAATACTACCGATACTACCGAAAATACCACCGATACTACCGATAATACTACCGATACTACCGAAAATACCACCGATACTACCGAAAATACTACCGATACTACCGAAAATACCACCGATACTACCGAAAATACTACCGATACTACCGAAAATACCACCGATCCTACCGAAAATACCACCGATCCTACCGAAAATACCACCGATACTACCGAAAATACTACCGATACTACCGAAAATACCACCGATACTACCGAAAATACTACCGATACTACCGAAAATACCACCGATACTACCGAAAATACCACCGATACTACTGAAAATACCACCGATACTACCGAAAATACCACCGATACTACCGAAAATACTACCGATACTACTGAAAATACCACCGATACTACCGAAAGTACTACCGATACTACTGAAAATACCACCGATACTACCACTGATACTACCAAAAATACCACCGATACCACTGAAAATACCACCGATACTACCGAAAATACCACCGATCCTACCGAAAATACCACCGATCCTACCGAAAATACCACCGATACTACCGAAAATACTACCGATACTACCGAAAATACCACCGATACTACCGAAAATACTACCGATACTACCGAAAATACCACCGATACTACCGAAAATACCACCGATACTACTGAAAATACCACCGATACTACCGAAAATACCACCGATACTACCGAAAATACTACCGATACTACTGAAAATACCACCGATACTACCGAAAGTACTACCGATACTACTGAAAATACCACCGATACTACCACTGATACTACCAAAAATACCACCGATACCACTGAAAATACCACCGATACTACCGAAAATACCACGATACTACCGAAAATACCGATACTACCGAAAATACTACCAATACTACCGAAAATACCACGATACTACCGAAAATTCCACCGATACTACAGAAAATACCACAGATACTACCGAAAATACCACCGATACTACCTAAAATACCACCGATACTACAGAAAATACCACAGATACTACCGAAAATTCCACCGATACTACAGAAAATACCACCGATACTACCGAAAATACCACGATACTACCGAAAATTCCACCAATACTACTGAAAATACCACAGATACTACCGAAAATACCACCGATACTACCGAAAATACCACGATACTACCGAAAATACCACGATACTACCGAAAATACTACCGATACTACCGAAAATACTACCAAAACTACCGATGCTATCGAAAATACTACCGAAAATACTACCGATACTACCGAAAATCCAATACATTACAATGTTACAATAAACATAACGTCCCAGTACTACAAATACTTGCAGTAGTTGTAGTAGTATTTGCAGTAGTTGTAATAGTATTCGCAGTAGTATTTGCAGTAGTTGAAGTAGTATTCATAGTAGTATTTGCAGTAGTTGTAATAGTATTCGCAGTAGTATTTGCAGTAGTTGTAGTAGTATTCGTAGTAGTATTTGCAGTAGTTGTAGTAGTATTCGTAGTAGTATTTGCAGTAGTTGTAATAGTATTCGCAGTAGTATTTGCAGTAGTTGTAGTAGTATTCGTAGTAGTATTTGCAGTAGTTGTAATAGTATTCGCAGTAGTATTTGCAGTAGTTGTAGTAGTATTTGTAGTAGTATTTGCAGTAGTTGTAATAGTATTCGCAGTAGTATTTGCAGTAGTTGTAGTAGTATTCGCAGTAGTATTTGCAGTAGTTGTAGTAGTATTTGTAGTAGTATTTGCAGTAGTTGCAGTAGTATTCGTAGTAGTATTTGCAGTAGTTGTAGTAGTATTCGTAGTAGTATTTGCAGTAGTTGTAGTAGTATTCGTAGTAGTATTTGCAGTAGTTGTAATAGTATTCGCAGTAGTATTTGCAGTAGTTGTAGTAGTATTCGCAGTAGTATTTGCAGTAGTTGTAGTAGTATTTGTAGTAGTATTTGCAGTAGTTGCAGTAGTATTCGTAGTAGTATTTGCAGTAGTTGTAGTAGTATTCGTAGTAGTATTTGCAGTAGTTGTAATAGTATTCGCAGTAGTATTTGCAGTAGTTGTAGTAGTATTCGCAGTAGTATTTGCAGTAGTTGTAGTAGTATTTGTAGTAGTATTTGCAGTAGTTGCAGTAGTATTCGCAGTAGTATTTGCAGTAGTTGTAGTAGTATTCGTAGTAGTATTTGCAGTAGTTGTAGTAGTATTCGTAGTAGTATTTGCAGTAGTTGTAGTAGTATTCGTAGTAGTATTTGCAGTAGTTGTAGTAGTATTCGCAGTAGTATTTGCAGTAGTTGCAGTAGTATTCGTAGTAGTATTTGCAGTAGTTGTAGTAGTATTTGTAGTAGTATTTGCAGTAGTTGTAGTAGTATTCGCAGTAGTATTTGCAGTAGTTGTAGTAGTATTCGTAGTAGTATTTGCAGTAGTTGCAGTAGTATTCGTAGTAGTATTTGCAGTAGTTGTAGTAGTATTCGCAGTAGTATTTGCAGTAGTTGTAGTAGTATTCGTAGTAGTATTTGCAGTAGTTGTAGTAGTATTCGTAGTAGTATTTGCAGTAGTTGTAGTAGTATTCGTAGTAGTATTTGCAGTAGTTGTAGTAGTATTTGCAGTAGTTGTAGTAGTATTCGTAGTAGTATTTGCAGTAGTTGTAGTAGTATTTGCAGTATTTGTAGTAGTATTTGCAGTATTTGCAGTAGTATTTGTAGTAGTATTTGCAGTAGTATTTGTAGTATTCGTAGTAGTATTTGCAGTAGTATTCGTAGTAGTATTTGCAGTATTCGTAGTAGTATTTGTAGTAGTATTTGCAGTAGTATTTGTAGTATTCGTAGTAGTATTTGCAGTAGTATTCGTAGTAGTATTTGCAGTATTCGTAGTAGTATTTGCAGTAGTATTCGTAGTAGTATTTGCAGTATTCGTAGTAGTATTTGTAGTAGTATTTGCAGTAGTATTTGTAGTATTCGTAGTAGTATTTGCAGTAGTATTCGTAGTAGTATTTGCAGTATTCGTAGTAGTATTTGCAGTAGTATTTGTAGTATTCGTAGTAGTATTTGCAGTAGTATTTGTAGTAGTATTTGCAGTATTCGTAGTAGTATTTGCAGTAGTTGTAGTAGTATTCGTAGTAGTATTTGCAGTATTCGTAGTAGTATTTGCAGTAGTTGTAGCAGTATTCGTAGTAGTATTTGCAGTAGTTGTAGTAGTATTTGCAGTAGTTGCAGTAGTATTCGTAGTAGTATTTGCAGTAGTTGCAGTAGTATTCGTAGTAGTATTTGCAGTAGTTGTAGTAGTATTCGTAGTAGTATTTGCAGTAGTTGTAGTAGTATTCGTAGTAGTATTTGCAGTAGTTGTAGTAGTATTCGTAGTAGTATTTGCAGTATTTGCAGTAGTTGTAGTAGTATTTGCAGTAGTATTTGCAGTATTCGTAGGAGTATTTGCAGTATTCGTAGTAGTATTTGCAGTAGTTGTAGTAGTATTCGTAGTAGTATTTGCAGTAGTTGTAGTAGTATTCGTAGTACTATTTGCAGTAGTTGTAGTAGTATTTGCAGTATTCGTAGTAGTATTTGCAGTATTCGTAGTAGTATTTGCAGTAGTATTTGCAGTATTCGTAGTAGTATTTGCAGTAGTTGTAGTAGTATTCGTAGTAGTATTTGCAGTATTCGTAGTAGTATTTGCAGTATTCGTAGTAGTATTTGCAGTATTCATAGTAGTATTCGCAGTAGTATTTGCAGTATTCGTAGTAGTATTCGTAGTAGTATTTGCAGTATTCGTAGTAGTATTTGCAGTATTCGTAGTAGTATTCGCAGTAGTATTTGCAGTATTCGTAGTAGTATTTGCAGTATTCGTAGTAGTATTCGCAGTAGTATTTGCAGTAGTTGTAGTAGTATTCGTAGTAGTATTTGCAGTATTCGTAGTAGTATTTGCAGTATTCGTAGTAGTATTTGCAGTATTCGTAGTAGTATTCGCAGTAGTATTTGCAGTAGTTGTAGTAGTATTCGTAGTAGTATTTGCAGTAGTTGTAGTAGTATTTGTAGTAGTATTTGCAGTAGTTGTAGTAGTATTTGTAGTAGTATTTGCAGTAGTTGTAGTAGTATTCGTAGTAGTATTTGCAGTAGTATTTGCAGTATTCGTAGTAGTATTTGCAGTAGTATTTGCAGTATTCGTAGTAGTATTTGCAGTAGTATTTGCAGTATTCGTAGTAGTATTTGCAGTAGTATTTGCAGTATTCGTAGTAGTATTTGCAGTACTCTGTTCAGGCTCAGGTGGCTCGTGTGGTCCAGAGGAAACAGCAGCTGTTGGAGCGAGTGAAGAGGAGCAGAGCTGAGCTGGAGCAGAAGAGAGTGGAGGCCCTGAGGCTGCAGCACCGCTTTAAGGTACGAATACTACGAATACTACGAATACTACGAATACTGCGAATACTTCTACTACTACTACAAGTACTGCTACTACTGCTGCTGCTGTCAGTGCTCCTTCTGCTGCAGATTTGTGCCGATCTCGTGGCCAAACCGGTGGAGTTCGTCAAAGCGAAGTCGGGCGGTGATGATGTCGCCAGTGCAGAGCCAATCAGAGGCCGGTTCTCCGTGTGTCAGCAGGGGGCGCTGCTGCTGAAGGCCGGACAGGCCCTGATCACCTTCGAGGAGGAGAACGGTAAACAGAGAGAGGTCCTGTTTTAATCCTCTGTGACGTTCCTCTGTGACATTCCTCTGTGACGTTCCTCTGTGACGTTCCTCTGTGACGTTCCTCTGTGACGTTCCTCTGTGATGTTCGTCTGTGACGTTCCTCTAACGTTCCTCTGTGACGTTCCTCTGTGACGTTCCTCTGTGACGTTCCTCTGTGATGTTCCTCTGTGACGTTCCTCTGTACTGTTCCTCTGTGACGTTCCTCTGTGACGTTCCTCTGTGACGTTCCTCTGTGACGTTCCTCTGTGACGTTCCTCTGTGACGTTCCCCTGTGACGTTCCTCTGTGACGTTCCTCTGTGACGTTCCTCTGTACTGTTCCTCTGTGACGTTCCTCTGTGACGTTCCTCTGTGATGTTCCTCTGTGATGTTCGTCTGTGACGTTCCCCTGTGATGTTCCTCTGTGACGTTCCTCTGTGATGTTCGTCTGTGACGTTCCCCTGTGATGTTCCTCTGTGACGTTCCTCTGTACTGTTCCTCTGTGACATTCCTCTGTGACGTTCCTCTGTGATGTTCCCCTTTGACGTTCCTCTGTGACGTTCCTCTGTACTGTTCCTCTGTGACGTTCCTCTGTGACGTTCCTCTGTGACGTTCCTCTGTGATGTTCCCCTGTGACGTTCCTCTGTGACGTTCCTCTGTGACGTTCCTCTGTACTGTTCCCCTGTGACGTTCCTCTGTGACGTTCCTAGGTGACGTTCCTCTGTGACGTTCCTCTGTGATGTTCGTCTGTGACGTTCCCCTGTGATGTTCCTCTGTGACGTTCCTCTGTGATGTTCGTCTGTGACGTTCCCCTGTGATGTTCCTCTGTGACGTTCCTCTGTACTGTTCCTCTGTGACGTTCCTCTGTGACGTTCCTCTGTGATGTTCCCCTGTGACGTTCCTCTGTGACGTTCGTCTGTACTGTTCCTCTGTGACGTTCCTCTGTGACGTTCCTCTGTGACGTTCCTCTGTGATGTTCCCCTGTGACGTTCCTCTGTGACGTTCCTCTGTGACGTTCCTCTGTACTGTTCCCCTGTGACGTTCCTCTGTGACGTTCCTCTGTGACGTTCCTCTGTGATGTTCCTCTGTGACGTTCCTCTGTACTGTTCCTCTGACGTTCCTCTGTGACGTTCCTCTGTGATGTTCGTCTGTGATGTTCCTCTGTGACGTTCCTCTGTACTGTTCCTCTGTGACGTTCCTCTGTGACGTTCCTCTGTGACGTTCCCCTGTGACGTTCCTCTGTGACGTTCCTCTGTGACGTTCCCCTGTGACGTTCCTCTGTGACGTTCCTCTGTGACGTTCCTCTGTGACGTTCCTCTGTGACGTTCCTCTGTGACGTTCCTCTGTACTGTTCCTCTGACGTTCCTCTGTGATGTTCCTCTGTGATGTTCGTCTGTGACGTTCTCCTGTGATGTTCCTCTGTGACGTTCCCCTGTGACGTTCCCGTGACGTTCCTCTGTGACGTTCCTCTGTACTGTTCCTCTGTGACGTTCCTCTGTGACGTTCCTCTGTGACGTTCCCCTGTGACGTTCCCCTGTGACATTCCTCTGTGACGTTCCCCTGTGACGTTCCTCTGTGACGTTCCCCTGTGACGTTCCCCTGTGACATTCCTCTGTGACGTTCCTCTGTGACGTTCCTCTGTGATGTTCCTCTGTGACGTTCCTCTGTACTGTTCCTCTGACGTTCCTCTGTGACGTTCCTCTGTGATGTTCGTCTGTGACGTTCCCCTGTGATGTTCCTCTGTGACGTTCCTCTGTACTGTTCCTCTGTGACGTTCCTCTGTGACGTTCCTCTGTGATGTTCCCCTGTGACGTTCCCCTGTGACGTTCCTCTGTGACCTTCCTCTGTGACGTTCCCCTGTGACGTTCCTCTGTGACGTTCCTCTGTGACGTTCCTCTGTACTGTTCCCCTGTGACGTTCCTCTGTGACGTTCCTCTGTGATGTTCCCCTGTGACGTTCCCCTGTGACGTTCCTCTGTGACGTTCCTCTGTGACGTTCCCCTGTGACGTTCCTCTGTGACGTTCCTCTGTGACGTTTCTCTGTACTGTTCCCCTGTGACGTTCCTCTGTGACGTTCCTCTGTGACGTTCCTCTGTGACGTTCCCCTGTGACGTTCCTCTGTGACGTTCTTCTGTGACGTTCCTCTGTACTGTTCCCCTGTGACGTTCCTCTGTGACGTTCCTCTGTGACGTTCCTCTGTGACGTTCCTCTGTACTGTTCCCCTGTGACGTTCCTCTGTGACGTTCCTCTGTGACGTTCCCCTGTGACTTCCTCTGTGACTTTCCCCTGTGTCGTTCCTCTGTGACGTTCCTCTGTGACGTTCCTCTGTGACGTTCCTCTGTACTGTTCCCCTGTGACGTTCCTCTGTGACGTTCCTCTGTGACGTTCCCCTGTGACGTTCCCCGGTGACGTTCCTCTGTGACGTTCCTCTGTGACGTTCCTCTGTGACGTTCCTCTGTACTGTTCCTCTGTGACGTTCCTCTGTGACGTTCCTCTGTGACGTTCCTCTGTACTGTTCCCCTGTAACGTTCCCCTGTGACGTTCCCCTGTGACGTTCCTCTGTACTGTTCCTCTGTACTGTTCCTCTGTACTGTTCCTCTGTGACGTTCCTCTGTGCTGTTCCCCTGTGACGTTCCCCTGTGACGTTCCCCTGTACTGTTCCTCTGTAACGTTTCCCTGTGACGTTCCTCTGTACTGTTCCTCTGTGCTGTTCCCCTGTGACGTTCCTCTGCACTGTTCCTCTGTACTGTTCCTCTGTAACGTTTCCTCTGTGACGTTCCTCTGTGCTGTTCCCCTGTGACGTTCCCCTGTGACGTTCCCCTGTACTGTTCCTCTGTAACGTTTCCCTGTGACGTTCCTCTGTACTGTTCCTCTGTGCTGTTCCCCTGTGACGTTCCTCTGCACTGTTCCTCTGTGACGTTCCTCTGTGACGTTTCCCTGTGACGTTCCTCTGTACTGTTCCTCTGTACTGTTCCTCTGTGACGTTCCTCTGACTTTCCTCTGTACTGTTCCTCTGTGACGTTCTGTACTGTTCCTCTGTGTTCTCCTCAGTTCTGTCCCAGGTGCTGCAGATGGACAGATGCAGCGTCTCCTTCGATGACCAAACTCTGGAAGTGAAGCCGAAGAGGATCCGGACTGAGCCGACCGTTCAGTTCGAGGTGAGTGTGACATCAGCGTCGCTCAAATGAGGCTCCTGTTGCCACGGTTACAGGAGTGCATCTGGAGCCAGGTCCATATTTGGAAATCCTCCCGCGAGTATCATAGCAACACAAGAGCCAATCATGAGTGAGGAGGTTAAATGTGGCGCCTCCTCCTGGCAGAGCTGATGCATCATATATACGGACTATGGATGTGATACTCTGCACCTGCAGGACACTGGATTTACCTGATTCTGCACAAGAAGAAGAAACTTTGAGCTTTAAATAGTTTAAGTCACTGATTTATGTTGTTTGTTCTGTTCCGTACGAACAACAACAGAGTCACAATTTAACCAAATTCTCTTTACTTTCTGCTCGTTAAATTCTGCTCGTTCAGATTCTAGTCACATTAGATATTGTGACTGTTTGAGATATTTTGTCATTTTATTTCAGAAATCGTCACTCGGGGGAAAGCGGGAAGGGAACTTACTTAGCAACGAAACGAGCTGTCAATCAAACCTGTTGCTAACGCTAGGGGGAGGGGCCTCGGGGAATGAAGGCGTCTGATTGGTCCGTTATTTCTGTTCAGATCTTGATTCAGGAACAAAACAGAGAAATGAAAAGTTCAGGATCCTGTGTGGCGGCTTCAGACGAACAGTTTAAGTCCAGAATGACGAGGCTCAGAGCAGCAGGTACAGACAGAGGGACGAGAAGATCCTAATGTGAAGGAGCCCCAAGAGCCTCCTGGAGCACTTCCTGTTTGGCACGCAGCTAACGGGTTAGCGGCTAACGGGTTAGCTTAGTCCACTCATATATACGGAGTATGGAAAAAACACAACTTCAGCTCCGTTTGTGAGGAGGAACATTAGAACATTAGAACATTAGAGCCTTAGAACATTAGAACATTAGAACATTAGAACATTAGAACATTAGAACATTAGAACATTAGAACATTAGAACATTAGAACATTAGAACATTAGAGCCTTAGAACATTAGAACATTAGAACATTAGAACATTAGAACATTAGAACATTAGAACATTAGAACATTAGAACATTAGAGTGTGCCGTGTGCCGCAGGTTCACCTGGAGGTCTCGCGCTCTCACCTGGACGTGGTGGAAGTTGCCAGTGCGATGCCGAAGGAGCGAGTGGAGGAGCATCTGGCTCTGTCCTTCTCCCGCCCCAGCAGAGGAGGAGCTGAGGTCAAATCCGTCCAGTTCAACCCTCTGAAGGCCACAGCGCGCGTGGACTTCCTCAGACCAGGAGGTGAGGAGGGACCTGGGTCAGACCTGGATTAGAACTGGACTAGTCCTGGACTAGTCCTGGAATAGTCCTGGAATAGTCCTGGAATAGTCCTGGAATAGTCCTGGAATAGTCCTGGAATAGTCCTGGAATAGTCCTGGAATAGTCCTAGCCTAGTTCTGTTGCATTTACTGAAAAAGGACTTTGAGCAGGTTTGTCGGACTCAGAACACCCCTAACATCTCTCCTCTCCTCTCTCCTCTCCTCTCTCCTCTCCTCTCTCTCCTCTCTCTCCTCTCCTCTCTCCTCTCCTCTCTCTCCTCTCTCTCCTCTCCCCTCTCCTCTCTCCTCTCTCTCCTCTCTCTCCTCTCTCTCCTCTCTCCTCTCCTCTCTCCACTCTCTCCTCTCCTCTCTCCTCTCCTCTATCTCCTCTCCTCTCTCCTCTCTCTCCTCTCTCTCCTCTCTCTCCTCTCTCTCCTCTCTCTCCTCTCTCTCCTCTCTCCTCTCCTCTCTCCTCTCTCTCTTCTCCTCTCTCCTCTCCTCTCCTCTCTCCTCTCTCCTCCTCTCCTCTCACCTCTTTCTTCTCCTCTCTCCTCTTTCTCCTCTCTCTCCTCTCTCTCTCTCTCTCCTCTCTCTCTCCTCTCTCTCTCTCTCTCTCTCTCTCTCTCTCTCTCTCTCTCTCTCCTCTCTCTCTCTCTCTCTCTCTCTCTCTCTCTCTCCTCTCTCTCTCTCTCTCCTCTCTCTCTCCTCTCTCTCTCTCTCTCTCTCTCTCTCTCTCTCTCTCTCTCTCTCTCTCTCCTCTCTCTCTCTCTCCTCTCTTTCTCCTCTCGCTCTCTCCTCTCTCTCTCTCTCTCTCCTCTCTCTCTCTCCTCTCTCTCTCTCTCTCCTCTCTCTCTCCTCTCTCTCTCCTCTCTCCTCTCTTTCCTCTCTCTCTCTCTCCTCTCTCTCCTCTCCTCTCTCTCCTCTCTCTCTCTCTCTCTCTCTCTCTCTCCTCTCCCTCTCTCCTCTCTGCTCTCCTCTCTCCTTTCCTCTCTCCTCTCTCTCCTCTCCTCTCTCTCTCCCTCTCTCCTCTCCCTCTCTATCCTCCTCTCTCCTCTTCTCTCCCTCTCTCCTCTTCTCTCCCTCTCTCCTCTCCTCTCTCCCTCTCTCTCTCTCCTCTGCTCTCCCCTCTCTCCTCTCCTCTCTCCTCTCCTCTCCTCTCTCCTCTTCTCTCTCCTCTCTCCTCTCCTCTCCTCTCTCCTCTCCTCTCTCCTCTCCTCTCTCCTCTCCTCTCCTCTCCTCTCTCCTCTCTCCTCTCCTCTCTCCTCTCTCTCCTCTCTCCTCTCCTCTCTCTCCTCTCCTCTCTCCTCTCTCCTCTCTCCTCCTCTCCTCCTCTCCTCTCCTCTCCTCAGTGGCAGAGTCGTTGGCCCTCAGAGGAGAACATTTGGTGGATCTGGAGTTTCAGACCAAAGTCCAGGTGTTTCCTGTTTATGAGCTTCAGCTGCACAAGTTCCAGGTAAAACCCCGAGCACCCTGAGAACCCTTAGAACCCAGAGAACCCAGAGAACCCCGAGAACCCCGTGAACTCCAAGCACCCCGGGAACCCTGAGCACCCTTAGAACCCAGAGAACCCTTAGAACCCCGAGAACCCTGAGAACCCTTAGAACCCAGAGAACCCAGAGAACCCCCGAGAACCCCGTGAACCCCAAGCACCCCGGGAACCCTGAGCACCCTTAGAACCCTGAGCACCCTTAGAACCCCGAGAACCCTGAGAACCCCGAGAACCCTGAGCACCCTAAGCACCCTTAGAACCCCGAGCACCCCGTGAACCCAGAGAACCCAGAGAACCCCGAGCACCCCGTGAACCCAGAGAACCCAGAGAACCCCGAGGACCCCGTGAACCCAGAGAACCCAGAGAACCCTGTGAACCCTGTGCACCCTGCGCCCCGTCACCAGAGGGTTTGAGGTTCGAGCCCCGCGGTGCCAGTGCCACATGAGCTTTCGACTGTCTCGTGCTTTTGTTGTTTTTCTCATGTTTTTCTCATGTTTCCGTAATATTTTTCTCATCATTTTCTTGTGTTTTTGTCATTTTTTTGTCATATTTTTGTCATATTTTTGTCATATTTTTGTCATATTTTTGTGATGTTTTTGTTGTATTTTTGTTGTTTTTCTCGTTTTTTGTCATATTTTTCTTGTGTTTTTCTTGTGTCTTTTTGTCATATTTTACAGGTGTTTTTCTCATATTTTTGTACATTTCTATTTTTCCCGGGTGTTTCCAGACTTTCTGCGGCGTTCCGAAGCGCACTCTGCTCCTGGACGACATCAGGGACACGGGCGACGAGGAGGAGGTGCAGGACCAGCTGGAGATCCACTTCCAGAAGCCGAGTAACGGAGGAGGAGAGATCGAGCACACCAAGTACTGCGGCCCCGGGAGGAGCCTGCTGGCCTTCCTCAGCCCCGACCACTAGAGGGAGCCACAGGACGAGCGCTCAGCCGCCACCTCCAGAGCATCGCTCCTCCACCCACACCACCTCCAGAGCATCGCTCCTCCACCCACACCACCTCCAGAGCATCGCTCCTCCACCCACACCACCTCCAGAGCATCGCTCCTCCACCGACACCACCTCCAGAGCATCGCTCCTCCACCCACACCACCTCCAGAGCATCGCTCCTCCACCCACACCACCTCCAGAGCATCGCTCCTCCACCCACACCACCTCCAGAGCATCGCTCCTCCACCCACACCACCTCCAGAGCATCGCTCCTCCACCCACACCACCTCCAGAGCATCGCTCCTCCACCCACACCACCTCCAGAGCATCGCTCCTCCACCGACACCACCTCCAGAGCATCGCTCCTCCACCGACACCACCTCCAGAGCATCGCTCCTCCACCCACACCACCTCCAGAGCATCAGCAAATGAAAATCTTCTCCTCAAACTGAAATGTGACGATGCCGTGGAGCCGTTTGTCGTTTTACTGTGTTAATAAAATGGTTTGGTGTTTGTGTCTGAGCGAGTTTCTGAGGAATGTTCATGTCAGAGTCAGAGTTATTCCTCCACACGCCTCCTCAGAGCTCCTCTGTGGCCTCCTCAGGGCTCCTCTGTGGCCTCCTCAGGGCTCCTCTGTGGCCTCCTCAGGGCTCCGCTGTGACCTCCTCAGAGCTCCTCTGTGGCCTCCTCAGGGCTCCTCTGTGGCCTCCTCAGGGCTCCTCTGTGGCCTCCTCAGAGCTCCTCTGTGGCCTCCTCAGGGCTCCTCTGTGGCCTCCTCAGAGCTCCTCTGTGGCCTCCTCAGGGCTCCTCTGTGGCCTCCTCAGGGCTCCTCTGTGGCCTCCTCAGGGCTCCTCTGTGGTCTCCTCAGAGCTCCTCTGTGGCCTCCTCGGAGCTCCTCTGTGGCCTCCTCAGGGCTCCTCTGTGGCCTCCTCAGGGCTCCTCTGTGGCCTCCTCAGAGCTCCTCTGTGGCCTCCTCAGGGCTCCTCTGTGGCCTCCTCAGGGCTCCTCTGTGGCCTCCTCAGGGCTCCTCTGTGGCCTCCTCAGAGCTCCTCTGTGGCCTCCTCAGGGCTCCTCTGTGGCCTCCTCAGGGCTCCTCTGTGGTCTCCTCAGGGCTCCTCTGTAATACTTTTGACATTCTTCTGCTGCTCCGACATTTACAGTGAAGTCATCGTGTGCATTATTTCCATCATTCTTTGCTAAAACAAAATGTTAGAATTAGAACCATGAGGAGACCTGCAGCTGAGTTTTGCTCCATGAAATGAGCGGCCGGTTCTGTCTGCAGGAGTCTCCGGCTCGTCTCCGATTATTTAGGCCGAACGTGGCAAAACTGGACCTGGATTATTCACGTTTTTCATCAAACCTGATGAGATCTTTTGTTTTACATCTGAATCTCACCTGTTCCAACAACGTCAAGACAAAAGGTCGAACCACAACAACCAGGACAATGTCTCCTCATGTCTCCTTATGTCTCCTCATGTCTCCTTATGTCTCCTCATGTCTCCTCATGTCTCCTCATGTCTCCTCATGTCTCCTTATGTCTCCTCATGTCTCCTCATGTCTCCTTATGTCTCCTCATGTCTCCTCATGTCTCCTCATGTCTCCTCATGTCTCCTCATGTCTCCTTATGTCTCCTCATGTCTCCTTATGTCTCCTTATGTCTCCTTATGTCTCCTCATGTCTCCTTATGTCTCCTTATGTCTCCTCATGTCTCCTTATGTCTCCTCATGTCTCCTTATGTCTCCTCATGTCTCCTTATGTCTCCTCATGTCTCCTCATGTCTCCTCATGTCTCCTCATGTCTCCTTATGTCTCCTCATGTCTCCTTATGTCTCCTCATGTCTCCTCATGTCTCCTCATGTCTCCTTATGTCTCCTTATGTCTCCTCCTCATGTCTCCTTATGTCTCCTCATGTCTCCTCATGTCTCCTTATGTCTCTCATGTCTCCTTATGTCTCCTCATGTCTCCTTATGTCTCCTTATGTCTCCTCATGTCTCCTCATGTCTCCTTATGTCTCCTCATGTCTCCTCATGTCTCCTCATGTCTCCTCATGTCTCCTCATGTCTCCTAATGTCTCCTAATGTCTCCTTATGTCTCCTCATGTCTCCTCATGTCTCCTTATGTCTCCTCATGTCTCCTTATGTCTCCTCATGTCTCCTCATGTCTCCTTATGTCTCCTTATGTCTCATGTCTCCTTATGTCTCCTCATGTCTCTCATGTCTCATGTCTCCTCATGTCTCCTCATGTCTCATGTCTCCTCATGTCTCCTTATGTCTCCTCATGTCTCAATATGTCTCCTCATGCCTCCTCATGTCTCCTTATGTCTCCACATGTCTCCTTATGTCTCCTCATGTCTCCTCATGTCTCCACATGTCTCCTTATGTCTCCTTATGTCTCCTCATGTCTCCTCATGTCTCCTTATGTCTCCTCATGTCTCAATATGTCTCCTCATGCCTCCTCATGTCTCCTTATGTCTCCTCATGTCTCCTCATGTCTCCTCATGTCTCCTCATGCCTCCTCATGTCTCCACATGTCTCCTTATGTCCCCTTATGTCTCCTCATGTCTCCACATGTCTCCTTATGTCCCCTTATGTCTCCTCATGTCTCCTCATGTCTCCTTATGTCTCCTCATGTCTCCTTATGTCTCCTCATGTCTCCTCATGTCTCTTTCCTCTGCGGCTCAGGTGTCAGTCGCTCCCTCCAGACTTGGGCTCATGTGAGTGAACGGGGCGATAGGGGCAGTTGCCGGGGCAGTTGCCGGGGCAGTGCTGTTTACAGTAAATGCAGCAGGACCCGGTGGAGCAGGAGCTGCAGACGCTTTGGGAGTTTAGGACTAAAGCACGTGTATCATGCAGGTGTGAGGAGCACCTGACGCGTGAGGTGAGGAGCGCAGGACCTGTTCAGGCTGGAGCAGGTTTGGGTTCGAGTATGAAACAGACGCAGCTCCGGGGCCACAGGGGGCGCAGAGCTGATCTGAGACCTGTTTACACTTTTACTTTCACTTTCTCCTCCCGTGGGCGCAGTGACGGAGCGGCTCCGTGTCGTGGCCGTGGACGTGAGCAGCTCTGGTGAGTCCGAGTCCGTGTCCGAGTCCGTGTCCGTGTCCGTGTCCGAGTCCGTGTCCGTGTCCGAGTCCGTGTCCGTAGAGCTGAAGGTTTCACTCAGTAGTTTGGAAACGATTCACACGTGACGCAGCTAAAGTGAAGGAAATTACTGCGACGACAGAAACCCGCATCCTGTCACACACACACGCATGCACACACACACGCATGCACACACACACACGCACGCACACACACACACGCACACACACACACACGTGTGGAAATGCTCTCTCAGACTCTGCCGCTCGTTTGGAGGATTTGTGTCGTGACTCTGCAGAGCTGCACATGTGTAACGGTGTTTGAGGAAGTAACGGGCCCCAAACCCTCACGGCTGTTTCCCTCCAGGAGAATGGAGACCTCCAGACCAGGACCAGAACCTGGACTAAACCAGGACTGAACCAGGACTGAACCAGGATTAAACCAGGACTGAACCAGGACTGAACCAGGACTAGACCAGGACTGAACCAGGACTGGACCAGGACTGAACCAGGATTAAACCAGGACTGAACCAGGACTGAACCAGGACTAGACCAGGACTGAACCAGGACTGGACCAGGACTAAACCAGGACTGAACCAGGACTGAACCAGGACTACACCAGGACTAGACCTGTGGTTATGCCGTACGGTCTGTTTTTATGCCGTACGGTCTGTGGTCATGCCGTACGGTCTGTGGTTATGCCGTACGGTCTGTGGTCATGCCGTACGGTCTGTGGTTATGCCATACGGTCTGTGGTCACGGCGTACGGTCTGTGGTTACGCCGTACGGTCTGTGGTCATGGCTTACGGTCTGTGGTTATGCCATACGGTCTGTGGTCACGGCGTACGGTCTGTGGTTACGCCGTACGGTCTGTGGTCATGGCGTACGGTCTGTGGTTATGCCGTACGGTCTGTGGTCACGGCGTACGGTCTGTGGTTATGCCGTACGGTCTGTGGTCACGGCGTATGGTCTGTGGTCATGCCGTACGGTCTGTTTTTATGCCGTACGGTCTGTGGTCACGTCGTGCGGTCTGTGGTCACGGCGTATGGCCTGTGGTCACAGTGTATGGTCTGTGGTTACGCCGTACAGTTTGTGGTCACGCCGTACGGTCTGTGGTTACGCCGTACGGTCTCCTCAGAGCTCCTCTGTGGCCTCCTCAGGGCTCCTCTGTGGCCTCCTCAGGGCTCCTCTGTGGCCTCCTCAGGGCTCCTCTGTGGTCTCCTCGGAGCTCCTCTGTGGCCTCCTCAGGGCTCCTCTGTGGCCTCCTCAGGGCTCCTCTGTGGCCTCCTCAGGGCTCCTCTGTGGCCTCCTCAGAGCTCCTCTGTGGCCTCCTCAGGGCTCCTCTGTGGCCTCCTCAGGGCTCCTCTGTGGCCTCCTCAGGGCTCCTCTGTGGCCTCCTCAGAGCTCCTCTGTGGCCTCCTCAGGGCTCCTCTGTGGCCTCCTCAGGGCTCCTCTGTGGTCTTCATACCAGGGACTTGCACAGGACTTTTCAGGCTCTTTATTATTTCTCTTTATTTTCGGCCTAATACTTTTGACATTCTTCTGCTGCTCCGACATTTACAGTGAAGTCATCGTGTGCATTATTTCCATCATTCTTTGCTAAAACAAAATGTTAGAATTAGAACCATGAGGAGACCTGCAGCTGAGTTTTGCTCCATGAAATGAGCGGCCGGTTCTGTCTGCAGGAGTCTCCGGCTCGTCTCCGATTATTTAGGCCGAACGTGGCAAAACTGGACCTGGATTATTCACGTTTTTCATCAAACCTGATGAGATCTTTTGTTTTACATCTGAATCTCACCTGTTCCAACAACGTCAAGACAAAAGGTCGAACCACAACAACCAGGACAATGTCTCCTCATGTCTCCTCATGTCTCCTTATGTCCCCTTATGTCTCCTCATGTCTCCTCATGTCTCCTTATGTCCCCTTATGTCTCCTCATGTCTCCTCATGTCTCCTTATGTCCCCTTATGTCTCCATGTCTCCTCATGTCTCCTCATGTCTCCTTATGTCCCCTTATGTCTCCTCATGTCTCCTTATGTCTCCTCATGTCTCCTTATGTCCCCTTATGTCTCCTCATGTCTCCTTATGTCTCCTCATGTCTCCTTATGTCCCCTTATGTCTCCTCATGTCTCCTTATGTCTCCTCATGTCTCCTTATGTCCCCTTATGTCTCCTCATGTCTCCTTATGTCTCCTCATGTCTCCTTATGTCTCCTTATGTCTCCTCATGTCTCCTTATGTCCCCTTATGTCTCCTCATGTCTCCTTATGTCTCCTCATGTCTCCTCATGTCTCCTCATGTCTCCTCATGTCTCCTTATGTCTCCTCATGTCTCCTTATGTCTCCTTATGTCTCCTCATGTCTCCTCATGTCTCCTCATGTCTCCTCATGTCTCCTTATGTCCCCTCATGTCTCCTCATGTCTCCTTATGTCCCCTTATGTCTCCTCATGTCTCCTTATGTCTCCTCATGTCTCCTCATGTCTCCTTATGTCTCCTCATGTCTCCTTATGTCCCCTCATGTCTCCTCATGTCTCCTTATGTCCCCTTATGTCTCCTCATGTCTCCTCATGTCTCCTTATGTCCCCTTATGTCTCCTCATGTCTCCTCATGTCTCCTCATGTCTCCTCATGTCTCCTCATGTCTCCTTATGTCTCCTTATGTCTCCTCATGTCTCCTTATGTCTCCTTATGTCTCCTCATGTCTCCTTATGTCCCCTTATGTCTCCTCATGTCTCCTTATGTCTCCTCATGTCTCCTCATGTCTCCTCATGTCTCCTCATGTCTCCTTATGTCTCCTCATGTCTCCTTATGTCTCCTTATGTCTCCTCATGTCTCCTCATGTCTCCTTATGTCTCCTCATGTCTCCTTATGTCTCCTTATGTCTCCTCGTCTCCTCATGTCTCCTTATGTCTCCTCATGTCTCCTCATGTCTCCTTATGTCTCCTCATGTCTCCTTATGTCTCCTCATGTCTCCTTATGTCTCCTTATGTCTCCTCATGTCTCCTTATGTCTCCTCATGTCTCCTTATGTCTCCTTATGTCTCCTCGTCTCCTCATGTCTCCTTATGTCTCCTCATGTCTCCTTATGTCTCCTCATGTCTCCTTATGTCTCCTCATGTCTCCTTATGTCTCCTTATGTCTCCTCATGTCTCCTCATGTCTCCTTATGTCTCCTTATGTCTCCTCGTCTCCTCATGTCTCCTTATGTCTCCTCATGTCTCCTCATGTCTCCTTATGTCTCCTCATGTCTCCTTATGTCTCCTCATGTCTCCTCATGTCTCCTTATGTCTCCTCATGTCTCCTTATGTCTCCTCATGTCTCCTCATGTCTCCTTATGTCTCCTCATGTCTCCTCATGTCCCCTCATGTCTCCTCATGTCTCCTCATGTCCCCTCATGTCTCCTCATGTCTCCTTATGTCTCCACATGTCTCCTCATGTCTCCTCATGTCTCCTCATGTCTCCTTATGTCTCCTCATGTCTCCTCATGTCTCCTTATGTCTCCTCATGTCTCCTTATGTCTCCTCATGTCTCAATATGTCTCCTCATGTCTCCTCATGTCTCCTTATGTCTCCTCATGTCTCAATATGTCTCCTCATGACTCCTCATGTCTCCTTATGTCTCCTCATGTCTCCTTATGTCTCCTCATGTCTCCTCATGTCTCCTTATGTCTCCTCATGTCTCCTCATGTCTCCTTATGTCTCCTCATGTCTCCTCATGTCTCCTCATGTCTCCTCATGTCTCCTTATGTCTCCTCATGTCTCCTCATGTCTCCTCATGTCTCCTCATGTCTCCTTATGTCTCCTCATGTCTCCTCATGTCTCCTTATGTCTCCTCATGTCTCCTTATGTCTCCTCATGTCTCAATATGTCTCCTCATGCCTCCTCATGTCTCCTTATGTCTCCACATGTCTCCTTATGTCTCCTCATGTCTCCTCATGTCTCCTCATGTCTCCACATGTCTCCTTATGTCTCCTTATGTCTCCTCATGTCTCCTTATGTCTCCTCATGTCTCAATATGTCTCCTCATGTCTCCTTATGTCCCCTTATGTCTCCTCATGTCTCCTCATGTCTCCTCATGTCTCCTCATGTCTCCTTATGTCTCCTTATGTCTCCTCATGTCTCCTTATGTCTCCTTATGTCTCCTCATGTCTCCTCATGTCCCCTTATGTCTCCTCATGTCTCCTTATGTCTCCTCATGTCTCCTCATGTCTCCTCATGTCTCCTCATGTCTCCTCATGTCTCCTTATGTCTCCTCATGTCTCCTTATGTCTCCTTATGTCTCCTCATGTCTCCTCATGTCTCCTTATGTCTCCTCATGTCTCCTTATGTCTCCTTATGTCTCCTCGTCTCCTCATGTCTCCTTATGTCTCCTCATGTCTCCTCATGTCTCCTTATGTCTCCTCATGTCTCCTTATGTCTCCTCATGTCTCCTTATGTCTCCTTATGTCTCCTCATGTCTCCTCATGTCTCCTTATGTCTCCTCATGTCTCCTTATGTCTCCTCATGTCTCCTTATGTCTCCTTATGTCTCCTCATGTCTCCTCATGTCTCCTTATGTCTCCTCATGTCTCCTTATGTCTCCTTATGTCTCCTCATGTCTCCTCATGTCTCCTTATGTCTCCTCATGTCTCCTCATGTCTCCTTATGTCTCCTCATGTCTCCTTATGTCTCCTCATGTCTCAATATGTCTCCTCATGCCTCCTCATGTCTCCTTATGTCTCCACATGTCTCCTTATGTCTCCTCATGTCTCCTCATGTCTCCACATGTCTCCTTATGTCTCCTTATGTCTCCTCATGTCTCCTCATGTCTCCTTATGTCTCCTCATGTCTCAATATGTCTCCTCATGCCTCCTCATGTCTCCTTATGTCTCCTCATGTCTCCTCATGTCTCCTCATGTCTCCTCATGTCTCCACATGTCTCCTTATGTCCCCTTATGTCTCCTCATGTCTCCACATGTCTCCTTATGTCCCCTTATGTCTCCTCATGTCTCCTCATGTCTCTTTCCTCTGCGGCTCAGGTGTCAGTCGCTCCCTCCAGACTTGGGCTCATGTGAGTGAACGGGGCGATAGGGGCAGTTGCCGGGGCAGTTGCCGGGGCAGTGCTGTTTACAGTAAATGCAGCAGGACCCGGTGGAGCAGGAGCTGCAGACGCTTTGGGAGTTTAGGACTAAAGCACGTGTATCATGCAGGTGTGAGGAGCACCTGACGCGTGAGGTGAGGAGCGCAGGACCTGTTCAGGCTGGAGCAGGTTTGGGTTCGAGTATGAAACAGACGCAGCTCCGGGGCCACAGGGGGCGCAGAGCTGATCTGAGACCTGTTTACACTTTTACTTTCACTTTCTCCTCCCGTGGGCGCAGTGACGGAGCGGCTCCGTGTCGTGGCCGTGGACGTGAGCAGCTCTGGTGAGTCCGTGTCCGAGTCCGTGTCCGTGTCCGAGTCCGTGTCCGTGTCCGAGTCCGTGTCCGTGTCCGAGTCCGTGTCCGTAGAGCTGAAGGTTTCACTCAGTAGTTTGGAAACGATTCACACGTGACGCAGCTAAAGTGAAGGAAATTACTGCGACGACAGAAACCCGCATCCTGTCACACACACACGCATGCACACACACACACGCACACACACACACGCACACACACACACACACGTGTGGAAATGCTCTCTGAGACTCTGCCGCTCGTTTGGAGGATTTGTGTCGTGACTCTGCAGAGCTGCACATGTGTAACGGTGTTTGAGGAAGTAACGGGCCCCAAACCCTCACGGCTGTTTCCCTCCAGGAGAATGGAGACCTCCAGACCAGGACCAGAACCTGGACTAAACCAGGACTGTCCCAGGTCTGGAGCAGGTCCTGACCCCAGCGGAGTCTCTCTGAGCAGTGACTTCTCCAAAGACTGGGGCCTGGACTTTGAGAAAGACCAAAGAGGAGCTTCTGCACAGCTCAGGTCAGTGTCACAGTCTAAAGAGGAACCAGGACTGAACCAGGACTGAACCAGGACTGAACCAGGACTGAACCAGGACTGAACCAGGACTGAACCAGGACTGAACCAGGACTGAACCAGGACTAAACCAGGACTGAACCAGGACTAAACCAGGACTGAACCAGGACTACACCAGGACTAGACCTGTGGTTATGCCGTACGGTCTGTTTTTATGCCGTACGGTCTGTGGTCATGCCGTACGGTCTGTGGTCACGTCGTACGGTCTGTGGTCACGTCGTGCGGTCTGTGGTTATGCCGTACAGTCTGTGGTCACGCCGTACGGTCTGTGGTCACGCCGTACGGTCTGTGGTCATGGCTTACGGTCTGTGGTTATGCCATACGATCTGTGGTCACGGCGTACGGTCTGTGGTTACGCCGTACGGTCTGTGGTCATGGCGTACGGTCTGTGGTTATGCCGTACGGTCTGTGGTCATGGCGTACGGTCTGTGGTTATGCCGTACGGTCTGTGGTCACGGCGTATGGTCTGTGGTCATGCCGTACGGTCTGTTTTTATGCCGTACGGTCTGTGGTCACGTCGTGCGGTCTGTGGTCACGGCGTATGGCCTGTGGTCACAGTGTATGGTCTGTGGTTACGCCGTACAGTTTGTGGTCACGCCGTACGGTCTGTGGTTACGCCGTACGGTCTGTGGTCATGCCGTACGGTCTGTGGTTATGCCGTACAGTCTGTGATCACGCTGTACGGTCTGTGGTCACGCCGTACGGTCTGTGGTTATGCTGTACGGTCTGTTTTTACGCTGTACGCTCTGTTTTCACGCCGTATGGTCTGTGGTTATGCTGTACGGTCTGTGGTTATGCCGTATGGTCTGTGGTTATGCCGTACGGTCTGTGGTTATGCCGTACGGTCTGTTTTTATGCCGTACGGTCTGTGGTCACACTGTACGCTCTGTTTTCACGCCGTACGGTCTGTGGTTACGCCGTACGGTCTGTGGTCACGTCGTACGGTCTGTGGTCATGTCGTACGGTCTGTGGTTATGCCGTACGGTCTGTTTTTATGCCGTACGGTCTGTGGTCACACTGTACGGTCTGTGGTCACGCCGTACGGTCTGTGGTTATGCCGTACGGTCTGTTTTTACGCCGTACGGTCTGTGGTTACGTCGTACGGTCTGTGGTCACGCCGTACGGTCTGTGGTTATGCCGTACATTCTGTTTTTATGCCGTACGGTCTGTGGTCACACTGTACGCTCTGTTTTCACGCCGTACGGTCTGTGGTTACGCCGTACGGTCTGTGGTCACGTCGTACGGTCTGTGGTCACGTCGTACGGTCTGTGGTTATGCCGTACGGTCTGTGGTTATGCCGTACGGTCTGTTTTTATGCCGTACGGTCTGTGGTCACACTGTACGCTCTGTTTTCACGCCGTACGGTCTGTGGTTACGCCGTACGGTCTGTGGTCACGTCGTACGGTCTGTGGTCATGTCGTACGGTCTGTGGTTATGCCGTACGGTCTGTTTTTATGCCGTACGGTCTGTGGTCACACTGTACGGTCTGTGGTCACGCCGTACGGTCTGTGGTTATGCCGTACGGTCTGTTTTTACGCCGTACGGTCTGTGGTCACGTCGTACGGTCTGTGGTCACGCCGTACGGTCTGTGGTTATGCCGTACGGTCTGTGGTTATGCCGTACGGTCTGTGATCACGCTGTACGGTCTGTGGTCACGCTGTACGGTCTGTGGTTATGCCGTACAGTCTGTTCTTACGCCGTACGCTCTGTTTTCACGCCGTATGGTCCGTGGTTACGCCGTACGGTCTGTGGTTACGCCGTACGGTCTGTGGTCACGGCGTATGGTCTGTGGTTATGCCGTACGGTCTGTTTTTATGCCGTACGGTCTGTGGTCACGTCGTGCAGTCTGTGGTCACGGCGTATGGTCTGTGGTTACGCCCTACAGTCTGTGGTCATGCCGTACGGTCTGTGGTCACGCCGTACGGTCTGTGGTCACGCCGTACGGTCTGTGGTTACGCCATATGGTCTGTGGTCACGCCGTACGGTCTGTGGTCACGCCGTACGGTCTGTGGTCACGCCGTACGGTCTGTGGTTACGCCATATGGTCTGTGGTCACGCCGTACGGTCTGTGGTTACGCCGTACGGTCTGTGGTCATGCCGTACGGTCTGTGGTTATGCCGTACAGTCTGTGATCACGCTGTACGGTCTGTGGTCACGCCGTACGGTCTGTGGTTATGCCGTACGGTCTGTTTTTACGCCGTACGCTCTGTTTTCACGCCGTATGGTCTGTGGTTATGCTGTACGGTCTGTGGTCATGCCGTACGGTCTGTGGTTATGCCGTACGGTCTGTGGTCATGCCGTACGGTCTGTGGTCACGTCGTACGGTCTGTGGTCACGTCGTGCGGTCTGTGGTTATGCCGTACAGTCTGTGGTCACGCCGTACGGTGTACACACACACACATACACACATACCAAACCCTCACGGCTGTTTCCCTCCAGGAGAATGGAGACCTCCAGACCAGGACCAGAACCAGGACTAAACCAGGACTGTCCCAGGTCTGGAGCAGGTCCTGACCCCAGCGGAGTCTCTCTGAGCAGTGACTTCTCCAAAGACTGGGGCCTGGACTTTGAGAAAGACCAAAGAGGAGCTTCTGCACAGCTCAGGTCAGTGTCACAGTCTAAAGAGGAACCAGGACTGAACCAGGACTGAACCAGGATTAAACCAGGACTGAACCAGGACTGAACCAGGACTACACCAGGACTAAACCAGGACTGAACCAGGACTAAACCAGGACTAGGCTGTTCTGCTTCTGTGCGCTCACACTGTAGAGACAATGGGCCTGTTAGTATTTTTGAAGAGCAAAGGAAAAGTTCAGTTCGTGACGTCGTTTTTCAGCTGCTTCTTCAGTTGTGGTCGTACCCGCCTGAAGGGGGCGCTCACCACACTGAAACACACCTGCTGCTTCACAGTTTGTGTTTGTAGCTCTGCTGAACTGTGCTGGAGTCATTTCTGCAGAAGCGTTGGGGTGTGAGGCTGGAGCGTGCGCGGAGCAGACGTCAACATTTAGTCACATCACACTTTAATAACGGCACTTTTTATGCAAACCACATCACAAATGAGGA
>CM060665.1:1204268-1224268 GCA_030686955.1 Odontamblyopus rebecca
ATAGTGGAATAGTCTTGCACAAAGCGGTGATACTATCCCACAAATCCTAAAAATTACCTCAACTCTTAAGTAGGTTGGGACTGGCCAAAATTTGAGGGTCAGGATGAGTTTCCACTCCGTCCTGGGACACGACATGGTCCGAATACTTCACCGAGGTTTGACAAAACACACATTTCTCTACAGATAATTTCAAACCAAAATCTCTGAGCCGGTTCAGGACTTTCATCAGTCTGTTTTCATGTTCTTCAAGAGTGGGTGAAAAGACAAATGTCACAGTTCTGCCTATTGTTTACATGTTCTTACCCAGCTCCAGGTCTGTTCCAGTCCTCTTTTTGCTCCCTCCCTGTTCTCATCTGTCTCTCATTCCCTGGGTCGCCTATATAAGCTTCTGCTCCTTACTCAGTCTTTGCTAGATTCTTGACCTGTGAAGATCTATTCTCAAGCTCTGTATCTGAAACCTTGTATCTGTATCTGTTGTTTGCTTTTGAGCAATCCTGATTAAAGTCCCTGTTTCCCGTCCGTTTTCTTATTAAAGGGATTCCCAGTTTTGGAGGATATTTTAAGTCACTTTATAAATCATATAATTCCTTTGTTGTTATCTACCTGTCTTGCCATTTAGGCCTTACCTTTTGTAGGACACTTTCTGTTGTACTGAAATATACTTTGTGTTAGACGGCGTTCTTTGTGTTGCATTTGAGTCCTGTGCACTTGTGTAATAACAAATCACTGATGGATACCAACATTCCTTGAGTATGAGCTCACCCATGCACTTCTATAAGCCGCTGAAATGTGCTGGGCCATTAGTTACGACCTGTGGCATTTGATTGAATTCATAAAATTCAAGTCTACAAACAAAAGCAGTTTTAGATTTATCATCTTCATCCATCTTGATTTGATAATATCCAGACTTAAGATCGAGCACTGTGGATCATTTTGAGCTGGAAAGTGCAGTGAAGGCATCCTCTAATTTTGGAAGGGCATATGCATCCTTGATATTTTGCATATTAAGTTTGCAATAGTCAATGCAAAGACGTACTCTGCCATTCTTCTTGCGAACAACCACAATCAGGGATGCAAATGGTGAGTCTGAGTTCCTTATGACTCCAGATTCCAGCAGTTCTCGTAAGTGTTTTCTCGCAGCGTCAACATCCTGGGGATGGATTGGATGTGGCTGCTGCTTGAGAGGTACTGGATCGGACAGTTTCATGTGACGTTTCTCCGATATACTGTTGAGTTTTGATAGTATTCTTCCTGTCCATTGTGGCGTCAGAGGAGCGTCTGCGGGTTGTATTGGAACTGCGACAGGTGTGTCTGATGGTTGGTGCACAGGTTGGACATTGTGCTCTTTGCTAATGATTGTTTGGAAAGCGCTGATCTCTGCTATGATTGTTCATGCTGGAATGATGACCACGTGCTCTGATATACTGGTTACTACCACTGGCAGGTGACAAAGCCGGTGTTGCGGTAAGTCAATATGACAACTTTGAACCAACAGACCATAAGGAAGTGCAATAGAAGATGGATGCTCAATAATGGAAGCTTTGTCTTCTTGCAGGCGCCATGTAGCAAATTGGCCCTCGAGAACTGCTGTCGGGTTGGGTAAAATGGCCTCTGGCTGCTCAGAGCGCTATGTCAGAAAGGCTTTATGTTCGAGTTCTGAGCATGCCCGTGTTGCAGTATTTTCAGGACAGCTATTCAAATACAGCAGGCTGGTGAGCAACTGGATCCGATTCAAAATTATTTTGATATGCAATGCCAAGTGTGTTGGCGCCAATCAATACAAGGGAATGAGAATGGAAATTAGATTCAGTTCAATATAATCAAAATATGCCACAGCTTTTGCTCCTTCAACCTCCAACAGATTATGAAGGGGTCTGATTTCAGGATCAGCCAAATCAGTGTTATAGGAGGATTGTGGCACAGTCGTCACTTGTGAACTTCTGTCAAGGAAGCAGTTTAAGATGGTTCCATTTATCTGCACTTGTCCTGTGCTCTTTGTACCAATGAGACTTCTGGGCAGCAAATGTGTGCAGAAGTTTCACTTGTGATTTTTGGCTTCCCAGGGTTGTTGTCTTTGATGTAATTGTTTTTTCTTTTGGTCAATGAGACTTGGCCTGGACTTATTCAAACAGAGGGATGAGACATGGCCGTCTTCACCACAGAAACAGTACCAGGGTTTTGGCTTGGCTGAGACTTGGGCTGTGTGTGGCTGCTTTGGCTTATTTGGTTTTGGCTTGGACTTTTCTCAACAGGAAAACAGACATTTTACTTTGGAGCTGTTGATTTCTTTTAGTCTTTCAATTTGTCACTTGTACTTGAGTTTGCACTGGGATTGGTGCAGGAGCAGGCACTTTCAGACTGAAGACTAACTTGTTTTGAGGAAACAGTATGTTTTTTCATCAAAGATTCTTTGACTATTTTGCGATCTGTTGTTCTCAATGACAACAACAACTCTGCAAACATCGGGGGATAGTCTTTCTTTTGTTCAAGTTGTAATTTTGTTATGACTGAATTATCCCAGCGTCCACAACAGAACTGTTTTTGAATAAGTGTTTGTCTTTATCTGATGCTTGAATACCCCCACACCGTGCTGAGTGTGAGATGTAATCGTTGGAGATGAGGGCTGTTCTCCAGAATTTTGGAGCATGTTTGGAAATTGAGCTCCTCCCTATCCTGCACTGCATGGTGGCTGATGCTGGAGGTTGTTGGTGCTGGGGGTGGTTGGTGCTGGAGGTGGTTGGTGCTGGGGGTTGTTGGTGCTGTCGGTGGTTGGTGCTGGAGGTGGTTGGTGCTGTCGGTGGTTGGTGCTGTCGGTGGTTGATGCTGGAGGTTGATGGTGCTGGAGGTGGTTCGTGCTGTAGGTGGTTGGTGCTGGAGGTGGTTGGTGCTGTAGGTGGTTGGTGCTGGAGGTGGTTGGTGCTGGAGGTGGCTGGTGCTGTAGGTGGTTGGTGCTGGGGGTTGTTGGTGCTGGAGGTGGTTGGTGCTGGGGGTTGTTGGTGCTGTAGGTGGTTGGTGCTGGAGGTGGTTGGTGCTGGAGGTGGTTGGTGCTGGGGGTTGTTGGTGCTGTAGGTGGTTGGTGCTGTAGGTGGTTGGTGCTGGGGGTTGTTGGTGCTGTAGGTGGTTGGTGCTGGGGGTTGTTGGTGCTGGAGGTGGTTGGTGCTGTAGGTGGTTGGTGCTGTAGGTGGTTGGTGCTGGGGGTTGTTGGTGCTGGGGGTTGTTGGTGCTGGGGGTTGTTGGTGCTGGGGGTTGTTGGTGCTGGGGGTTGTTGGTGCTGTAGGTGGTTGGTGCTGGGGGTTGTTGGTGCCGGGGGTTGTTGGTGCTGTAGGTGGTTGGTGCTGGGGGTTGTTGGTGCTGTAGGTGGTTGGTGCTGTAGGTGGTTGGTGCTGTAGGTGGTTGGTGCTGGGAGTTGTTGGTGCTGGAGGTGGTTGGTGCTGGGGGTTGTTGGTGCTGGAGGTTGTTGGTGCTGGGGGTTGTTGGTGCTGGAGGTGGTTGGTGCTGGGGGTTGTTGGTGCTGGGGGTTGTTGGTGCTGTAGGTGGTTGGTGCTGGGGGTTGTTGGTGCTGGGGGTTGTTGGTGCTGTAGGTGGTTGGTGCTGTAGGTGTTTGGTGCTGGGGGTTGTTTGTGCTGGGGGTTGTTGATGCTGTAGGTGGTTGGTGCTGTAGGTTGTTGGTGCTGGGGGTTGTTGGTGCTGTAGGTGGTTGGTGTTGTAGGTGGTTGGTGCTGTAGGTGGTTGGTGCTGGGGGTTGTTGGTGCTGTAGGTGGTTGGTGCTGGGGGTTGTTGGTGCTGTAGGTGGTTGGTGCTGGGGGTTGTTGGTGCTGGGGGTGGTTGATGCTGGAGGTTGTTGGTGCTGGGGGTGGTTGGTGCTGGAGGTGGTTGGTGCTGGGGGTTGTTGGTGCTGGAGGTGGTTGGTGCTGGAGGTGGTTGGTGCTGTCGGTGGTTGGTGCTGTCGGTGGTTGATGCTGGAGGTTGATGGTGCTGGAGGTGGTTCGTGCTGTAGGTGGTTGGTGCTGGGGGTTGTTGGTGCTGGAGGTGGTTGGTGCTGTAGGTGGTTGGTGCTGGAGGTGGTTGGTGCTGGAGGTGGCTGGTGCTGTAGGTGGTTGGTGCTGGGGGTTGTTGGTGCTGGAGGTGGTTGGTGCTGGGGGTTGTTGGTGCTGTAGGTGGTTGGTGCTGGAGGTGGTTGGTGCTGGAGGTGGTTGGTGCTGGGGGTTGTTGGTGCTGTAGGTGGTTGGTGCTGTAGGTGGTTGGTGCTGGGGGTTGTTGGTGCTGTAGGTGGTTGGTGCTGGGGGTTGTTGGTGCTGTAGGTGGTTGGTGCTGTAGGTGGTTGGTGCTGGAGGTGGTTGGTGCTGTAGGTGGTTGGTGCTGGGGGTTGTTGGTGCTGGGGGTTGTTGGTGCTGGGGGTTGTTGGTGCTGGGGGTTGTTGTTGCTGGGGGTTGTTGGTGCTGGGGGTTGTTGGTGCTGTAGGTGGTTGGTGCTGGGGGTTGTTGGTGCCGGGGGTTGTTGGTGCTGTAGGTGGTTGGTGCTGGGGGTTGTTGGTGCTGTAGGTGGTTGGTGCTGTAGGTGGTTGGTGCTGGGAGTTGTTGGTGCTGGAGGTGGTTGGTGCTGGGGGTTGTTGGTGCTGGAGGTTGTTGGTGCTGGGGGTTGTTGGTGCTGGAGGTGGTTGGTGCTGGGGGTTGTTGGTGCTGGGGGTTGTTGGTGCTGGGGGTTGTTGGTGCTGTAGGTGGTTGGTGCTGTAGGTGTTTGGTGCTGGGGGTTGTTTGTGCTGGGGGTTGTTGATGCTGTAGGTGGTTGGTGCTGTAGGTTGTTGGTGCTGGGGGTTGTTGGTGCTGTAGGTGGTTGGTGTTGTAGGTGGTTGGTGCTGTAGGTGGTTGGTGCTGGGGGTTGTTGGTGCTGTAGGTGGTTGGTGCTGGGGGTTGTTGGTGCTGTAGGTTGTTGGTGCTGGGGGTTGTTGGTGCTGGGGGTTGTTGGTGCTGTAGGTTGTTGGTGCTGGAGGTTGTTGGTGCTGGGGGTTGTTGGTGCTGGGGGTTGTTGGTGCTGGAGGTTGTTGGTGCTGGAGGTTGTTGGTGCTGGGGGTTGTTGGTGCTGGGGGTTGTTGGTGCTGTAGGTGGTTGGTGCTGTAGGTGGTTGGTGCTGGGGGTTGTTGGTGCTGGGGGTTGTTGGTGCTGTAGGTGGTTGGTGCTGGGGGTGGTTGGTGCTGGGGGTTGTTGGTGCTGGAGGTGGTTGGTGCTGGGGGTTGTTGGTGCTGGAGGTGGTTGGTGCTGGAGGTGGTTGGTGCTGGAGGTGGTTGGTGCTGTCGGTGGTTGGTGCTGTAGGTGGTTGGTGCTGGGGGTTGTTGGTGCTGGAGGTGGTTGGTGCTGGGGGTTGTTGGTGCTGGAGGTTGTTGGTGCTGGGGGTTGTTGGTGCTGGAGGTGGTTGGTGCTGGGGGTTGTTGGTGCTGGGGGTTGTGGGTGCTGTAGGTGGTTGGTGCTGGGGGTTGTTGGTGCTGGGGGTTGTTGGTGCTGTAGGTGGTTGGTGCTGGGGGTTGTTGGTGCTGGGGGTTGTTGGTGCTGTAGGTGGTTGGTGTTGTAGGTGGTTGGTGCTGGAGGTGGTTGGTGCTGGGGGTTGTTGGTGCTGTAGGTGGTTGGTGCTGGGGGTTGTTGGTGCTGGAGGTTGTTGGTGCTGGGGGTTGTTGGTGCTGGGGGTTGTTGGTGCTGTAGGTGGGTGGTGCTGGGGGTTGTTGGTGCTGTAGGTGGTTGGTGCTGGGGGTTGTTGGTGCTGTAGGTGGGTGGTGCTGGGGGTTGTTGGTGCTGGAGGTGGTTGGTGCTGGGGGTTGTTGGTGCTGTAGGTGGTTGGTGCTGTAGGTGGTTGGTGCTGGGGGTTGTTGGTGCTGTAGGTTGTTGGTGCTGTAGGTGGTTGGTGCTGGGGGTTGTTGTTGCTGGGGGTGGTTGGTGCTGGAGGTGGTTGGTGCTGGGGGTGGTTGGTGCTGGAGGTGGTTGGTGCTGGGGGTTGTTGGTGCTGTAGGTGGTTGGTGCTGGAGGTGGTTGGTGCTGTAGGTGGTGTTTGGTCATGTGATGGAGCTTGAGGCTCTGTTGTCAACACGTTCTGCTCGTGGTCTCTGTCTGAGGAACAGCTGCAGAAGGAGGTGCTGAGGCCCATTATTACTGTTGAATTATTACAAGCATCATCATCGTCAGCATCATCAGCATCATCGTCAGCATCATCGTCAGCATCATCGTCAGCATCATCGTCATCATCATCGTCAGCATCATCGTCAGCATCATCGTCAGCATCATCGTCAGCATCATCGTCAGCATCATCGTCAGCATCATCGTCAGCATCATCGTCAGCATCATCGTCAGCATCATCGTCAGCATTATCGTCAGCATCATCGTCAGCATTATCGTCAGCATTATCGTCAGCATTATCGTCAGCATTATCGTCAGCATTATCGTCAGCATTATCGTCAGCATTATCGTCAGCATCATCGTCAGCATTATCGTCAGCATCATCGTCAGCATTATCGTCAGCATTATCGTCAGCATTATCGTCAGCATTATCGTCAGCATTATCGTCAGCATCATCGTCAGCATTATCGTCAGCATCATCGTCAGCATTATCGTCAGCATTATCGTCAGCATTATCGTCAGCATTATCGTCAGCATCATCGTCAGCATTATCGTCAGCATCATCGTCAGCATTATCGTCAGCATTATCGTCAGCATCATCGTCAGCATCATCGTCAGCATCATCGTCAGCATTATCGTCAGCATTATCGTCAGCATTATCGTCAGCATTATCGTCAGCATTATCGTCAGCATCATTGTCAGCATTATCGTCAGCATTATCGTCAGCATCATCGTCAGCATTATCGTCAGCATCATCGTCAGCATCATCGTCAGCATTATCGTCAGCATTATCGTCAGCATCATCGTCAGCATTATCGTCAGCATTATCGTCAGCATCATCGTCAGCATTATCGTCAGCATCATCGTCAGCATCATCGTCAGCATTATCGTCAGCATTATCGTCAGCATCATCGTCAGCATTATCGTCAGCATTATCGTCAGCATTATCGTCAGCATTATCGTCAGCATTATCGTCAGCATTATCCTCAGCATTATCGTCAGCATTATCGTCAGCATCATCGTCAGCATTATCGTCAGCATCATCGTCAGCATTATCGTCAGCATTATCGTCAGCATTATCGTCAGCATTATCGTCAGCATCATCGTCAGCATTATCGTCAGCATCATCGTCAGCATTATCGTCAGCATTATCGTCAGCATCATCGTCAGCATCATCGTCAGCATCATCGTCAGCATTATCGTCAGCATTATCGTCAGCATTATCGTCAGCATTATCGTCAGCATCATTGTCAGCATTATCGTCAGCATTATCGTCAGCATCATCGTCAGCATTATCGTCAGCATCATCGTCAGCATCATCGTCAGCATTATCGTCAGCATTATCGTCAGCATCATCGTCAGCATTATCGTCAGCATTATCGTCAGCATCATCGTCAGCATTATCGTCAGCATCATCGTCAGCATCATCGTCAGCATTATCGTCAGCATTATCGTCAGCATCATCGTCAGCATTATCGTCAGCATTATCGTCAGCATTATCGGCAGCATTATCGTCAGCATTATCGTCAGCATTATCCTCAGCATTATCGTCAGCATCATCGTCAGCATCATCGTCAGCATTATCGTCAGCATTATCGTCAGCATCATCGTCAGCATTATCGTTGTTTGCTCCAGCCTGAATATCTTCAAAGCGTTTGCCAGAGCATCAGAGATCTGCTATGCATTTGGAATCAGTGCTCTGGTCGGTTTCAGGGGATGGGCTGCTGCCGCTCACGGTGGCTCCATATTCACACGTGAGGGAGGTAACACAGAATGTGCAGTTGGCTCATAAAGAAATGTAACTATACGGCAACAGTGGGTCTATTAGAGGCTTTGCAGAATCATCTGCAAACTCATGAACATTCAATACACGTTCCCTTCACCAGCCTCACTCCTGAGTGACTCCTTGGTTTCCAGATATGGTCCCTGGGTGCAGGTCAGCTGCTCTAAGTGCTGGCCTCCATGAGCTTCATTTGGAGCTGAGCGCTGTGGTGTCGTCACACTCAGAACACTTCTTCAGACAGTGTGTGGTTCCAGGTTCTGGAGGAGCAGGTCCTGAGCTTTGTCCAGCAGCAGCTGCAGAGGCTCCACAGACTCCTGGCCTCAGATTACCCAGAATGCCCCGAGAGTGAGGAGGAGGAGAGCAGAGAGGTTCTGACCATCACCCTGGACTTCCTGAAGAGGATGGGCCACGAGCATCTGGCCCAGCGCCTGAGGAACAGTAAGAACCTCCAGATGCCCTCCCATCCTCCTGTATCCCTGTGTGTCAGATGCCCTCCCTGTGTGTCAGATGTCCTCCCTGTGTGTCAGATGCCCTCCCTGTGTGTCAGATGCCCTCCCTGTGTGTCAGATGCCCTCCCTGTGTGTCAGATGCCCTCCTGTATGAAATATTCCACGTTTCACATTCTATCCTTTGTGTTTTGCTTAAAGGACCTAAAGTTGGGTTCCGAGATAAACTGAAGTGTGATCTGCAGCAGAGGTTCAGCCGTGTGTTTGAGGGCGTGGCTAAACCAGGAGACTCCGCCCCCCTGGCCCAGATCTACACAGAGCTCTACATCACAGAGGGCGGAGCTTCAGAGGTCAACCAGGAACATGAGGTCAGACACTTGGAGATGGCGTCCAGGAGCTCGGCTGCTCCAGAGACCATCACATGTGAAGAGCTCTTTAAGCCCCGCCTACACTCACCAGAGCCAATCAGGTTTGTGCTGACGAAGGGCGTGGCCGGCGTGGGGAAAACAGTGCTGACTCAGAAGTTCAGTCTGGACTGGGCTGAAGGCCGGGCCCACCAGGACCTCCAGCTGCTGTTCCCGTTCACTTTCAGAGAGCTCAATGTGCTCAGAGACTCACAGTTCAGCCTGGTGCAGCTGCTGCACCACTTCTTCAGTCCATCCAAAGATCTCTGCAGCCTCCAACACCTCCAGGTGCTCTTCATCTTTGACGGTCTGGACGAGTGCAGACTTCCTCTGGACTTCAGCCGAACCCGGGTCCTGAGCGACCCCACAGAGTCGGCCTCAGTGCACGTGCTGCTGGTGAACCTCATCAGGGGGAGGCTGCTTCCCTCCGCTCGCCTCTGGATAACCACACGACCCGCCGCGGCCAATCAGATCCCTGCTGAGTGCGTCTCCATGGTGACAGAGGTGCGAGGGTTCGCCGACCCGCAGAAGGAGCAGTACTTCAGGAAGAGGTTCACAGACCAGGCCACAGCCGTCATCTCCCACATCAAGAGCATCCGCAGCCTCTACATCATGAGCCACATCCCGATCTTCTGCTGGATCCTCTCCAAAGTTCTACAGAAGCTTCTGCAACAAACAGAGGAGCCAGAGCTGCCCCGGACTCTCACACAGATGTACGTCCACTTCCTGGTGGTGCAGCTTAAACAGAAGAATGTCAAATATGACAGGAAACTGGAAGTAGATTCAGCCTGGTCTTCTGAAAACAGGGAGATGGTGAAGTCTCTGGGAAAACTGGCCTTTGAGCAGCTGCAGAAAGGAAACCTGATCTTCTACGAGAGTGACCTGAGCGAGTGTGGACTGGACGCTGCAGCGACCTCATTGTACTCTGGAGTGTTCACACAGGTCTTTAGAGAGGAGCCAGGCCTGTACCAGGACAAGGTCTACTGCTTCATCCATCTGAGTGTGCAGGAGTTTCTGGCTGCTCTTCACGTCCATCAGACCTTCTTCAGCTCAGGAGAGAACCTGCTGAAGACACCACACTCCTCTGAGAGTCCAGACCCTGAGGCCTTCTTCCGTTCTGCTGTGGACCAGGCCTTACAGAGTCCAAACGGACACCTGGACCTGTTCCTGCGCTTCCTCCTGGGGCTGTCTCTGCCGACCAATCAGAACCTGCTGCAGGGTCTGCTGACTCAGACAGGAAGTGACCAGACCAATCAGGAGACAGTAAAGTACATCAAACAGAAGCTGGATGAAGAGGGTCTGTCTGCAGAGAGAAGTCTGAACCTGCTCCACTGTCTGAACGAGCTGAATGACCACAGTCTGGTCCAGGAGATACAGAAGAACATGAAAGAAAGACGTCTTTCTGATAGAACCATGTCTCCTGCTCTGTGGTCGGCTCTGTCCTTCATCTTACTGTCCTCAGACTCAGACCTGGAGGAGTTTGACCTGAGGAAATACCAGGCCTCAGAGACAGCTCTCCTGGGTCTGCTGCCAGTGGTCAGAGCCTCCACCAAAGCCCTGTGAGTCCAGACTGTATTTAAACTGTTGTGTGCAGGTTCTCGTCTCTAATGTTCCTCTCTGTCCTCAGACTGTATTTAAACTGTTGTGTGGAGGTTCTCGTCTCTAATGTTCCTCTCTGTCCTCAGACTGTATTTAAACTCTTGTGTGGAGGTTCTCGTCTCTAATGTTCCTCTCTGTCCTCAGACTGTATTTAAACTCTTGTGTGGAGGTTCTCGTCTCTAATGTTCCTCTCTGTCCTCAGACTGTATTTAAACTCTTGTGTGGAGGTTCTTGTCTCTAATCTTCCTCTCTGTCCTCAGACTGTATTTAAACTCTTGTGTGGAGGTTCTCGTCTCTAATGTTCCTCTCTGTCCTCAGACTGTATTTAAACTCTTGTGTGGAGGTTCTCGTCTCTAATGTCCCTCTCTGTCCTCAGACTGTATTTAAACTCTTGTGTGGAGGTTCTCGTGTCTAATGTTCCTCTCTGTCCACAGACTGTATTTAAACTCTTGTGTGGAGGTTCTCGTCTCTAATGTTCCTCTCTGTCCTCAGTCTTTGTGGCTGTGGCCTGTCTCCTCTCAGCTGTGCTCCTCTGGCCTCAGTCCTCAGCTCCTCCAGTCTCACACACTTGGATCTCAGTCACAATGACCTCCAGGACTCAGGAGTGGAGCTGCTGTGTTCTGGACTGAAGAGCGCCCCCTGCAGACTGGAGACGCTCAGGTGAGACGCTCCCATGATGCACTCTGCCCCTTGTGTCCACATGAGTGTAATGCTGTGTCTTTAGGCTGTCTGGATGTCTGGTCTCAGAGAGGGGCGGGGCTGCTCTGGCCTCAGCTCTGAGCTCCTCCTCCCACCTCAGAGAGTTCGACCTCAGCTACAACCATCCAGGAGCCTCCACCGAGCTCCTGACCGCTCTACGGGACCAGCGCCCCCTGCTGTCTGTCAGGTGAGACCGCCCCCTGCTGTCTGTCAGGTGAGACTGCACTGGTCTTTGGTCTGGTCCTGGTCTGGTCTGGTCCTGGTCTGGTCCTGGTCTGGTCCTGGTCTGGTCCTGGTCTGGTCTGAACTGGACTTGTGTGTTTCAGGTTGGATCCTGCTGGAGAGCGCTGGATGGTTCCAGGTCTGAGGAAGTGTGAGTCTGTTTGTTTCTTTCACACAGTAAAGTGCAGAGAACAGCTCAGATCGTTCCAAACCCTTTAAAGTCCACCAGGGGGACAAACTGCAGGCACCTTTTGAGTCCATGTGTGGAAGTAAAAATCCTCCAACAGTTTTCTCGTCTTCCCTGTGGCGGCAATCCAGCCCTTTGCTAAGGGCTGTCCGGTCCCTGTATGACCGGAGCAGGAGCTGTGTTCACATTTCCGGCAGTAAGTCAGACCTGTTCCCGGTGCATGTTGGACTCCAGGGCTGCCCTTTGTCACCGGTTCTGTTCATTGTATTTATGGACAGAATTTCTAGGCGCAGTCAGGGGCCGGAGGGGTCCAGTTTGGGGACCACAGGATTTCATCGCTGCTTTTTGCGGACGATGTTGTCCTGTTGGCTTCATCAAACCAGGACCTGCAGCACTGGGGCAGTTTGCAGCCGAGTGTGAAGCGGCCGGGATGAGAATCAGCTGTTCCAAATCCGAGGCCATGGTTCTCGACTGGAAAAAGGTGGATTGCCCTCTCCGGGTGGGTGGGGAGTCTCTGCCTCAAGTGGAGGAGTTCAAGTATCTCGGGGTCTTGTTCACAGTGAGGGGAGGATGGAGCGTGAGATTGACAGGTGGATCGGTGCAGCGTCGGCAGTGATGCGGTCGCTGTATCGGACCGTTGTGGTGAAGAGGAGCTGAGCTGAAAGGCGAAGCTCTCGATTTACCTCAGTCACGTTCCTCCCCTCACCTATGGTCATGAGCTCTGGGTAATGACCGAAAGGACGAGGTCGCAGATACAAGCGGCAGAAATGAGTTTCCTCCGCAGAGTGGCCGGGCGCTCCCTTAGAGATAGGGGGAGGAGCTCGGTCACACGGGAGGAGCTTGGAGTAGAGTCGCTGCTCCTCCACGTTGAGAGGAGCAGCTGAAGGGAGGGCATCTGGTCCGGATGCCTCCTGAACACCTCTGTTCTGGGGATGTCCCACCGGTAGGAGGCCCCGGGGAAGACCCAGGACATGCTGGAGGGACTATGTCTCTCGGCCTGGGAACCTCGGGGTCCAGGAGGAGCTGGAGGAAGTGGCTGGGGAGAAGGAAGATTGGGAGCCCCTGCTTAGACTGAGGCCCCCGCGACCCGGCCCCGGATAAGCCGAAGAAGATGGATGGATGTGAAATATGGCGATGTGCGAAAGTGCCAAAGTTTCCTAATGGAAAAATGGCAAAAAATGACCAAGCAACTTCCCAGCTTCACTGAAGAATGTGAAATATGCCCCAGTGATTCTTAAGGTCACCCCGATGTAAAACATCTGGGCGATGAAAGTCCTATTTTGTGCATTGTTGGTGATGAAGCTCGTCACACGTAGAGCCTAAAGCTGCAATAACAGAGTTCTGAGGAAGTGCTGGGTCGGACTGAGTGAGAAGTGTGGCCTGAAGCACAATGTCGCCTGTCTTTACTTTTCCTCTCAAACATCTGCTGCTGACAGACTGTCAGATCAGTCATGGCTCATGAATCTAAATACCTTGATGACTCCCTCACCTTTAAACCACACATAGAAAACTTGTAAAGAAACTGAGACTTGGGTTTTTCTTCTGTAACAAACTGTGCTTTTCTTTTGCAGTAAAAAAGTGTCTTGTCACTGCAGCCTTTTTATCTGTGCTGGATTATGGAGACATTCTGTATATGATGCTGCTTCTTCATGTCTTCAAATGTTGAACACATCCTGCTTCCTTGAGGTTTATTACCAACTGTAGATTTATGACACATCACTGTGACTTGTACTCAAGAGGACAGTGTCCTTCTCTGGCCACTAGAGGCAGGACATTGGTCCACTTTTATTCACAAATCTGTACTTGGATTGTGCCTCTTTACATTTGTACTTTGATCCCAAGGAAAAATGTCGGCTCTACCTCCATGTGATCAGATGATCGGCTGTTGCTCTGTTCCTTTTGCCTGCACAGAGCCTTTGTCCACTCTGCACCTTTTACCTGGAACTTGTTGCAGAAAAAGTGGAAATTGTCTGAACTTTTGTCCTTAAATGTTTTTCAAACCAAACTGAGCCTTACAGACTCTGCCTCTATAATGTGCAACTGATTTTCAGAACCTCCATCCATCTTCTTCCGCTTGTCCGGGGCCGGGTCGCGGGGGCAGCAGTCTAAGCAGGGGCTCCCAAGCTTCCTTCTCCCCAGCCACTTCCTCCAGCTCCTCCTGGACCCCGAGGCGTTCCCAGGCCGAGAGACATAGTCCCTCCAGCGTGTCCTGGGTCTTCCCCGGGGCCTCCTACCTTTTTCAGAACCTGAGCAGTTTTAATGTTGTTTGTTTATTTGCACTTGTGTTGAAATGTGCCTCTTGGCCTGGACGCCTTGAAAAAGAGGTTTTTAATCTCAATGGGACCTTCCTGGTTAAATAAAGGTTAAATAAAAAAAAAAATCATATTTAACAAGTACGACCCACTAAATGTAGAAATAATTTAAACAAAACAAAAAGTTCTGAGAATAAAATGTTTGTGTTTCAGACTCCTGTGAGGTCTCTCTGGACCCGAACACAACTCACAGTGAGCTGATTCTGTCTGAGGACCATCGGACTGTGACACGAGTGAAGGAGAACCAGGAGTATCCAGATCATGAGGACAGGTTCACAAACTGGGAGCAGGTCCTGAGCTGCACTGGCCTGAGGGGGCGCTGTTACTGGGAGGTGGACTGGAGCAGGGAGGTTTCTGTAGGAGTGAGTTTCAAAAGGATCAGACGGAGCGGACGGGGACTGGAGAATGTGTTTGGATTCAATGATCACTCCTGGAGTCTGAGGATCTACGATGATGGAGAATACTGTGTCACCCACAACAACAACTCCACACAACTCCACAGCTGCTGCCGCCCAGAGGGACGGGGCTCTGGCAAAGAGGGCGACTTCTCCGGTAAAGGGGCCGTGTTCCTGGACTCTGAGGCTGGAGCTCTGTCCTTCTATGAGGTCTCCTCTGGTGGAGAACTGTTCCACCTCTGGACCTTCTCCTCCTGCTTCTCTGAGCCTCTGTTTCCAGGGTTTGGACTGAGGAAAGAAGGTTCCTCTGCGACTCTGGTGAAAGTGACAAAACAGTGAACTTGTCCCACATTCATTCACTCATCCAGTCTTAATCCGTTTGCCGCTCGTTCATTCGTTTTTCAATATAAAACCAAAAATAAGAAAACGAAAAAAGAACTCTTTTTTTTTTCATTATTTGTCTCCAAAACCAAAATAAAAAAACGGATAATGATTCATTTTTTCAGTTTTCGATTTTGTGTTTAAATGAAAAATGGAAAACACGGAAAACGGCCGTTTCCCGTTTTGTCACACGTACGTTTGTCGCACACGTTTTGTCGCGGCGTTCGGGAGGAGGCGCATCTATACGAGAAATACGTCTGCTACACATCGATTATCAGGTTTAAGTGGCTTTTTAAAAAATATTTCAAAGAATTCAGGTCGACTTTTGTGCAGAATTACAGAAATGTATCTGCTGATTCTGTTTCACGCTGACGATTCCGCGTTTTCCGTCCATTTTCCTTTGTTTTCCGCGATCGTGGAAAATCATCGGCCGCACTTCCAGCAGCACTCGCCTCATGCACTGACGACAGGAGCAGTTTGTCTTTTACGCCGGAGTTGGTGTTGAAAACAGAATCTTCTCATTTCCGAGGATGTTTTAATACCGAACTGTCGCAGCGCGTTTAAATCTCAGCGTTTTTCTGTCCTCAAAAAGCTGTTTAATCACATGATGACGACCCTCAGGTCCAGCGGCCGTCAGGTTTGTTCTGCACTCGTCTTATCCGTGCGTCTGTCTCCGAGTAAAGGTTCAGCTCCGGTTTACGCAACTCGCTCAAGGATCAAAATCGGACAAAACGGGAAACGGCCGTTATCCGTTGTTTCCATTTTTCATTTAAACACAAAAACAAGAAAACGAAAAAACGAATCGTCATCCATTTTTTCATTTTGGTTTTGGAGACAAATAATGAAAAAATATCTATTGAAAAACGAATGAAGGAACGACACGGATTCATCAGCACTGGAGTTCCCCAAGGTTCTGTCCTCGGCCCCTGGATGTTCCTCCTCTACCTCCTTCCCCTCGGTCACATTTTCCCTAAACACCACGTCCACTTCCTCCTCTCTCCTCCTCCTCTTCCCTCTGCTCCTCCTCCTCTCTCCTCCTCCTCTGTTCCCTCTGCTCCTCCTCCTCTTCTCTCCTCCTCTGTTCCCTCTCCTCCTCCTCCTCTCTCCTCCTCTGTTCCCTCTGCTCCTCATCCTCTCTCCTCCTCTGTCCCCTCTGCTTCTCTTCCTCTGTTCCCTCTGCTCCTCCTCCTCTTCTCTCCTCCTCTGTTCCCTCTCCTCCTCCTCCTCTGTTCCCTCTCTCCTCCTCTCTCCTCCTCTGTTCCCTCTGCTCCTCCTCCTCTCTCCTCCTCTGTTCCCTCTGCTCCTCCTCCTCTCTCCTCCTCTGTTCCCTCTGCTCCTCCTCCTCTCTCCTCCTCTGTTCCCTCTGCTCCTCCTCCTCTCTCCTCCTCTGTTCCCTCTGCTCCTCCTCCTCTCTCCTCCTCTGTTCCCTCTGCTCCTCCTCCTCTTCTCTCCTCCTCTGTTCCCTCTGCTCCTCCTCCTCTCTCCTCCTCTGTTCCCTCTGCTCCTCCTCCTCTCTCCTCCTCTGTTCCCTCTGCTCCTCCTCCTCTCTCCTCCTCTGTTCCCTCTGCTCCTCCTCCTCTCTCCTCCTCTGTTCCCTCTGCTCCTCCTCCTCTCTCCTCCTCTGTTCCCTCTGCTCCTCCTCCTCCTCTCTCCTCCTCTGTTCCCTCTGCTCCTCCTCCTCTCTCCTCCTCTGTTCCCTCTGCTCCTCCTCTTCTCTCCTCCTCTGTTCCCTCTGCTCCTCCTCCTCTCTCCTCCTCTGTTCCCTCTGCTCCTCCTCCTCTTCTCTCCTCCTCTGTTCCCTCTGCTCCTCCTCCTCTCTCCTCCTCTGCTCCTCCTCCTCTCTCCTCCTCTGTTCCCTCTGCTCCTCCTCCTCCTCTCTCCTCCTCTGTTCCCTCTGCTCCTCCTCTTCTCTCCTCCTCTGTTCCCTCTGCTCCTCCTCCTCTCTCCTCCTCTGTTCCCTCTGCTCCTCCTCCTCTTCTCTCCTCCTCTGTTCCCTCTGCTCCTCCTCCTCTTCTCTCCTCCTCTGTTCCCTCTGCTCCTCCTCCTCTCTCCTCCTCTGTTCCCTCTCCTCCTCCTCTTCTCTCCTCCTCTGTTCCCTCTGCTCCTCCTCCTCCTCTCTCCTCCTCTGTTCCCTCTGCTCCTCCTCCTCTCTCCTCCTCTGTTCCCTCTGCTCCTCATCCTCTCTCCTCCTCTGTTCCCTCTCCTCCTCCTCTTCTCTCCTCCTCTGTTCCCTCTGCTCCTCCTCTTCTCTCCTCCTCTGTTCCCTCTGCTCCTCCTCTTCTCTCCTCCTCTGTTCCCTCTGCTCCTCCTCCTCTCTCCTCCTCTGTTCCCTCTGCTCCTCCTCCTCTTCTCTCCTCCTCTGTTCCCTCTGCTCCTCCTCCTCCTCTCTCCTCCTCTGTTCCCTCTGCTCCTCCTCCTCTCTCCTCCTCTGTTCCCTCTGCTCCTCCTCCTCTCTCCTCCTCCTCTTCCCTCTGCTCCTCCTCCTCTCTCCTCCTCTGTTCCCTCTGCTCCTCCTCCTGTTTGGACCTGAGGCGGAACTTTTAGTATTAAATGTTGAGCAGAGCGGCTCCTCTGGCCCAGAGCTGATCCTGCGCTGGACACGAGCGGCTACAAGACTTATTTTATTGAACTGAAAATAAATTAAAAACCCTCTAACTTCCACTGATACTCGATGACATAATGAACCAGAACAGAATTTGAACTTGAAGGAAAGTGGACATTTTGTACTCGACAGGATGTTTTACTGTGAGTAATTCACCTGACACAACCTGCACCACTTTTGATTTGATTATTTTTCTTACCAAAACAGTTTGAACTGTTCATGCTGTGAATATTGTGGCTTTGTTCAGTTCTGTATTTATTCAGTGGGACATGAAGAAACATTTCAGATCATGTAAATGTACCTGAGCCAACAGGGCTGTGGACTTCTACATCTGAGAAGAATAAAAACTGGAGAAAAGTTAAATCGTCTTCTTATATTTCTCGAACACTGGTTTCTTAAACATTCTTTTACATGAAGCAAAATTCCTGCATTGTTTGATTTCATCACTGAGTCCATAAAGTTGCTCCATAAATGGACACAGCTGCTTTAAGTGTCGCACGTGCATAAGGCTGAAATATTTACCTCTCACTTTGTCTTTGTCTTTCAACACTTTTTCTATATTATTCGGCACTGTGTTATTTTTGACTTTAAACATAATTTGAGCTATTTTAAACTGGACAAGGTCAAAGAGTTTGAGACGCTGCCCTTTAAGAAATAAAACATGAGTCTGATCACAGTATCCTGCAGGATGAAGGAGTCGTGCGGCTCTTTGTGTAAAATATCTCGTCTTTGCAGTTTGTCCTGAGTGTTGCCCCAGACTGAGATACAGTATGTGGTCAAACCAGGGCACAGAGTGGGCAGCGTTTGCACTGAATACATATTTATTTGTTGGTTTGTTTGGGTGGGACGATGCACATTCATGAACATACCATTTGTATGAAATCACACATATTGATGTAAATACGCCGGATTTAGCACAGGTGCTCATTTCCATCCGTAGTCCCATATATCCATCCATCTTCTCCCGCTTAACCCGGCTGGGTCACAGCACCTGACCCCCTGTGAACCCCTCTGCAGGTGGAGCCACAGGAGGTGGACAACATGGTCCTTGATGTTAGTTCAGGTGCTGCATGTTTTTTTAGGTATATCTGCATTTATATAACCCTCCAATGCTTTTCGCTGTTTTACCACAGACAGTTATTAAAGCAACTGTGCCACAATTACAGAGAAAATGAAAACCAAACCTTCTGTGCCCCACGCGCCCTCCGCCTCTCCCTGACCTAATGAAGGCAAAACAAAACCAGAGGTAAGACACACTACAGTATCTGAACAGCCTCCAGACACACACGTGTGTGGTTGATCAGTTTTGAATGTAAAATTCATTTTTGCTGATATTAAATTTTCTTTAGGAAAACTGAAATTCTGTTTAGAATTTTGTGTGAGTCAATTTTCAATAGAGAAATGAGCCAAAGCGCCTGAAAAACACAGAGTTACTCGAAAGGCGAAGACAGCCGTAAAGCTGTGAAAACGCGGAGTGTGGCGCCCTCTGCTGGAGCTCAGAGTGACCGCACAGAGGAAGGAGCTCTGACGTAACACCGAAACTGAAAGTAACTGAAAGAGTTTGGAGCCGTGTGCGTAGAGGACGTGGCGCAGTGAGTATTTCTCCAGATTTACATGGAAAACAGTGGATCGGGTGCAGCCTGCGCGTCCTTCCGATAAATAAACCTTCCCTTCAGCTCTGGGGAGTCCGGGTTAGTCGAGTTCAGTCAGACCAGCTCAAGGTAAAGTTCTAGTCCTGCTGTCGGGGCCTTAACATATTTGACTTTGGGATTCCTGGTTCAGTTCTATTCGATCAGTCAATATAAAAAATAATACAAGTTTAGTCCTGGTTTAGTCCTGGTCTAATCCGGATCTACACTATGACAGCGGTAGAATACTTTTTAATAAACGATGTGTGTATTTCATGTGGTGGTGGAGCGGACAGGTGGGGCATTTATGGGCCGCGCGCCATTTCTACACGACAGAAACGTCAGGTTCTTGCCGCTTGTGTTCGAGAAACACTTGACACGCAAATGCGCGAACGAATAGAAGGACAGAGCACTGAGATGTTTCAGCAGTAGGGCCAGTGTCAACTCTGCTCTAAGTCAATAAGACCAACTAAGCTGATGAACTGGTGACTGACGTTTCCTGGGTCTGGAGTTTGTGTTTTGTGGTGGCGCACGTGTCTCTCTGTGATGTTCATGGTGTTTCTGAGGAGTGTCAGGCTGTTTAATGTTTACATCAGTGGACTTATTGTTAATAATGAGCCTAAAACTCATAAAGAAAACGTGTCCGGCTCGGTGCAGGAAAACGCATTTCACGATCCTTCCACTTGAGGCGGTAGAGCCACAGACTTTACACAGAACCAGAAAACAGAGCAAACAAATGAGCCACTGGCGTCACTATCAGTGTGTGTGTGTGGGACTATTTTAAAATCTTTTCTTTTCTTTTGACATCTCGTAAATCCTTCATATTTAAGGATTGAAAAGTAAAATTTGGCATGAAACAAAAGTTAGCAGAGCGTCACTGCTCACAGAAACACATCTGTCCTGGAACTCCCACTTTCTCTGTTTATGAGGAAACCTCAGAGTCGGACACTGATCTGACCGGGTTCAGATCGACACTCATCCATTTATCACTTTATCACAGTTTATATTATACAGTAAATTTGATCCAAAAAGTCCTTCCAAAGTTTGGCCAAAATATGGTTATTTTTTTATCTGTCGAAAATAGAAAACCAAAAGAATCAGTCAAATTGAGATGCAACTTATTATTATTATTGAAGCCACGTTTTGTTTTTGCTTTTTAGCCAGAAATAAATGAGAGCTTCTAAATGGAGCCGTCTCCTTGACATGATCCTTTTCTCCTCTGCCTCCCTTATTTTTGTCAT
>CM060665.1:1229268-1246768 GCA_030686955.1 Odontamblyopus rebecca
AACCTGAGACTGACTCTGAACCTGAGACTGACTCTGAACCTGAGACTGACTCTGAACCTGAGACTGACTCTGAACCTGAGACTGACTCACTGAACCTGAGACTGACTCTGAACCTGAGACTGACTCTGAACCTGAGACTGACTCTGAACCTGAGACTGACTCACTGAACCTGAGACTGACTCTGAACCTGAGACTGACTCACTGAACCTGAGACTGACTCTGAACCTGAGACTAACTCTGAACCTGAGACTGACTCTGAACCTGAGACTGACTCACTGAACCTGAGACTGACTCTGAACCTGAGACTGACTCACTGAACCTGAGACTGACTCTGAACCTGAGACTGACTCTGAACCTGAGACTGACTCTGAACCTGAGACTGACCCTGAACCTGAGACTGACTCTGAACCTGAGACTGACTCACTGAACCTGAGACTGACTCACTGAACCTGAGACTGACTCACTGAACCTGAGACTGACTCTGAACCTGAGACTAACTCTGAACCTGAGACTGACTCTGAACCTGAGACTGACTCTCTGAACCTGAGACTGAATCACTGAACCTGAGACTGACTCTGAACCTGAGACTGACTCTGACCCTGAGACTGACTCTGAACCTGAGACTGACTCACTGAACCTGAGACTGACTCTGAACCTGAGACTGACTCTGAACCTGAGACTGACTCTGAACCTGAGACTGACTCACTGAACCTGAGACTGACTCACTGAACCTGAGACTGACTCTGAACCTGAGACTGACTCTGAATCTGAGACTGACTCTGAACCTGAGACTGACTCACTGAACCTGAGACTGACTCTGAACCTGAGACTGACTCTGAACCTGAGACTGACTCTGAACCTGAGACTGACTCACTGAACCTGAGACTGACTCTGAACCTGAGACTGACTCACTGAACCTGAGACTGACTCACTGAACCTGAGACTGACTCTGAACCTGAGACTGACTCACTGAACCTGAGACTGACTCTGAACCTGAGACTGACTCTGAACCTGAGACTGACTCACTAAACCTGAGACTGACTCTGAACCTGAGACTGACTCTGAACCTGAGACTGACTCTGAACCTGAGACTGACTCACTGAACCTGAGACTGACTCACTGAACCTGAGACTGACTCTGAACCTGAGACTGACTCACTGAACCTGAGACTGACTCTGAACCTGAGACTGACTCTGAACCTGAGACTGACTCACTGAACCTGAAACTGACTCTGAACCTGAGACTGACTCACTGAACCTGAGACTGACTCACTGAACCTGAGAATGACTCTGAACCTGAGACTGACTCACTGAACCTGAGACTGAGTCTGAACCTGAGACTGACTCACTGAACCTGAGACTGACTCTGAACCTGAGACTGACTCTGAACCCCTGGGGCTCCATCCAACCAGGTTAAGAACCACTGATTTAGAGGCTCAAACGACTCAAACAGAGCTGAACAACCCCAGGAGGAATCTGCAGGAACATGTGAGGGGATTTGTAGAGTGTGAGCGCTGCTCTGATGCAGGCTGTGCCACAGGAGCGTTATTCTACTGCACGTGTCTGAATAGAGCTCTAAGTATCTCCTCATGAACGTGTCCTGTCTGCAGAAGCAAAATCATATTTACAAAGCAGAAAAACTGAGCCTCTCAAAAAGTAGAAAAAGTCAAAAGCCTTTAAAAAATCACACCAACACGTTTCATCAGGGCAAAGTCGAGACGGCGTCAGGGCAGATTTAAAGTTAATAGGTGTAGGTCACATGTTCAAAGGGGACAGGCCACAGTCCCCTGGTGCATGATGGGACATGTAGGCAGAACAAGCTCTGTCAGATCAGATATTACACAAGATACAGGAGATAAAGAGCACAATTCCCAACGACCAAAACATAGAGAAATACATAGTATAAAAATATACAGAATATACAAAAATACACAAGTGCTACAGATACACGTGTCATTTGAATGATGTATTAGGGGGATAATCTTAAAGAATTTCTTGGAGACACAGATGTAAAATAGGAAACTTATGGTTTTTAAATTAAAACTAACAGAATGGACATTGAGAAATAACATTTTTCTCTGTAAACAACAAAAGGCACAGCAATGGGAGAAGCTTAGCACCCAGCTACACAAACCTGTGCAGGGGCTTTTGGGAGGAACTATGTGTTTTCAAATCTTAACACATTTCAGGATCAAATATTGTGGTGGGGTCACTGATGATGTTCTGTTATTGTGGCCTGGGTCTGAACAAGAACTGTGACAGCTTCACTCATATTTGAATAATACAAATGTCAATATCAAACTCAGCCTCGACTATTCCTGATCAGACACACATTTCCTTGATTCAAATATTTATAAAGGTCTTGATGGGGATTTACACAGAACAATTTTCAGAAATTTAACTGATCGAAATACAGTTTTAAAAGCTGACAGCTCTCATCCCCCATGGTTACTGCAGAATATCACGTACGGTCAGGTCCAAAGACTCCGGCGGATCAGTGACGCTGAGTCTGATTCTGAAGGCCCAAGACATGAGCCGTAGATTTAAACACTTATTAACTTTAAATCTGCACTGACGCCGTCTCGACTTTGCCCTGATGAAACGTGTTGGTGTGATTTTTTAAAGGCTTTTGACTTTTTCTACTTTTTGAGAGCCTCAGTTTTTCTGCTTTGTATCTGAGACTGGTCCCTACTCTGAAGAGCACCAGAAGGACAAGTTTGCACAACCTGTCTACACATCCAAAAGTTTTGCAAAGTCATATTTGTTTCCTCCTTAAGAACATGGATAAGTTCATTTGGAGCATTTTTTTTTCTTGGTGAAGCACCTGCCTCTCAAAATGTCTGACTGTGTTCTGTTCAAATGGACTCTTCTTCTTCTTCTTCTTCTTCTTCTTCTTCTTCTTCTTCTTCTTCTTCTTCTTTTCTTCTTCTTCTTCTTCTTCTTTTCTTCTTCTTCTTCTTCTTTTCTTCTTCTTCTTCTTCTTCTTCTTCTTCTTCTTTTCTTCTTCTTCTTCTTCTTCTTTTCTTCTTCTTCTTCTTCTTCTTCTTTTCTTCTTCTTCTTCTTCTTCTTCTTCTTCTTCTTCTTCTTCTTCTTCTTCAGCATCTACATGGACCCACCTGGACCTGTCCCCCGGTCTGGACCCAAACCTGATCCCCTCTCTCCGTCTCTGGGAAGTGACCACTCCAAAGGCCAACCTCCTGTATTTGGAGAAGCTCCTCCTGAAGACCAGAGGTAAGACCTGCTAAATCCAGAGACTCACCAAACCTGAGACTGACTCTGAACCTGAGACTGACTCACTCAACCTGAGACTGACTCACTCAACCTGAGACTGACTCTGAACCTGAGACTGACTCACTGAACCTGAGACTGACTCACTGAACCTGAGACTTATTCTGAACCTGAGACTGACTCTGAACCTGAGACTGACTCTGAACCTGAGACTGACTCATTGAACCTGAGACTGACTCCCTGAACCTGAGACTGACTCACTGAACCTGAGACTGACTCACTGAACCTGAGACTGACTCTGAACCTGAGACTGACTCTGAACCTGAGACTGACTCACTGAACCTGAGACTGACTCACTGAACCTGAGACTGACTCTGAACCTGAGACTGACTCTGAACCTGAGACTGACTCACTGAACCTGAGACTGACTCTGAACCTGAGACTGACTCACTGAACCTGAGACTGACTCACTGAACCTGAGACTGACTCACTGAACCTGAGACTGACTCACTGAACCTGAGACTGACTCACTGAACCTGAGACTGACTCACTGAACCTGAGACTGACTCTGAACCTGAGACTGACTCTGAACCTGAGACTGACTCTGAACCTGAGACTGACTCCCTGAACCTGAGACTGACTCACTGAACCTGAGACTGACTCACTGAACCTGAGACTGACTCTGAACCTGAGACTGACTCTGAACCTGAGACTGACTCACTGAACCTGAGACTGACTCACTGAGCCTGAGACTGACTCTGAACCTGAGACTGACTCACTGAACCTGAGACTGACTCACTGAACCTGAGACTGACTCACTGAACCTGAGACTGACTCACTGAACCTGAGACTGACTCACTGAACCTGAGATTGACTCTGAACCTGAGACTGACTCTGAACCTGAGACTGACTCTGAACCTGAGACTGACTCTGAGACTGACTCACTGAACCTGAGACTGACTCTGAACCTGAGACTGACTCACTGAACCTGAGACTGACTCTGAACCTGAGACTGACTCACTGAACCTGAGACTGACTCACTGTACCTGAGACTGACTCTGAACCTGAGACTGACTCACTGAACCTGAGACTGACTCTGAACTTGAGACTGACTCACTGAACCTGAGACTGACTCACTGAACCTGAGACTGACTCTGAACCTGAGACTGACTCTGAACCTGAGACTGACTCACTTAAGCTGAGACTGACTCACTGAACCTGAGACTGACACTGAACCTGAGACTGACTCTGAACCTGAGACCGACTCACTGAACCTGAGACTGACTCTGAACCTGAGACTGACTCACTAAGCCTGAGACTGACTCTGAACCTGAGACTGACTCTGAACCTGAGACTGACTCACTGAACCTGAGACTGACTCTGAACTTGAGACTGACTCACTGAACCTGAGACTGACTCACTGAACCTGAGACTGACTCACTGAACCTGAGACTGACTCTGAACCTGAGACTGACTCACTTAAGCTGAGACTGACTCACTGAACCTGAGACTGACACTGAACCTGAGACTGACTCTGAACCTGAGACCGACTCACTGAACCTGAGACTGACTCTGAACCTGAGACTGACTCACTAAGCCTGAGACTGACTCTGAACCTGAGACTGACTCTGAACCTGAGACTGACTCACTGAACCTGAGACTGACTCTGAACCTGAGACTGACTCACTTAAGCTGAGACTGACTCACTGAACCTGAGACTGACTCTGAACCTGAGACTGACTCTGAACCTGAGTCTGACTCACTGAACCTGAGACTGACTCACTGAACCTGAGAGTGACTCACTGAACCTTAGACTGACTCTGAACCTGAGACTGACTCTGAACCTGAGACTGACTCACTGAACCTGAGATTGACTCACCGAACCTGAGACTGACTCACTGAACCTGAGACTGACTCTGAACCTGAGACTGACTCTGAACCTGAGACTGACTCTGAACCTGAGACTGACTCTAAACCTGAGACTGACTCTGAACCTGAGACTGACTCACCGATCCTGAGACTGACTCACCGAACCTGAGACTGACTCACCGAACCTGAGACTGACTCTGAACCTGAGACTGACTCACCGAACCTGAGACTGACTCACCTTACCTGAGACTGACTCACCGAACCTGAGACTGACTCACCGAAGTTGAGACTGACTCTGAACCTGAGACTGACTCACTGAACCTGAGACTGACTCTGAAAATGAGACTGACTCACTGAACCTGAGACTGACTCACCAAACCTGAGACTGACTCACCGAACTGGAGACTGACTCACCGAACTGGAGACTGACTCACTGAACCTGAGACTGACTCACTGAACCTGAGACTGACTCTGAACCTGAGACTGACTCTGAACCTGAGGCTGACTCTGAACCTGAGACTGACTCACTGAACCTGAGACTGACTCACTGAACCTGAGACTGACTCTGAACCTGAGACTGACTCTGAACCTGAGACTGACTCACTCAACCTGAGACTGACTCACTGAACCTGAGAGTGACTCACTGAACCTGAGACTGACTCTCTGAACCTGAGACTGACTCTGAACCTGAGACTGACTCTGAACCTGAGACTGACTCACTCAACCTGAGACTGACTCACTGAACCTGAGAGTGACTCACTGAACCTGAGACTGACTCTCTGAACCTGAGACTGACTCTGAACCTGAGACTGACTCTGAACCTGAGACTGACTCTGAACCTGAGACTGACTCTGAACCTGAGACTGACTCTGAATCTCAGTTTTTCTGCTTTGTATCTGAGACTGGTCCCTACTCTGAAGAGCACCAGAAGGACAAGTTTGCACAACCTGTCTACACATCCAAAAGTTTTGCAAAGTCATATTTGTTTCCTCCTTAAGAACATGGATAAGTTCATTTGGAGCATTTTTTTTTTCTTGGTGAAGCACCTGCCTCTCAATATGTCTGACCGTGTTTTGTTCAAATGGACTCTTCTTCTTCTTCTTCTTCTTCTTCTTCTTCTTCTTCTTTTTTTTCTTCTTCTTCTTCTTCTTCTTCTTCTTCTTCTTCTTCTGCTGCTGCATCTACATGGACCGACCTGGACCCGGGTCTGGACCCAAACCTGATCCCCGCTCTCCGTCTCTGAAAAGTGTCCACTCCAAAGGCCAACCTCCTGTATTTGGAGAAGCTCCTCCTGAAGACCAGAGGTAAGACCTGCTAAATCCAGAGACTCACCAAACCTGAGACTGACTCTGAACCTGAGACTGACTCACTGAACCTGAGACTGACTCACTCAACCTGAGACTGACTCTGAACCTGAGACCGACTCACTGAACCTGAGACTGACTCTGAACCTGAGACTGACTCACTAAGCCTGAGACTGACTCTGAACCTGAGACTGACTCTGAACCTGAGACTGACTCTGAACCTGAGACTGACTCACTTAAGCTGAGACTGACTCACTGAACCTGAGACTGACTCTGAACCTGAGACTGACTCTGAACCTGAGACTGACTCATTGAACCTGAGACTGACTCACTGAACCTGAGAGTGACTCACTGAACCTTAGACTGACTCTGAACCTGAGACTGACTCACTGAACCTGAGATTGACTCACCGAACCTGAGACTGACTCACTGAACCTGAGACTGACTCTGAACCTGAGACTGACTCTGAACCTGAGACTGACTCACTGAACCTGAGACTGACTCACTGAACCTGAGACTGACTCTGAACCTGAGATTGACTCACTTAAGCTGAGACTGACTCACTGAACCTGAGACTGACTCACTGAACCTGAGACTGACTCACTGAACCTGATACCGACTCTGAACCTGAGACTCACTGAACCTGAGACTGACTCTCTGAACCTGAGACTGACTCTCTGAAACTGAGACTGACTCACTGAACCTGAGACTGACTCTGAACCTGAGACTGACTCACTGAACCTGAGACTGAGTCACTGAACCTGAGACTGACTCCCTGAACCTGAGACTGACTCCCTGAACCTGAGACTGACTCACTGAGCCTGAGACTGACTCACTGAACCTGAGACTGACTCTGAACCTGAGACTGACTCTGAACCTGAGACTGACTCAATGAACCTGAGACTGACTCTGAACCTGAGACTGACTCTGAACCTGAGACTGACTCTGAACCTGAGACTGACTCACTGAACCTGAGACTGACTCTGAACCTGAGACTGACTCACTGAACCTGAGACTGACTCACCGAACCTGAGACTGACTCACTGAACCTGAGACTGACTCACTGAACCTGAGACTGAGTCACTGAACCTGAGACTGACTCCCTGAACCTGAGACTGACTCCCTGAACCTGAGACTGACTCACTGAACCTGAGACTGAGTCACTGAACCTGAGACTGACTCCCTGAACCTGACACTGACTCACTGAACCTTACACTGACTCACTGAGCCTGAGACTAACTCACTGAGCCTGAGACTGACTCACTGAACCTGAGACTGACTCACTGAACCTGAGACTGACTCCCTGAACCTGAGACTGACTCACTAAGCCTGAGACTGACTCTGAACCTGAGACTGACTCTGAACCTGAGACTGACTCTGAACCTGAGACTGACTCTGAACCTGAGACTGACTCCCTGAACCTGAGACTGACTCCCTGAACCTGAGACTGAGTCACTGAACCTGAGACTGACTCCCTGAACCTGAGACTGACTCACTGAGCCTGAGACTGACTCACTGAGCCTGAGACTGACTCACTGAACCTGAGACTGACTCACCGAACCTGAGACTGACTCACCGAACCTGAGACTGACTCACCGAACCTGAGACTGACTCACTGAACCTGAGACTGACTCACTGAACCTGAGACTGACTCACTGAACCTGAGACTGACTCACTGAGCCTGAGACTGACTCACTGAGCCTGAGACTGACTCACTGAGCCTGAGACTGACTCACTGAACCTGAGACTGACTCACCGAACCTGAGACTGACTCACCGAACCTGAGACTGACTCACTGAACCTGAGACTGACTCACTGAGCCTGACTCTGAACCTGAGACTGACTCTGAACCTGAGACTGACTCACTGAACCTGAGACTGACTCACTGAACCTGAGACTGACTCTGAACCTGAGACTGACTCACTGAACCTGAGACTGACTCTGAACCTGAGACTGACTCTGAACCTGAGACTGACTCTGAACCTGAGACTGACTCACTGAACCTGAGACTGACTCTGAACCTGAGACTGACTCTGAACCTGAGACTGACTCTGAACCTGAGACTGACTCTGAACCTGAGACTGACCCTGAACCTACGACTGACTCACTGAACCTGAGACTGACTCTGAACCTGAGACTGACTCACCGAACCTGAGACTGACTCACCGAACCTGAGACTGACTCACCGAACCTGAGACTGACTCACCGAACCTGAGACTGACTCACCGAACCTGAGACTGATTCACCGAACCTGAGACTGACTCACCGAACCTGAGACTGACTCACCGAACCTGAGACTGGCTCTGAACCTGAGACTGACTCACTGACTCCCTGTTTTAGAGGCTCAAACAGCTTAAACAGAGCTGAACAAACCCAGGAGGAATCTGCAGGAATCTGACATGTGAAACTGAGTCCTGCACAGGTGCATTTTTGGAGTCCCGCACCCGCCCGTAAACCCATCATTATATCAAAGTGAAATCCGCACCTGCGCAGACCTGTGAACATTCCCCCGTTACCTGCCCGGACCTGTGATAAATCACACACAAACAGAAGCGTTCAAACTGACGCACTTATTTTTTTCGATGCGTCTCAACGAACAACAGCGAACAAACAGCAGCAGGAGGAACCGCTAAACCTTAAACTGGTAACACACGATAAACTCCATTCTTTTCTTTTCTTTCCACTTTTCGTAGTCGCTGAATCACTGGGAGGTTAAACTTGTGGCCAAACATTTTGCTCCACCTGAGCCCTAAACAGCACAAGAACAACGGGAAAAAAAATGATGAAAAAAGCAACCGATGTTTAGCACAAAATAAAAGCCTTAATTTGATCTGCCCGAGGAACAGTGTCGTCCTCAGTCCAGGGTTCAGCTGCTTCTGTTCTTCACAAATCCAGAGGAGGAAACGTCTCCCTGCAGGACTGAGATCACACCACCCGACCCCCCGTGTGTGATCACTACCCGCCCACAGACCCGCCCGGAACACTCCAGAACGCTAAAACCCGCTCATTTCACCAACTGTTTGCGGGGTCCAGGTCGGGTCCCCGCTGCAGGACTCTGATATGAGTTGATTTCTCGAGAGAGTTTAGCAGAGCAGAGGGACACGTGTGCAGCAGGAGACGACAACAGCAGCACTAAGTTTCAACACAAGTGTCTGAAGATAAATCATGACAAGTCATTGTTCGTGTTGGGCCCGACCAATATGGATTTTGTTTGCGGCCGATATGATACCGATAAAATGGAAGCTGGAGCTGCCGATATAATCGCCGATATACCGTATTTTCCGGACTATGAGCTTTTTTCCCAGGCTTTGAACCATGCGGCTTTTAGTGCGGAGCGGCTAAATTTAGATTTTTTCTTCCACGGCTAGGGGGCGCTCTAACCGGAATTTCAAAAACAGGACAGGCGGAGAAGAATAAGCTACTTTTTATTTAGCAGATATAACACGCGCGACAAATTACTAACTGGTAATTATTTTAAATTCCTCGCCCCTTCATCATGAAAAGCACGAAGGAGTTTGTATGATGCAAGTTTTAAGTTGAAGGCATCGATCTGACTCCAGGAAGGAAACCGCTGTAGAGCCCTGCACCCGCGGGACCCACGGGACCAACACAAAACAGTGCAGGACCATGGATGTAATAAGAGCATCTGAAAGAACGTTCTGAAAGCTTATTGTGGGCGCAGGCGGTAGACTGAAGACTCCGGGAGCAGGATTGTGTCCCGCAGACCTCCACCTGCTGCTGCTGTGAGCTCGGCGTCAGCGGAGATGATTCAAGTGACTTGTGGTTTCACTGCACAGGAGAAATGAAGGTCAATTACCGTTTTTTTTCTGTTTCTGACCTGTTTTAATCAGCACAGTTTCTGCCGTGTTTAAAGTCACTGTTCAGAAAGAATCTGTTCAGGTACATAAATGCACATTTACAGTACAAAATCGTTCTGTAGATGCAGTAAATATCTCATTTTCCAACATAGAGATCAGCGGCTTATTGCCCGGTTGCGGCTTGTACAACTTTTTTCTTAAGTTTTTTTAAAAATAGCGTGAGTGCGGCTTATATACCGGTGCCTCTATAGTCCGGAAAATACGGTAATCACATAAAAATTCACTGTAAATCTTCAGTTGTTTGGCTCTATTGGGTTTTTATTTGGGTTTGTTTAGGCGGCATTTCCTGTTCTTCTGCCTCTTTACGTCATATTTAAAGTCAGTCGGCCTAATGGTGTTTTTGTACGATATTCTAACCTGTAAAGAAAATACTGTTACTAAACTACCGCTGTTAGCCTTTAGCAGTAAATGCGTGTGCGCCGCAGTAATTAATGATCTAAATTAATGATCTAAATACTGATAATTCACACCTCTATTCACAGCTCATTTCCATATCAGTGCGTGTCCAGTAACATATATACGGCCACTATAGTTGTTGTGGATTTTTAAATCTGAGAAGAATAAAAACTGAAGTGAAGTTGTCTTCAATCAAAGAGTCTGGATTTATTAAAGCAATTGTGCTTAAAAGTGAAAAAGAAATCTTCTGTCCCTCACGCAAGGTCCGTCTCTCCCTAATCTGAATGAACAGCAAAACCAACACAGGCTCTTCTACAGTCGACAAACGTCATAACATCAACATGAGGCAAAACATACTACAGTATCTAAACGGTTCTCAAAAGGAGACGATTTATCTGGGTTAAACTGGGGCATCGATTAGATGAACTCAAGTGGACCAATAATTCTAAATGATGAGAATGAATAAAACAACAGGCTGTTGTTTTAACCCTGATAGAAAAGGACTGAACATAATGTCCAGTGTTAAGAAGCCCAGACACAGCAGATCCACCACTGGGACCATGAACACAGAGAGACTTTAGCACTTTGTGAGTTACTAGTTGGCGGCACGGTGGCTGAGTGGCAACACTCAGGCCTCACAGCAAGAAGGTTGCGGGTTCGATCCTTTCTGTGTGGAGTTTGCATGTTCTCCCCGTGTCTGGATGGGTTTCCTCCGGGTGCTCCGGTTTCCCCCATCAACCTAAAACATGCAGCACCTGAACTAACATCAAGGACCATGTTGTCCACCCTCCTGTGGCTCCACCTGCAGAGGGGTTCATAGGGGGTCAGGTGCTATGAGGATTGGGCAGCAAACTGCCTCCGTGACCCAGCTGGATTAAGCGGGAGAAGATGGATGGATGGAGTTACTAGTTATCTAAACCCAAACAATACATTCTTTAGCTTGACAAAGTAAGCAACTTCCATAACAATAGTCACTTTACAGTCGCTAACAGAAGAGAAAACGGCCTGTTTATGTGTGCGAGCTACAGCAGCTAATCGCTAACCAACTATAAAAGGTGCTGCTAAACTGATCCTCCATCCGAGGATCTGAGGATCTAAATTCACCCAAAGGCAGCTGGTCCCTCCTCAGACCTGTGCCGCACTGCAAAAGCTCAAGTATCTAGTGATGCCCTCAGAATGCTGCTGGAAAAGGAGCTGCAGGGCCCGTCTCCTGTTCAGGTTTTCATGACAAACCTGATGAATAAATCCACTCTGTGAACTCTGTGGTGATGCTGCTGAGTCCCAGGTTTAGTGCTGTGCAGCTCCACTGAGCTGGGTTCTAAACCCTGTGTTACTCTTGTCTCCCGTGTTCTTGTGTTCTTTTATGGACCACGAGTCTGGAATAAATGAATGACGCTTTTATTGTTTGACAGGGAGCCAGGCCCAAAGGAGCTGGACGCCATATTCCAGGTGAGGACCCCACGGGCGCAACATGTGTGGGGCTATGGGGTCTCCTCAGGTGCTCGATGATTAACACTCTTCTCTTATTGTTCTGTTCCAGGTTGTGGAGGAGCAGGTCCTGAGCTTTGTCCAGCAGCAGCTGCAGAGGCACCTCAGGCTCCTGGCCTCAGATTACCCAGAATGCCCCGAGAGTGAGGAGGAGGAGAGCAGAGAGGTTCTGAACATCACCCTGGACTTCCTGAAGAGGATGGGCCACGAGGATCTGGCCCAGCGCCTGCTCAGCAGTAAGAACCTCCAGATGCCCTCCCATCCTCCTGCATCCCTGTGTGTCAGATGCCCTCCCTGTGTGTCAGATGCCCTCCCTGTGTGTCAGATGCCCTCCCTGTGTGTCAGATGTCCTCCCTGTGTGTCAGATGCCCTCCCTGTGTGTCAGATGCCCTCCCTGTGTGTCAGATGTCCTCCCTGTGTGTCAGATGCCCTCCCACATGAAATATTCCACATGTTTCATGTTCTAACTCTCGTGTCTTTTTTAAAGGGAGTAAAGTTGGGTTCCAAGATAAACTGAAGTGTGATCTGCAGCAGAGGTTCAGCCGTGTGTTTGAGGGCGTGGCTAAACCAGGAGAGTCCGCCCCCCTGGCCCAGATCTACACAGAGCTCTACATCACAGAGGGCGGAGCCTCAGAGGTCAACCAGGAACATGAGGTCAGACACTTGGAGATGGCGTCCAGGAGCCCGGCCGCTCCAGAGACCATCACATGTGAAGAGCTCTTTAAGCCCCGCCCACACTCATCAAAGCCAATCAGGTTTGTGCTGACGAAGGGCGTGGCCGGCGTGGGGAAAACAGTGCTGACTCAGAAGTTCAGTCTGGACTGGGCTGAAGGCCGGGCCCACCAGGACCTCCAGCTGCTGTTCCCGTTCACTTTCAGAGAGCTCAATGTGCTCAGAGACTCACAGTTCAGCCTGGTGCAGCTGCTGCACCACTTCTTCAGTCCATCCAAAGATCTCTGCAGCTTCCAACAGCTCCAGGTGCTTTTCATCTTTGACGGTCTGGACGAGTGCAGACTTCCTCTGGACTTCAGCCAAACCCGGGTCCTGAGCGACCCCACAGAGTCGGCCTCAGTGCACGTGCTGCTGGTGAACCTCATCAGGGGGAGGCTGCTTCCCTCCGCTCGCCTCTGGATAACCACACGACCCGCCGCGGCCAATCAGATCCCTGCTGAGTGCGTCTCCATGGTGACAGAGGTGCGAGGGTTCGCCGACCCGCAGAAGGAGCAGTACTTCAGGAAGAGGTTCACAGACCAGGCCACAGCCGTCATCTCCCACATCAAGAGCATCCGCAGCCTCTACATCATGAGCCACATCCCGATCTTCTGCTGGATCCTCTCCAAAGTTCTACAGATGCTTCTGGAACAAACAGAACCAGAGCTGCCCCGGACTCTCACACAGATGTACGTCCACTTCCTGGTGGTGCAGGCCAAAGTCCAGATCATCAAGTATCACCAGGGATCAGGGGAGGACCCTCACTGGACTCCAGAGATCAGGGAGATGGTGAAGTCTCTGGGAAAACTGGCCTTTGAGCAGCTGCAGAAAGGAAACCTGATCTTCTACGAGAGTGACCTGAGCGAGTGTGGACTGGATGCTGCAGCGGCCTCAGTGCGCTCCGGAGTGTTCACACAAGTCTTAAGAGAGGAGACAGGCCTGCACCAGAACAAGGTCTACTGCTTCATCCATCTGAGTGTGCAGGAGTTTCTGGCTGCCCTTCACGTCCATCAGACCTTCTTCAGCTCTGGAGAGAACCTGCTGGAGACACCACACTCCTCTGAGAGTCCTGAGTCTGAGGCCTTCTACCGCTCTGCTGTGGACCAGGCCTTACAGAGTCCAAACGGACACCTGGACCTGTTCCTGCGCTTCCTCCTGGGACTGTCTCTGCCGACCAATCAGAAGCTGCTGCAGGGTCTGCTGACTCACACAGAAAGTGACCAGACCAATCAGAAGACAGTAAAGTACATCAAACAGAAGCTGGATGAAGAGGGTCTGTCTGCAGAGAGAAGTCTGAACCTGCTCCACTGTCTGAACGAGCTGAACGATGGCAGTCTGGTCCAGGAGATACAGAAGAACATGAGAAGATACCTCTCTGATGGAACCATGTCTCCTGCTCAGTGGTCGGCTCTGTCCTTTGTCTTACTGTCCTCAGACTCAGACCTGGAGGAGTTTGACCTGAGGAAATACCAGGCCTCACACACAGCTCTCCTGGGTCTGCTGCCAGTGGTCAGAGCCTCCACCAAAGCCCTGTGAGTCCAGACTGTATTTAAACTCTTGTGTGGAGGTTCTCGCCTCTAATGTTCCTCTCTGTCCTCAGACTGTATTTAAACTCTTGTGTGGAGGTTCTCGTCTCTAATGTTCCTCTCTGTCCTCAGACTGTATTTAAACTCTTGTGTGGAGGTTCTCGTCTCTAATGTCCCTCTCTGTCCTCAGACTGTATTTAAACTCTTGTGTGGAGGTTCTCGTCTCTAATGTTCCTCTCTGTCCTCAGACTGTATTTAAACTCTTGTGTGGAGGTTCTCGTCTCTAATGTTCCTCTCTGTCCTCAGACTGTATTTAAACTCTTGTGTGGAGGTTCTCGTCTCTAATGTTCCTCTCTGTCCTCAGACTGTATTTAAACTCTTGTGTGGAGGTTCTCGTCTCTAATGTCCCTCTCTGTCCTCAGACTGTATTTAAACTCTTGTGTGGAGGTTCTCGTCTCTAATGTCCCTCTCTGTCCTCAGTCTTTGTGGCTGTGGCCTGTCTCCTCTCAGCTGTGCTCCTCTGGCCTCAGTCCTCAGCTCCTCCAGTCTCTCACATCTGGATCTCAGTCACAATGACCTCCAGGACTCAGGAGTGGAGCGGCTGTGTTCTGGACTGAAGAGCGCCCCCTGCAGACTGGAGACTCTCAGGTGAGACGCTCCCATGATGCACTCTGCCCCTTGTGTCCACATGAGTGTAATGCTGTGTCTTTAGGCTGTCTGGATGTCTGGTCTCAGAGAGGGGCGGGGCTGCTCTGGCCTCAGCTCTGAGCTCCTCCTCCCACCTCAGAGAGTTCGACCTCAGCTACAACCATCCAGGAGCCTCCGCCGAGCTCCTGACCGCTCTACAGGACCAGCGCCCCCTGCTGTCTGTCAGGTGAGACCGCCCCCTGCTGTCTGCCCACTAGTGTTGTAGCACTAATCAAGACCAAGACCTGTCCAAGGCCATGGCAAGATTAAGACTTTCAAAAGGTCAAGACTGAGACCACAGCCCATTGAGACCTGTCTGTGAATTTCTACATTTATTTGTATTTTCTCCGCAAACACTCAATTTTTTCAGACCCTCACCCAAAATTTGAGAGCCCCTTTTTTATGCCAACCTCCTGTGGCACTTTACAGAAAACTGCTTGAAAATGAAGAAAGTGTTTTTCCTCTTCCTAACTGGACTTACATTCTCTAAATGGATCTGCAGTGATTATACCAGCCTCTGCACACTGACCGGCCTCTGCACACTGACCAGCCTCTGCACACTGACCAGCCTCTGCACACTGACCGGCCTCTGCACATTGACCGGCCTCTGCACACTGACCGGCCTCTGCACACTGACCGGCCTCTGCACACTGACCGGCCTCTGCACACTGACCGGCCTCTGCACACTGACCGGCCTCTGCACACTGACCAGCCTCTGCACACTGACCGGCCTCTGCACACTGACCAGCCTCTGCACACTGACCAGCCTCTGCACACTGACCGGCCTCTGCACATTGACCGGCCTCTGCACATTGACCGGCCTCTGCACACTGACCGGCCTCTGCACATTGACCGGCCTCTGCACATTGACCGGCCTCTGCACATTGACCGGCCTCTGCACACTGACCGGCCTCTGCACATTGACCGGCCTCTGCACATTGACCGGCCTCTGCACACTGACCGGCCTCTGCACATTGACCGGCCTCTGCACATTGACCGGCCTCTGCACACTGACCGGCCTCTGCACACTGACCGGCCTCTGCACATTGACCGGCCTCTGCACATTGACCAGCCTCTGCACATTGACCGGCCTCTGCACATTGACCGGCCTCTGCACACTGACCGGCCTCTGCACACTGACCAGCCTCTGCACACTTACTTTACTTACTTTACTTTAATCTTTATTTGAGGGACAATGCACAGAAACATTAAATCGAAAGACAGAGATGCACTGTACCAGATTATAGCTGAACAGCTCGTTTCCATCTGTCGTCCCTTTTTACATAAATAAACAGGGCACATTCCCCTTTAAGTCTCTAAATTTCTCTAAAACTTCCCCAACATTCAAACCTCAGTGATACAGTCACAGTCAAACACCATCAGACAATTACAGAACCACTGTATCATTCACTGCATTTCACTCTGTATCTGTCCATTTATCCGTCAGATTACTTCATATTTACACACGTTTAAATTCCACTGCACATTGGTCACAGACCACAGGAATTCCATAGGAACAGGAGAAAAGACCAACTGACACTGGTCCAAGATGGACATAAATACACAGTGTCAGTGCCGACAGGTTTGACCGTCCCATAACCACTTTTTAAGTTCCCGAGTAAAAGTGGCAAAGTTTGTTTGATTTTTTATTTCAGGAGGGATATTATTCCAGTCTTTAATTGCTTTATTTGAGAAAACTGTCTGTGCAAATGTTGTTTTGCGTTTTGGTACAATACACTGTGCTCTGGAGGAGGAGCGTGTCGTTCTCTTTGTCACTGACCAGCCTCTGCACATTGACCGGCCTCTGCACACTGACCAGCCTCTGCACATTGACCAGCCTCTGCACATTGACCAGCCTCTGCACATTGGCCGGTGAATTTTTGGAATACAGAAGAAGTTTTGTTCTTGGTACAGCCGATATGGACAAGGCCTGGACAGAGACCAACAGTCTTTTGTCGTCTTCTTTGGAGAGTATTTATACAGAACTAGAGACCTGCAGACAAATCAAAGCAGAGTGACTTCTGCTGGAAGACAACAAAGGGCTTCCTGTGGGGTGAGGAGTGTCTGCTGAGCCTTTACACATGTTAGGGTTATAGGGTTATAGGGTTATAGGGTTATAGGGTTAGGGTTATAGGGTTATAGGGTTATAGGGTTATAGGGTCAGGTGAGTCCACCCCCCGTCAGGTGAAACTGCAATTGTGTTGGCCCTGGTCTGGTCTCTGGTCTGGTCTCTGGTCTAGTCCTGGTCCTGGTCCTGGTCTCTGATCCTGGTCTGGTCCTGGTCTGGTCCTGGTCTGGTCTGGTCCTGGTCTCTGGTCCTGGTCTGTCCTGGTCTGGTCTGGTCCTGGTCCTGGTCTCTGGTCCTGGTCTGGTCCTGGTCTGGTCCTGGTCTGGTCTCTGGTCCTGGTCTGGT